>JAVMKO010000007.1:58559830-58939830 GCA_032164245.1 Sternotherus odoratus | reverse complement strand
AAAAGACCACTCACCAGAGGATCCTTCCTGGGCTGGGGTACCCCCTTGGGAGGGTTGGGACAGTATTGGCTCCAGGGTGACAAACAGCTCCTGGCTCTGCGCAGAAGGTATCTCTCCACTTCGGTCCTGCTGCTCCGTGATATTTCCCGCCTCATCATCAGCCTCATCTTCCGAATCCTCATCAGACCGGACGATTATCCCATCTTTGGAGTCCACGGAGACCGGTGCAATGGTGGTGGGGGTGCCCCCCATTATCTGATTTAGTTCATTGTAGAACCGGCATGTCCGTGGAGCGCCCCCCAAGCGTCCGTTTGCCTCCTTGGCTTTCTGGAACGCTTGCCTCAGCTCCTTAATTTTCACGCGGCACCGTTGGCCGACCCTGTTGTGGCCCCTTTCCAGCATGGCCTTGGAGACCCTGGCAAACGTGTTGGCATTCCGTTTGTTGTTACGGCGTTCCAACATCACGGATTCCTCTCCCTAGATAGCGATGAGATCCAACACCTCATTATTGGACCATGCTGGAGCTCTTTTCCTCTGGCTGGTCTCCTGTGCTGCTGAGCTCTGCATGGCGGCTTGTGCTGCTGATTTCGAATGGCAACTGAGCTGTGCAGGTGAGCTGGCCACGCTGACCAAACAGGAAGCTGTTCAAATGTTCCCGGATCTTTTCCTGTCTACCTGGCCAGAGCAGCAAGTTGAGAGTGCTGTCCAGAGCGGTCACAGTTGAGCAGTGAAGCAATCCAGAGCGGTCAGAATGGAGCATTGTGGGACAGCCTCTGGAGGCTAGTAATGTCACTTGCGTCCTCACTAGTCCACAATCGACCTAGAGAGGTCGATTTTAGGGCTACGCCTCTCGTTAGGGAGGAGTACAGAAGTCGATTTTGTCCCTTTAAATCAACTTTAAGGGCATGCATGTGAGGACGGGTACAGGTTTAAATCGACTTTACCTTACTAAAGTCGACGTTAAGCCCTAGTGGGGACCAGCCCTTAGTCACTAGAGAAACGTTGACTTTTCCTTTCAGGCAGAGAAGCCTGGCACAAATTTAGACCCAGCTCCTGCAATGAGCTTCATGTTGGCAGACCCTATACTCCAGTCAGAAGTTCCACTATGTACAGAGACCCTCTCATGCAGAGCTCATCACATGACTGGAGATTTAGAGAGTAAATATGGCATTATTCAATTCCTTGGACTCAAAATGAGAAAAAAATATTCTTTTGACTAGTTGTTCAGCATCTTAATGAAAGAGTCATTGCCCAAAGTCAGATACCTGGTGTCACAGCTATTAAGTATTTTTTTTAATATTAGGAAAATTAGTATAATACTCTACCTCTTTGACTTTATGCTTAATTTTTCAAATTAAGTAGACATAAACAAAAAGTGAAATGGCTCCTATGAGTTATTAGGAGCTATCACTTAGACACTACTCTTAAATTGGACTTTCATTACTTTAAAAAGGGGTCTATAAGCTGACTAAATTATAAATTGAATTATGACACTATTCTGATTGATAACAGTCTCCAAATTTAAAAACATATTGTGCCTTCTGACTACTGATCTGGATGGCATCCGCCTTTAATCTTTTAATCATTGGATTAAAGCCTGTAAATTACTATTAAATGCAAATGTAAAGATTATGAAGGTCAATGTCAATGAGCATTTGTGTGATACTATTACTGTTTATTGCTATTCTTACCAACTGAATGCCCCTAGAAGAAAAAATGATGTACCTCAGTGTGCTGCACAAAAGCTTTTCATTAAGATTGGTGAATCAAATGTGAATTTCTATATTGTTTATATGGATTATTACTGGGAGGAAATTAATGACACTGACCTTGAAGAATATATATGAAAATGACAAACCATTTTACTTTCAGTAGTAAACACATTTATTTTGTGTAACTCCTGTAAATTAATATCAGAAATCTGATAGGTAATATTTTTAAACAATACATGTCACAAAAATTAGACAATTTACTTCCATAAAAATAATTTTTGGTAAGAGAAAGTCATAAATATATTTAGATCCATTCAACCCCTCCAGAAACCTTAGCAAGGTTTCAAAACATTTGGACCTTGATGTCAAATCTGCAAGAAAGTTGATATTTGCCTCATAGAGAAACAGTTGGGTGCCTTCTCTGTCCTGTTCTGATATGCTTGACTTGCCTCAGGGTTTGTTGCTAGAAAGTGAAATATGCTTATTTTTTTTAATCACAGAAAAATATAGAAAGCTGTTTAAAGATATCCAATCCTCCTGAATTTAATCATCATAGCAAAATCCATGTAGAAACATACTATACTGCCCTCCAGTTAGTGTCTCTATTTAGATAAAGAAAGATTAGAAACTAAATTGCCCTTGTTTTATGATCACTGTGATAATCAGAAATCTCTTTGTGAGTAGATTGTTTCAATGGAACAACTGTGGTTTACATTTTTACTATACAGTTGATTTCTACAAATCCTTTACTATCAAATTTTCACCCTTTTAGAACTACTCTAAATTAGAAAATATAAAATCAGTGTTCACATGCATTTTGTTCACTTATGCATTTTGTTCACGTATGCATTTATTTGGTACTATTATGAACTTTTGCAAATAGCTCAGTGAAAGAAAAATATCATCTCAAAATATTAAATTCTTCTTACCAGTCAGTGCTCAATTTTCTTGCTTTCAGCAACTGGCTTTCAATCCAGTTTGGTCTTTGTTGTTCTATACTCTGTATAACCTTCTGTGTTACTTGTTTAGGACTACTTTTCTGTTTTCCCACAATACTTTCCAAACACACACGAACTAAACTGAGTTTCTCTTTGCTCCATCTGTCAAGTGTTGCACCTGTTAAAAGTTCTGTAGTGTTTCCATCCTCAAATATCCGACATATAATTACAATCAAGTTCCAGACAAGCAGACCAGCTTTCTTCGATTCAACAAAGTTTTTTGACATTTTCCTCTCAGCCAGAAAAAAGAAGTATTTAATTGGGGGAGGCAAACATGCAATCACTGTAGGTAACTTGCTGATTACAATAGATACAGCCTGAGCTGCAAGCCTTGTGAAGCCTTAAAAAAAAGAAAAGAAAGAAAGAAAAGAAGGTATGATTAACGTTAATATTCTGGTTCTATCACAGTACAGTTATGAGTGTTGTATGATGCTGTCTAACTTTTGTAGTGAAAATGGCTGTAAAAATTAAGTGCTCAAAATAGCTAGACCTCTACTGTGCTTCACTATATATTAATCTCCAAAAATCTATTGAAATGGGATCCCCTAATGACCTGAAAATAGAAAACTAAGAAAATTTAGAATTAAGATTGCTATTCCATATGTATCTAGTCCTGTTATGTTCAGCTATTACATCACAAATAATAGAGCCCAGCCCAGCTATTACAGCACATTTAATAGAGCTAAAGATCACTCATTATTCTGAGTGACTTGGAATAAAACGTGACAACATAAAATTGCTTTATGTTGTTGTTTTTTATGTTTAATTTTCAGTGTAGGGTAATGCGCTAAATCTCTCAGTATTGAAGTATATTTGTAACATTTTCGTTCTTTTCCCTCTTTCCCTTTTTAGGCCCACAAATGTCTTCATGTCACTCATGATTATTGGGTTCTGCAAGATGTATGCTACTATTGAATCGCTCTGGAAATGGAAGGTAACTATAGAAGAAACAGATTGAAAAAAGGGAGAGGAGGGCACAATTAAAAAGAAAAAGGGGACCAAGTATATAGCATGAAAGTGTATATAGAGACCTGCCGGAACTAGAAACACTGACTGCAGGCGCTCACAGTCCCATCCCCTTACCACGCCACTCAAAGCAGCAGGAGCTCAGGCCACGCCGGAGCCAGCCACATTGCTGCAGCGCTGTCCAGGAGTGGCAGGCCAGAGCGCTGTCAGCGATCTGAGGCTGTAGGGGAGGGACCAGGGCTAGCCTCCCCAGCCAGGAAATCAGGGGCCAGGCAGGACGGTCCCATGGGTTGGATGTGGCCCGTGGGCTGTAGTTTGACCACCCCTGGTTTCGAGAAAAAAATATCTGCAGTTGCAATCTGCATGCTAATTTCAATGCTATATAAATATAAATTGTTGTGTTATAAAGCAGTGATAAATGAGGTTGTAATGTTTCAACCCCAATAACATATCTTAATTAAAACTATGATGACTATGAGATATTTACAATCAACAAAATCTAAAATGTTCACAGTACTTTACACTGGTTGAGAAACAAAATGAACTAAAATGATTTCTTGGATTTGATCACCAAGAGATCATCCTAGGATATCTTGAAGTCTACTGTACTATTCTCTAGTGCTGTGAGATTTGTGAAAATACTTTAAATAACTATATAAACTGAAAAAACCCACAGCAGATGTGTGCAAGGATGTAAATCCCAAGTTATTGCAGTTCTAACTTAATAAAGAAGAAACTTACTGACTTATAACAATTTCACAAATACTTTTCTGAAAAAAATCAGGAAATTTGCTTGCAAATTACAATAATGTTTGTTGTCAAATCATACTACATATCAATTTTAATTCTTCAATTTTGATATGTTGTCATTAAATGGGTAACAAGCTCTTATGACAGGTTTATATAAGAACATTATTTAAGTGTCACCTACATTTCCCAGATTCTTTTCTCTTCATTTCTCTAGGTGTATAATTCCATTCCTTTGGAACTGTCTTTAGCAAACTTTCAGGAACTATTTGCTTGTGTTGATAGGTTCCATAGTTCTCTGTTGCCTCCCACGAATGCATCAAAGAAATTATTTGCTTCACTATACCCTTGACTGAATTAATCAAAGTCAGCTTCAAACATCTGATAACCTCTGGCTCTGATTCACCACAACTAGAAACTTCAGACCAAAAAAACAAAAAAACCACATTAACCATTCAATATGCAAACAGCCATTTGTGTACATTTGATTACTATTAGAATTTCAAAAAGAGGTATCATAAAATCCTTGTGAAAAGAAGAGCAACAAAATTATGATTCAGAAAAACTTCATAATTACAGTCCTGTGACCAATTAAAGAAATATTACAAAATTAAAATATGGCTTGTATGATTTAATATTATAGGAACATGTATTTTATAGTTTATTTCTTTTTTCTTTTGTTTTCCCCTTTAATTTGAAGCTAAAAATGACACATTTTGAATTGATGCTGTCCCTTTCCATGCTGCATATGTTTTTAGTTTGTTTGTTTTAATGGAGCCAGCTGATATGACCATTTTTGTTTACTTCTTTACCTCCCTAGCTGGATCATCAATTACATTAGCACAGAACTGAGAATAGTATTTGATAGTTAACCAGACTGTTTGCTATTGCTTAATTAGAAAGCAAGCAGAAGGGGAAAAAAAAGAGAACATTCCAGTGACAAAATGATGGAATTAAAAAAAACACCCTATCATCTAGCACAGAGTACCGTCATATTACTCTAGATAATATTCCACAAGTTTGTTATCTACAATACATTTTATATTGTGAATATCAGGTATCATGATATAGGAGCATTCTTTCCCTTATTCTTAATATCTTAGAGAGTTTACCATTCTCTCCAGAAAAGGAGCACTGCAACCCTCTAGTCATGTTCCACCAGATGCTGCAGTGGCAATTTTGAAGGGTATGTGTGGAAGTAGATTTCCACAAAACCTCAAAGTATGGGGGTTTGACTGAGTAGAGGCCACCACTATGCCAAACTAAAATGAAAAGTAATTAGTGGGTAGTGATGAAGAAAGTGGAATGAGGAAAAGGAAGGTGAGAAGGAGGCAGATTGAAGGACCACACTCCAGCCAACAAATGAACTGGGCTGCAGACAGCTAATAGTAGACCCCAAAATGTAACTCAGCAGAATTGCCCCTTAGAAAATTTGAGAATTTTCAGTTAAACCTGAATGGAGAAAGGGGATAGAAAGCAGTAGTTTGAGGCAGGAGAGAGGACTGGGGGTGCTGCAGCAGGAAAACTGAGCCACAGTGATTAAAAATGTAGCTCAACATTCTTGGAAGCAGTTGTGGCAGATGCCCTGGTGAGACAAATGGGAGGGAATGCATGGTGGGGATGCTGGAGCAGTAATTTTATGAAGTGTAGGAGCTATAGAGTTGTCTTTTAAAATATATGGGAGCTGAACATTCTGACTGATAAAGGATGCCGTTACTGACATTATGAATCAGAGAGGTAGCCGTGTTAGTTTGGAATAGCAGAGGCAACAAAGAGTCCTGTGGCACCTTAAAGACTAACTAAGGTATTGAAGCATAAGCTTTCGTGGGCTAATACCCACTTCGTCGGATGCCACAGGACTCTTTGTTACCTCTGACATTATGGAGTTCTTCCTTCTCTTTGTTATCTATCCTCTTATTTCCCTCCTGCCTTTTCTTCTGTTGTTTTGTGCTATATCACCTCTCTCTCTTTTCATTTTTCTATTTTATTCTCTTCCCACTGTTTTTGGGGGAAATGGAGGTTTCCACACAACCTAACTCTCTTCACCTATTCTGGGGTCAGGTAGAGGCCTTTGTCCAAATTTCTTTCACCTGTCCAGGGAGACAAATGTCTGTTTCTATCTCCCTCTCAATCTCATCCCTCATGATCCTTCTGTAAGTTTCTATAGATCCCCACCTCTCATCCCTCTTTGAAATCCAACAGCCACTGTGCCTTTCTTCTTCTCCCCCCATTCTGTGACTCAGGCTATCAGGTCTCCCCTGCAGCTCATTCATTCTTGTGGTGCACTTCTACACCCTCTATTCTCTTTCTTGCCTTCATTCAGACCCCCTGTGCCCCAAATTTATTTTCCTCAGGGCCTCATTACTCCCCTTTTTGGGTACCAAAGAGCTATCTACTATTCCTTTCTTCCCTTTGGGTGCTAAACCCTAACACTTTGGAAATCAGCAGTGGCCTCCAACTCCTATCACAGATAGGACATCTCTTCCTGTCCATTCACAACTGGGAGCCCTTCTCCGTTTGCATCACCAAGTAGCAGGCTTCTGATCCATCCCAAACCAGTATCCCAACTGCACCTGCCGTGGCAATACCCTTTTTCTTTATTGCCCTTTAATTCCCCTTCAAAAGTTAGGGGTGAAGCTGTGGTGCTTGTGCCTATGTTAGATAGGCAGGAACAGAAAAACTAAGCATTCAGCAGTTATAGGAGGTGTTTGCTGCTTGCTGCTGGACCCTGTGAAATTTGGAACAGCCCTCACCCCCACAGTCAGAGGCACATGCTTTTGAAAATTGGACTCCCACTGTACAACATTTTTCTACAACCACAAATACTGTATCCATGAAGATTTCCACTGTTTCTACAATCCCTTGATGACGTATTAGACTGCAAATGTTCATAATATGATTCTTCAAAACACTTCAATTCTAATATTAAGTAACCTTCCATAATTTGGACCAACTTATTAAAACAAAAACAAATATCAGTATATATCTGAAAAAGAACAAGATTAAACACTGGCTTTAAAATGTTTATATCACTAATTGTTTTCATACCTGATATATTGTATAAGTAACCCCATAGTTGCTCTTTTTTCATGTAGCTCTCAAGAACACTACTGAGTGATTTGGGTGATAAAGTGCAATAGGATAATACTGTAAAGATTGCTTCAGTCAAAGTAGGTTCTCTCTTATTTATCTCTTTTATGCAGGAACTTTGTTCATCACATTTTGATACTTCAATTTCTTGAAAATTAATAAAATAATGGTTAATAGAGTTCCCAATTAATTCTAGTTATTGAAATAAAAAGTGTCAAAGCACACTGAAAACTGTGTTTAAACTATATTTCAAAACATACCACTGAAATCTTTCACATAACATTAGATTCATTATGTCTGCTTAAGTTATATCCAGTCATTAAAAAAAATCATAACTACTTAAAAAATACAGTGTGTGCCTTATTTAATTCAAAATGCATTCAAAACATACAGGTAATTAGAATTTTAGTATTCACTATACATAAACTAAAACAGCAGTGATCAATACAGGGCTATTTCTGTAATAGTTAGGATTACTATAAATAAACTTTATTAATCACTTGGGTAATTTCATTATTAATAAAATTAAATAATATAAATCAATTGATTAATATGCAACTCAAATGACATGACAGTTGCAAACCTCTCCCAAACACTAAAGTTTTGTTTTTTAATTTTTTGTGATAATGAAAAATAATAATTTCTCCAAAACAAAGTCTCAGTCCTGGTAAGACACCCAGGCCAATATTTTCCAGAATGATTAGTGATTTTGATAGCTTAAAAGGGTTTTTTTTTTTTGGGGGGGGGTTGTTTTTTAAACAGGCGTAGTGCTCAGCATTGTTTGAAAATGGGAATCTCTTAATTAACTCAAGCTGGGCACCCAAAATCTCTACCCACTTGTAAAAATCTCAGTTTCAGAGTTTTCGGGATTTATTTTGATCAGACACACACAAGTGAATGTTGTACTCTCTCCTCACTCTCCAGGATAATCAGCAGGTTAATCTATTTGTCAAAAAGGACAGCGCTGTATCTGGGCCTCAAATTAGTATCCTTATAGTCTACAAGTAGCAACTCTATCAAATTGATCTAAAAGGAACATACAGATTACTTGTCCAGTGGGAATTTTGCCAAGTTTAGTTCCATATACATCTTATCTGTATCACTGTGATTCACATAAGTGAACGTGGATGATTTTTTGTACAAAATGGGGGAAGATAAAGTCTCAAAGGAGGAGTTGGGAAATCCTGCCTTACTCCTCAATCCAATTGCGGTATAGAGTATCTGAATTCTCCAATGAGATATGAGACATTTCTGAAATGCAATTCCCTCTCGCTTTGCATATTAACTGCTCAGTCACCTGAAGGGGCTGAAAAATCACAAGATTTTAAAAAATAATAAATGTTGCGTCTGTTTATTTGCCTCCTAGGTTTTGAATTCTTAGGGTTCATATTTTGAAGCTTTTCTCCACAACCATGAGAGTTAGAAACTTACTTTAAAAAAATGAAAACTTAGATTTCTATGTATTCACATGATTCCATTGTCAAATATTGAGAGAGACTCATAATAAAATAATGAGAGTTGGCAACAAGGCAGCCACAGCTCCATCCACTCCCTGCACTTCTCCCATTTTGGAGAATTGCTCTTGGGCACCGCTGATATTTTGGATGGTCTTACACAGGATACACAAGGACAAGAAAGGCTTCCTAATCCTTCCATTCATAACTAGGTATTACTTTGGGGAAGGTCTAGGGCCTGTGTTATACAGCAGGTCAGACTAGATAATCTCAATAACCCCTTCTGGCTTTGAGATCTATGAAAAACTACACAGCCACATAAGAAGAGTGGGGACTACAACCTAGCCCTATGTATTTGTGCAATGCCTCACATCATGAGAGCAATGGCACTATGATGATACAATCATCACCACCCAGAAAATACATCTGAAACATATAAGTACTTATTTAAATGTAATTTATGCTGACATAATTTTGCTTTTTGAGCATAAAAGGAAAAAGTTGAGAAATTCTGTACTTTTTTTTCTCTTTAAAGAAATTCTGCATGACTCATGCTGTGAAGTTAAATTACAGGTAGTTTGTGGTCCATTATGCAAATTGTTCCAAAATCCAAAAGTATATTATGCTTGTCTTTTTAACTGCTTAAACATGTCATCTCTGAATTCAGACATTCATAAATACTACTTCTGATGAAATATGTATTCATGTATGAGTGTAGAAGTAGTGTACTAGTGAAGAAAAAACAAAATCTACTGTCATTGTTATGACCAAGAAATAGCTCTTGATAACTGTAGATTACTTTATACAGAAAGCTAGATCAATCACACTTCTACAAATATGTAACGTTATCAAGACTGTTGCAGTTTTCCCAGAGAGTATTAGGCATAAAAAGAGCACTGTTTGAAATGGTATTTCAGAAATGTGTTTTGTTGATCCATACAGTACACTATTTTATAACACTTAAATGTTTTTTCCTATAAAATATCAAATTTGTAATGTAAAGAATGTGGTTTTACCAGCACATATTTAATCAAACAGAAATTACTCTAGAAGAAAAAAAGACTATTACCGGTTTCAATGTTATGTAAAACAATAGTTTATCAATGTTATTGTAGTTAATATAGCTGTACAGCATATACAAACAACATAATTTCTAACTCTAAGTAGCATATATTCCCTGAAGCTCAAAGGGTTGGTCAGTCAATAGATTAATAAATTCTGTCACTTCATCCTTGTGATAATTGAAGCAGCTAGTAAAATTCAACAGTGGATAACACCAGGGTAAGAATATTATCCTGATCAAACATTTGTCAGTCTTTGTAAAAGATGACAGGTATTTGAATAGGTAAGTGAATGCAGTTCAGCACTCAATAAGAAGCATGACAGAAGTTGAAGCAATGTTGTGCATCTGACAAATGTAAGACCACTTTAAAATGACAGAAGTAAATTATGTCATGTTTAATAGTATGTGGACCTAATATTTTCTGTTTGATAAGTAATGAGAAATTTCTTTGCAAAAAGAATTATAAAAACTGATTTTTAACAACAGAATATAGTTCAATATTATGGCAAACATTATGCCAAATCAGTAACTACACTATAAACTATTCATCAATTTGATTCCTTTATTTGAAAGCTACTAAAGTGTTAGATGAGATAATAATGTTTATTGTTTTCAAAAATAGTAATAGCACAATAAAAGATGAAAGCCTGTGTAAAACCATTTTTCCACTTGATTTCCTATTTCTCTCATAATTACATATCTCTTGCTATTAAAATGTGAGGAAGAACACAGTTGCAGTTTACAGTAACATAAACACATACAATTTCTTAAGCAAAATCTCTTAGAAGCTTTTCAATGTTGAAAGCAAATGATCCGTTAGAGTCCTAACTCAGACTTGTTTTTTCAAGCAATGCTATTTAAAGCAGTTTTGATATTAAAACTCTGATAAGTTCAAATTCATCCATTTCTTCTTAAAAGCAAACTTATTTGAAGTAGTGACAGTGGTCTATTTTATCAAAATATGAATTTTCTAAATATGAATTTTCAGATTGACTGCAACTCTCTTAGTAAAAAGTGATAAAGGGTTCTTCCCCTCTCCCAGTTCAATATTTGTCCCACTGATAACTGGATAATTACTGATACCCACAACTGGCTGGCATTTTTCCATCAACAGTCAAGTAGTGAAAAATGTAGAAAACTAAAAAATGTATGTGTGTTTTCTTGCTGCCTTTCTTACAAACAAAGCACAAATACTTACTTGAACTTTCCAACAAAATTTTCACTAAGAGACAATCCTGATGAAGCAGTGTTTCCAAAAGCAAGTTCCAATTACAATACGGTTGGGATAAGAGCAGTTTCAGTTGACCCTGGGCTGCCATTTCTCCGGTTGATGGAGTCCTTTCAAAATGTAAGATAAAGACAGAATAATGTAGTTAATTTATCTATGAAATTAATAGCCTTAAAGTGCAGATGTAATGCTAACTCCTTTAAATGTCAATTCCTCCCAGATTACTCAGAAAATGCTTTCATGCTTGCTTACTTTAAGGCTGCTCAGGGAAGGAATTACATTTAATCTCAACTAGCTAAAAGCAAATTAACATTTGGTAGCCTGCCAAATTTATAACTGATACAAAGTAACCTCACTTATCTCTTTCGTGGAACCATGTATGTTCTTGTTCCATGAGGCAAAAATGAATTTTCTCGTGCTTGAAAAGATTTGAGGTTGTAATATTTTAGTACAGTGTTACATTAATTGTTTAGCATGAGGCTATAAAATATCTGAAATCAAGTATAAGAAGTGGATAAATAACAAAACCAATGAAAATGCTAAAAGGAGTATGTAATGGGGTGCAACAGAAGCTGTGTTTTCAGTGTAAAGTTTATTGTTCCAAGTCTTGAAAAATCCACATGCAAACTGAGATTGCTCTAATAACTGATATGCCACCAAAGGGTCTTGGGTAAAGACAATGGTTCAAATTGGAGTTAATTCTGGCCACAGATTTCCTGAGATACAATCCTTTAAAATTACCTGTTTTAAAATTTTGATTTTCCCCCACAAAGCTGGGGATAATAGTACAGTCAGGATCCAAATGGATTTACATCTCTGGATTTAACTTGAGTTCAACTAGTGAACACCAACAAGAGCCAGCTTCAAAATCCAAAAATTAAGAACTGAATTGCTTTGGGTCTGGTTTTACAATGTAATGCATCTGGCTGCTGCAAGCAACCTTCCCCACTCTCCCTGCCCCATCTGACCCCCACAGTGAACCTAGAGCTCCTGGCTCAGTAGGTGACTAGAAGCTGCTTCCCACCTGTCAGCTTTGCTCCAGGCAAGCTCCACACAGCAGCAAGGAGGAGCTGAAACAGAAATGGTGAGCCTGCTCAGCCAGGCAGTAATGGTGCTTTCAACTATTGCGCTGGCTGCTTGCAGCGTTGCTCCTCTGCTGCCAAGGACCCTGGAACACATCTGGAGGACTTCCAGGACCAGAGTCAAGTGCAAACACATGGTCATGTGCACACACAGGAAAGCAGTAGGGCTTGGACCTTCCATCCCGGCATGGCCCCGGGGACCCTAGGTTAGTACAATTGGTGTGTGGAAACAAGGGGGGTTAGGCTTCAGTCCAAGTTCAAACCTGGACTTACATTTTTCTAGTCTGACCCCAGTGGTATGAAGGTTTTAGAACAAATTGTGAAGGAAGGAATTATTAAATCAATAGAGGTAAATGGTAAAAGGCATTAAATGTAACATTGTCTTATCAAAAGTACATCATACCAAACAACCTGATTTCCTTTTTTTCAGAAAAAAAACTGATTTTTTAGAGAAGGGAAGTACAATGGATTTAATATTCTTGGGCATCCACAAAGCTTTTGAGATGGTACCAGCTGGGAATTTATGAATTAAATTAAGAAGATGGGGATCAATACAACCATTGTAAAGAGGATAAGAAACTGGCTAAAGGGGGAAAAGTAATGGGTTGTGTTGAAATGTGAATTATTAGTTCAGAGGGAGATTACCAGCGGAGTTCCTCAAGGATCGATTTTGGAAGTAATCTTATTCAGTATTTTTATGAATGACTGTGGCACAAAAAGTAGGAGCATGGCAATGAAATTTGCAGATGACAAAAAGTTGGGAGGCATTTTCAATACAGAGGAGGATCAGAATATTATACAGGAAGACCTGATGACTTTGAAGACTGGAGTGACAGAAATGGGATAAAATTCAATAGTACAAAATGCATGGCCATGCACGTAGAATCTAATAATATGAATTTCTGGTTCTTCAGTAGGAAGTGACTGAGAAGGAAAAAGAGCAGACGTGTGGGTTGATCACAGGATGACTATGAGCCACCAATGTGATGCAGCTGTGAAAAAGGCAAACGTGATTTTAGCATGTATTAGGTGTGGCATTGCCAGTGGAGACAGAGAACTCCCAATGAATTCATCTGCCCTCTATCCAACTCCCTGTGCTCCTGCCCCTTTATCGCACTGCCTAGAGCACCAGTGGCTGACAGCGCAGGTGCACCAGGAGAGGCAGTCGCCCACCGCGCAGCCAGAGCCCCGGATCAGGCCACGACTCTGCAGCTGTGCTGCCCCAGGAGCTCACAGCCTCCCCCCTCAGAGCATTTCGCCAGCATATTGAGCTGAGGCTGTGGGTGAAGGGGATCAGCAGAGAGAGGCCGATAGGGCAGTTTGCCCATCTCTGGGCTAGGTGATCTGATGATCCATTCTGGCCTTAAACTATGACAAAAATTAGGCCTGATTTCTGACACTCCAATTTTGGTTCACTGATTTTTGGTTTCACACAGTCTTGTTTGCAACACAGTCATTGAATTAAATCAGTAGGCCTTTTTGTTTGGACTAATACAGTCTTTTTCACTTTTGCATCTTTTCTCATTAATATTTATTATTATAGTTTATTGTGATTTCTTATGAACTTTCACTTTCACTCAATTAGGGTAAATTAGTTGGGCCAATTATTACAACAGGTCCCCTACCTTTCCATTTTCTGTCAGAGTCATTCAGTTCTGACAAAGATGTTACCCTTTTGACAAGGAACTCTTAATCCACACAGGGAACATCAATATACTTAATTTTAAAACCCAGTTCTTCTGTAAACGTGGACCTGTTCATGTTAATGTTCACGAATAGCAATATAAGAAGGCACAAATATAACTGAATCACACAGCTATTCAGAATCCAAATGAAATATCAGAAATGTTCTTTCTTCAGTAATTGAC
Organism: Sternotherus odoratus; assembly: GCA_032164245.1. Lineage (NCBI taxonomy): Eukaryota > Metazoa > Chordata > Testudines > Kinosternidae > Sternotherus > Sternotherus odoratus. The sequence goes on along the minus strand of JAVMKO010000007.1, from coordinate 58,925,622 downwards.
TGACGCTACCATAAATATTTTATTACATTATGGAGGCTCTTAGTATTGACTCCATAGTTAAAGTAGAGTTCTAAAATGGGCTTAGAATGAGCATAAAATGTTGCTTTTCTCTAAAGTAAATGTCTTCTTGATGTATAATTCCACAAAGTATTATTTTTTATGGCCTTTGAATTTTCTATTTAGATTTTATTTTATTTCTCATCATAAGTTTTTAGAAGGAAGTCTTTGAAATTGGGTTCTGAATGAAATTTGTCCTTGGTAGTCTTCCCTTTCATTGTTGACTGACATTTAAAAAAAACAAAAAAAGTATTTTCCTACATAAAAAAAATGTGCTTAAAAAAATTTTTTTTGCATCGTTTTTAGCCATGACACTTATTCATTTGACCCGAAACTATATGCTCCAGCGGCCAATGATTGAGAAAGTGTATTCATTATGCATGTAAACTTTATACACATAAATGTGACATGCACCAATGCATTAATTACTTATGCACCAGTCCAAAAACTATACATGCATACATTTTAGGTGTTATGCACACACAAAATCTTCTCTATCAGATAAAATCTTCTTACCAGGAACTACACTTTTCTGTCAGATTGTATCCTGCAATGGAGAAGGATTTATGTACAGCTGAACATAAATATTATGTGCCATTTACAGCAGCAGCTGGCACATAATCCAGAAAACTTGCTGATGGGAAAAAATAATCTTTGTCAGTTGCTGCACTTCTACCTCCATGGGTCTGTCACTGCCCATCCCTCATTCTCCTGCCTCATCATTCAACTCTTCACCTTCATTTGAGCATTAAAACTCCTTAGAAATGAATCCACCAAAACGTCTGTTGTTCAGTCAGGGTTACTACATACATAGTATACCAATCACAAAGCCACAGAAAGCACGGAAATGAAAAGTTCTATTCTATTCTACAGTAGGGTGACCAGATGTCCCAATTTTATAGGGACAGTCCCGATAGGGTCTTTTTCTTGTATAGGCTCTTATTACCCCTGACTCACTGTCCCGATTTTTCACATTTGCTGTCTGGTCACTCTACTCTACACAGGCTTTTACAGTGTGCTCATCACTGTAATATCTTAAGACACTAGTACATTTCCTCTACTCCTTAACCTAGAAGCACACACCTTAACATTACCACAAAAACTTATTTGCCTCAGATCATGTACTGCAAGTCTGCCTCCCTTAACCCCCTTTATCAAACTCCCCTACAGCCCAAAACATCATTATGCCAAATATCTGCAAGGAACATAATTGTGAGTGGGTAGTTTAGTAAAGGGATATTGTGAATGGGCAATGTTATGATTATACTGTCTGTGGTGTATGGTAATTGTGGGGATGGTATGTGACTGTGGATGGAGAAATATTGTTAGGTGGCTTCCCCATCATTTTCATGCTTTTGTGAGTTTGTGTCAAGTGTGATGTGTGTGTAGAAACCCTAACTGCTTCACAATTATGTTCATTGTATATTAATAAATATGTATGGATTGACTTGTAATTTATATATAACTAATATGTATACACACATATTCAAATCTTAATACAATTTACAGCAAACATAAAACCTTGAATTTTTTTACATCTATTAAAATAAATTTTCACAGTATTAATCCTTTCCATTTTAATAACTATTCTTAAAATACATTATATACTATATCCACACAACTGCTCTTTAACACATGCATAAAAGCAACAAAGCAGGAATTATGTTTCAAGAAAGGTAAATATTAAAACCCCCCACTAATATTAATGACATTTAGCATTCTGGCTTATGTGTAAACTCTAATTTCACTGAATTTATAAAAATGTACAGTGGCCAGCCTCAGTTGTGTTTACCTTTATGGCTGGCTTTCAAGTATGTGTACAGCACCATTTCCACCACTGCTTTTCATCGGCCCCCAAATATGAGACTGTGAGATGTTTGGTCAGTTGGGTATATGAATATTCATATTGAAAATTACTTATAATAAATTAAAAGCCATTTTTAGAATATCTGGGTAGAAATAAAGCTTGTCTGTCATTGACCAGATGGGAAGTTATCATGTTACAATATATTATATACACCAGTTCTTGGCTCTTTAAGCCTCTTGCAAATTGAAATGTACAGTGGTGTGACTCACTCAGAGGAAAAATAAAATGTTGCAGACATTCCCTACAGCCACTGAGCTAGCACCAATAAATGCACTGAGAAGTTTTTGTATTGGACATATGGAGAGGCATATGTTCTCTCATCCTCCTAGCTCATGTAGCCGTGAACATAACACTGGCCTCATAAAATAAGAGACAAAAGGTAAATTATATATAAATATCAGATATTTAAATTTTCAGTTTTGTAATCATGGAAGAAAAGAAAAAAGTGATGATTTGCCAATAGTAGAGTTATAGGTCCATAAAAAGTAATTTCTGAACCATCAAACTAAATCACTAAAAGAACATAAATATTCATTAAAACTAGTCACTAAATAGTTTGATAAAAAAGGTGTTATTTTTGTTGGAATCTAACATGAAAAATAAATGTGCAAAATTCAACCTTTTTTATTAGACAAATAAAAGTTAATAATGCTTATTAAAAAAATTTAAAGTCAAAGAAACATTGTATAAATTAATCTATACATGTATCTAGAATTCTTAAAATATCAAGCTTTTCTCCACCCATAGGTTACTTCTAAAAACAAGATGATTGAGTACATTACTATCAGATTAACACAATTTCTCACTTTTTCATATCTAACTCCAGTATAGATCTGAGCCACCATAAGCAACACAGCATACTATAATATGGGCATGGCAAAATTGTAATATAATATATAATAATAATAGTTAATATTTGTTTTGACATAGCATCTAGGGACTCCAGTCATGGATCAGGGCCACACTGTGTGGGGCACTAGACAAACACACTTGTTTTCAACTTTGCTATGAATATGAACACAACTCTGTTTAGAAGCTTAAGATTAATAAATAGTTGGGATACTTTAATACTACAGTTTTCTGTATCCTGAACATTTGTCTTTTTTTTTTTTTTTTACTTTTTATTGTTCACACTTCATATATGATACTGGAAAAAGGAAAACTTCCATATTACAAATACACGAGGCAAAATATTCATAGCAAAATTGAGAATTCTCAGAATCTGTCCCTTCTACAAGTTGGTGGTACTTCCATCAAATGTGGGTATTGCACTGAATTTTCTGAATAGGTGAAAATGTTGTTGCCAAAGTATTAAGTGTTTTTGAAGTCTGGTCATATGGATTGTCTCTGTGTAGACACACAGGGCATGTTGCTTGTGGTGGATTTGCTCTCTTCTTATGCCTTCTATTTTCCTGTGCCAGCCTACCACGGAATTCAATTCCTCAGTGTATAGAGTGACACAGACTCCCATCATTTATATTCTGATTATTTTTGCCCCACGTATTGGCAATACATAAGTCCTGAGTAGTGTCAGAGTAGCTTTCAGCTACTTCCTCAGAGCAAAGCTGCCCTGAAGTCCATGTGTGAAATCCTGTAGTTAGTGGGAGTTTTGCTGCTGACTGAAATTGGGTTTCCTTGCATAGGAGGTATCCTTGGGTAGAGTAAGAGACAATAATAGCTGCTACACCACACTGCCCTTCTCCCTCTAAGAAAAGGTGTGTTAAAGGCATCTTTTTACCCTGGTGATTCATTGCATAAGTTACGGTACACTGTGGGAACTGGCCCAGAATCAGGAAATCACAAAAGTGGCTCAAAGCTCAGGATCTTGGCTATGGTCTTCACTGCAGCAGACTCTTCCATTTTAGCATAAATTATTTTAAGAATGGAGCCAGATTCCTTTGTCTTTTCTTTATTGTTTTTAAATATGAAAGTATATGTTCTCAGAATGAATATACAGATTTACAAACATCTAAATTATGAAAAATGAAGGAGAAGGTCTCTCAGAAAATGCCAGAAGTAAAAAATAACTTGGAAGGGGGGGTTTGGGGAAGAGGCAAAGGGATCGACAATGGGTGTGTGAGTATGTTGGGACCAAAATTAGAAAGGGAATGACAGCACAGCTTGTAACATATGCTTTGTGATATTTGTTATTATATGCAGTGAAACAGAAAGAGAAATTATGCATTTGCTTTTAAACATGTAGCAAGTTCCCTAAAAATCAAATATAACCAAGCAGTAGAAAATACTGGCATATTTTTCAATTTGTTATTTAAATATCACACCTACTTTTTTGAGCTAGCCCTTTTAATTTCCCCTAAATTAAAATACTGTTAAAATTGTACCTGTGCTTAATCGCATGATTGTCAACTATTGTATATTTTCATGAAATATAAACATGAAATATTAAAACATTAAAAATTGAAAATAATTCAGATATTTAATATAACATAAATACACTGCTAAAGAGCTACATATTGAAAATAATTCAGACATCTAACATAATAAATACATTGCTAAAGAGCCCTTAAAAGCCTTCCTCATGACCTTTCTTATAGATCATGGAAGTTTAAACATAACACTTTACATTATAAATTTAGAAAAGTGCTTATACATTTTTTCAACTGAATTTTAACTACAATATTTGTCCATGAACACTATCAGCACAATAATCACAGCAATAGCTAACTAGTATTAACTATCACATTTTTTCTTATTTATATCAACTAGAAATACTCACATAAGTAAAGGAGGACAAAATGGTGTTATGCAAGATAGCCAGTGTAATGGGTGACTGATATTTGGTTTGGAGAAATCTGATAGAAGTAGCTCACCAAAACCATTCTGAAATATCCTGGAAAAATAAACAGTTTTGAGTTAAAAAGACAAAAAATCTCTTTAAGAACAAATATGAAACATAAGAACTAAAAACATTTATAATTTATTTGTTTACTCCCAGTTGATCAGATGTGAAATTAAAAATAAAAATATTTCTTAGATACTGGTAAATTTTTTGCAACTAAAATGATTAGGGGTTTGGAACGGGTCCCATATGAAGAGAGATTAAAGAAGCTAGGACTTTTTAGCTTGGAAAAGAGGAGACTAAGGGGGGATATGATAGAGGTATATAAAATTATGAGTGGTGTGGAGGAAGTAAATAAGGAAAAGGTATTTACTTGTTCCCAAAATAGAAGAACTAGGGGCCACTCAATGAAATTGGCGTGCAGCAGGTTTAAAACAAATAAAAGGAAGTTCTTCTTCACACAGCGCACAGTCAACCTGTGGAACTCCTTACCTGAGGAGGCTGTGAAGGCTAGGACTATAACAGGGTTTAAAAGAGAGCTGGATAAATTCATGGAGGCTAAGTCCATAAATGGCTATTAGCCGGGATGGGTAATGAATGGTGTCCCTAGCCTCTGTCTGTCAGAGGGGGGGTGATGGATGGCAGGAGAGAGATCGCTCGATCATACCTGTTAGGTTCACTCACTCCGGGGCACCTGGCATTGGCCACTGTCGGTAGACAGGATGCTGGGCTAGATGGACCTTTGGTCTGACCCAGTATGGCCGTTCTTATGTTCTTATGTTAACTGAGTTTTATATATAACTGCAACTGTAATAGACAGTTAAAAACACTGGTTTCATTGTATAGTTATTTTTAAATAGTCTCTCTTCAACATAAGATTATGGACTGAAAGCAGGCTAAGTAACCAAACTAAGTTACTTTTTTGTCATTAGTTTCCATTACCCTTCTCTGTAGAGATAATCAGCAGGGCATGTTGTCAACATTATGAGTATACTCTGCAGGATCAATACCTTTTGAGGTGATGATGATATATCTCCTGCTAGACATGCTACCAAGATATCTACTTTGGATTAAATCAGGCAAATTTGAGTTCAGAATCTTTGGCCATGCTTTACTGGCTCAAAACAGATGGAAAGCTAGCTTAGAGAAACAGCTAGGATTCCCAGTACAAGGAGAATCTCTGTTTGTTGTAAAGCTGGCATAGATGACTCAATGTCATCCATTCATGGCCTTCCCAACATAGGGGTCATTCTAGAGAGAAAGCAAGGTGTTGCCAGATTGCACTAGGGGATCTCAATAGTGCTGGGACATATTAGAGCAGACCTGAGGCTGTCCTAACACATGCCTAGGGACTATGCCCCTTTTCCTCCCGTCCCCCATCTCTCAGGGTAGCTCCAGCACACTTGAGATGATGTAGTTCCTTCTCTCCATTTTATTGTGCATGTGGAATTCTCATTTCAAACTTTCACTTCCAATTTTTAGAATTTCTTTTTCACATACACTCTTGTGCATCTTAAACTGGTTCTCTTTGGTCTTCGCTGTTCTATAAGAAATGGGTGGGATTTTCTAAATGACTTAAAGCATCAGATGCCTTTGAAAATCCTATTGCATATAATCAGTACTATCTTGCAAATCAGTTCATTTTCTCTCTGATGTAAACCCATTAAGCCAGATCCTCCTTGCTAAGTGCTCTTTGCACTGGCTCCAGCAGTGAAAAGGCACTTAAAGCCACCGTCAGCCAGGAAGATTGTCATGGGACAGGTGAACCTTTGGTTGGCATAAAATTGCCTTTACACCACCTACTCCTCTAACTTGGCACAAGCCACAGTCAGGAGGGGCTCAACTCTGGGAAACGAATACAGTAGACTCTCGATTATCCAGGATGATAGGGAAAAAATTAATTCTGGTTAATAAAATCCCAGATAATCACCATCCATAGAAAATATGGGGGGGGGGGGTTGATTCACCAGCCACCCTGCACTTGGGGGAAGGGGTGATGGTTCACTGGCTGCCCTGCACCCTGGTAGGTTTTTCTGAGTGGGTGTGCTTGGGGCGGCAGCAAAGCCAGAGCCAGCCCTGCAAGTTGTGCATATTTTTATTTGACATCCTGGTTAATCCAATCCCGGATAATCGAGAGTCTACGGTATAACTGCTACAGCTGGCATAACTCAGAGCAGCCTGGAGACTGATTTAAATTACACCAAGGCAGTTTCTCTTTCCACAGCTCCGCCAAGTATGAGTTTAGTGCTGTTCAGAATCTTGGGAACTGACTTCAATGTAGTTACACCAGCGGTGAATTTGGCCCAATGTATCTATGGAGAAATTACACATCAGTTTCCTTCTTCCTTCTACTTTGTTTCAAGTGCTATACAAATTTCCATAAAGTGTCTCTGATTTGAACAATTAACAACTGAAATTATAAATATTGCCACATCATTACTATGTATTTTTTTTAAAAGCCTAGGAAATTTTTAAAAAAGGAGTGAGGGCAGCCTGCATTTGATTTCTGTTTAAAATTTTCAAGTTTCTTTCAGAATAAAAATCTGATCTTTAGTTGGGGCAATGGCTAGAGTAAATAATTTTAATAGTCTCATTTAGTTCAGAAACTTTCTTCTACACCATAATAGGAGCTCTCCTGGAATGCTCCAGATTTAAGGGTAATATAATATTCTGTAATTCTCTAAATTGAACAGTACTGATTGTTATTGTAACATTTATTATTTTTATTGCATTAGCGTGTAGGAAATCCAGTTATGGATCATATACATATCTAGACTTGGCCTCCTAAATAGAAAGAAGTATCAGCCCTCCCCTCTGGGGCAGTGTATCTCAACCTTTCCAGACTACTGAATCCCTTTCAGGAATCTGATTTGTCTTGTGTACCCCCAAGTTTTACCTCATTTAAAAGACTACTTATTTACAAAATCAGACAAAAATATAGATGTGTTACAGCATATTATAACTGTTTTATAACACATTATAAAATTGTTTTATTTTCTCATTTTAACCATATAATTATAAATAATTTGGAACATAAATATTGTATTTGCAGTTCAGTGTATAGTCTATAGAGCAGTATAAACAAATTATTGTCTGTATGAAATTTTAGTTTGTACTGATTTTGCTAGTGCTTTTTACATAGCCTGTTGTAAAACTAGGCAAATATCTTGATAAGTTGATGTACCCCGATAGATCTCCCTGTATGCCCCCTGGAGTATGTGTACCCTTGGTTGAGAACCACTACTCTAGGGTATTTCATCATCCCAATGTTTTGTAGATTTGGGTGTTTGTTTGTTTTAAGTTTATCCTATTAATTCCTTTTCCCAGTCCCAGTAGATAAAGTTTAGAGGTATTGACACATTGTTGCTAAAGTCACTCCCTAGTTTTTAAGTGACTCCACACACATTTTTTTTCTTTCTGTTTAATTCCATTCTCTCATCCATGAGCAGGGAAATGAACCATAACACTCATCTTGAATTTCTTAGGATGAAGTGACAATTAGGGCCTAATCTTACTCCAAAAAAATAAAATTAAAAAAAATATCAATGGGAGTTTTGCCACTGACTATAATGTGAGCATGATCAAGCAGTTTTGAAAGGAAAGGGTGGCATGTACTGAGCAGGGTACACTACAAAAGGATTATTACAACAGTAACATTTAAGTTTCCTCAATAACACAAATGAAGTCTTCTGAAGGCTAAGCATAAAGATAAGATAGTAAAGTAGGTAAAGGAAAATAAAAATATTTTCACGAGATAACTATAGAAGTTTTAAAATGGCAATGTCCAGGACAAATTCTTATTCTCTGTAGCTGTATATAGAAATAATCCCCCCCCCCCCATTTTACCCGAGTAGGCTGCTACACCTCTTGAAAAATCTGCAGTAATAGGAAATAGAAATTATTTACTTTGATGAAAACAGGATTCCTTAATGGAAATCATGATTGAGAAAGTCAGAGTAGCAATAAGAGGCCACGTTTTCTCTGCTGATAGTATATGAGCTGTTAGGGAGATTTTTGGAATACAGCAGTTTGTTAAATACAGTCCTTTAGAGATCTCTTAATGTCAAGCAGGTGGCAGAGACTTTTGGATTCTGAGTTATGAGGTTTGGGAGAGCAAACTTCTAGGCAGATTTCAAAATTGATGTGGAAACCTGTGTTCGCTTTAAGGAAGCACATTGTCTAAATGTAACATCATCTTTAAATATTATAAAGAATGAAGTGTCTGCTAATAATGCAATAATCCTTTGGTGCCAGCAGTTCTCAGTGTCCACTGCTGGCAATGTAATTCTTGCCAGAAAGAAAATGTAACTCTGTGCCAGACAGTTTAATTCAACTGCTCTTCTGACAGAAGTATAGTAATAGCTAGTAGAAAAGTTGTTTTGACTATAAGATGTATTAAGGCAGCTGCCTATAGTCTCAAAGCGGTGGATAGCATCTGTGAGAGTATTTAATACCATAGCAAGATCCCAAGTTACAGTAGTTTTATTCTCCCTTAGAGTATGACAAGGTGAGAATTGATCTTGCAAGCCTCAATGCAGGTGTGAAATGATGAGATGCCTACAAGATACTAATGGTGTTTTCTTGTAGATTTCGAAGGACTTGGTAATCTAAACAATTTAGAATTATGGATAATATGCAGCTGCATGAGTTGTAACTTGTTTTTCTTAAAAAATAGCGAGGTACTTCCAACTGCAAAAAGAAAGAGAAAAAGAAAAGAAAAAGAAAAGAAAAAGAAAAGAGTTGGAATCTCTAAATACTCCTCTCAGCGGTCATGCTATCATCCTGAATTTTAAATTTGTAATAGCATCTCCTGATGTCTAATATATAATCATCTGAAGGAGGGCAATTAAATAATCATCTGAAGGGCAATTAGATCTTTTTAATCATCTTCAGCAACAGAGGGAACTGGTGACTTCTTGTCAGCATGAGGCAACTGAAAACCACTTTGCTCTGCTTTGGGCTACCCTAAGTATATTGCAGAGCAGGGCAGCCTCTATTTTGAGGGATTAAGTGGGACTTTAATTGTGCATAGACCTTGCGCTGGCCTTCTGAATAGGAGAGAATTTTACTCTGTAAGCATTGGATTTAATTGTACCCTTAATTTGCTCCTGTTATCCACTGTCTTATCAAGATGTATGTGCTGCCAAAGTTCGCTAAAAGCAAATTCTTGTTATGTGTGAAAAACATGAAGGGAATTCTACATATCTGAGGGTTTCAAAACTTCATGAGAATGTTTAGCTGAATATACCACTTCCCTGATGTGGTTTATTGATTTTACTGCACATCTCAGCTCTCCAAGGAAATACAGATGGTTATTACTATCACTTTGGTATGGAATGTTAGATACATCATTGTGTCAAATTGTTCATGTGAAATTGCAGTAATGTGGCTTGGTCATTTTGTAACCTGGTGGACCCACTGGAATCAAGTTTAGAGGCAGGCAGGTTGCATTGTATTTGAGTTTGTTTACATTCTGAGAGGATAATCCATGAAGAACAATCCCATGTGTCTGGAACTGGTTTCAGGGTTGCAATAGTTGGAGGCTCAAAAGAAAGAACAAAAATGTTCCTCCCTCTGCTGCTAGGTTGACTAAATTGTTGTTTAATCAGATGATTTTGAATGGCAGCTAATAAACTGGATAATAGGTTGATAGAGTTCAATTAGCTGAAATTCTACTCTACTAGGAAAATATAATTTATAAACTTTGCATTTTATGGTAATCTGCAGAATGATAAAGGTGTTCTTTAAGCCACTTGGAGGATGCAAATTGTCTTTGGGTTCAATCCTGCAAATTGCTGAGAGCCTCCCGAGATGTGCTGAATGTCCGAAACAACTTTTGAAAACTGAAAGGTTTACCCATAAAGGATGACATTCTGTGGTGCATGGTTTGAGACCCATAACTCCCTACCTGGATTATTTTCGATTAATTTGATTGTCTAACATTTGGCAGATTTTGTACTTTTTAAAAAACAATTGCCAATAGGTCTCCAGAAATCCAGTCTGTATTTATGGTATTTACTATGTTTATTAAAAAAGCAGACTGAATACACAAATTCCATCATTTGGCATCATGTTGACACTCACAGGGCCATAGTAGGACCAGCAATATATTCACAGATATTTGCTGACAGCAGAGGAATGGTGAAATTCAGCAATCCTGAGCTCCATTCCAGACTCTAGAGGAGAATATACTCTGGTGGGCAAAGATTCTCTGCCACTTTTCCTCAAACTTGACCTCTTCTGCCCCATCCCCCACCCAACCTGTCCCTGTTAAAAGCCTTTGGTCCCAGTCTCCACCCCTCAGACATCTCATCCTAATCCCAGTTGTCTTGCCCAGTCAATCCTAATGTCCTTCATTGGTCTCTTTTCCAAGTCCCAATTTTCCCCCATCTCCATTTTTTTCCTCTCCCCAAATTCAGCCCCAGTCTCCTTTCTCAGCCAGTCACAGATCCTCCTACCAGTTTCTTGGCCTATCAGTCTCTCTCCTCCCCTGCCACTCCAACTGGTACCCATTCTCTTCAGGTTTCTGATGCAGTATCAGTTTCTTCTCCAGCCCCCACAAGTTCCTTGTCAGATTTCCCTCTCCACCCCACATGTCCCCATTCTCCTCCCTCTAGTTCCTAGTCCAGTCTCCTTCTCCAGACAGTACCAGTCTCCAGGGCAAGACTTACACCTTACACACCCCTAGGTACAGCATCTTCAGTGCCCCTCCGCCACATCTGATCTTCGTGTTTTCCATAAAAAATTAAATGTTTAACTCATTTGTAACTTTTAGGTGACCCTAGAATGCCGACACCCCTAGGCACATGCCTACTGTGCCTAATTGGAAATCCAGCCCTGCCAGTTTCTTCCTCTCAATCTTGCTCATTATCTGATTTCAGCATTCTATCCCCCCAGCCAATCCCCCTCTGTTTACCCCACTGATTCCCAACCCCCTTGGTTCCCAGTCTCAGTGTCCTAGCTGAACCAGTTCCAGAAGGCCTCGCTCCATCTCCCAGTCTCCTTGCCAATCTTAGTGTCCCCCAGCTACCAGTCTTCTCTCTACAGGTCCCAATCACATTTACTCTCCCCACTCCATTCTCACTGGACTCCATGTTCCAATCTACTTCTTTCCCTCTACTTAGTCTGGCATTTGTGCCCTCTGCATTCAAATCAGACTCCTTCCTCCTCCACGCTGTCTGGGTGCCAACAAGGGGATCATTGAGAGTACAGGAAAGACAGGCGCCCTGTTCTTAGTTCTGGTGCTCAGACCAGCCCCACTCCACTCTGTCTTGGAGCATCTGGGCATAGCAGTTACAGGGAAAGTCCCTCTAGGTATGGCTACACAGCGATTAGATACCTGCAGCTGACCTGTTCTAGCCGACTCAGGCTCGTGGGGCTTGGGCTGCAGGGCTGTATCACTGCAGTGTAGACTTCCAAGAGTAGGCTTTAGCCTGGGCTCTAGGACCCTGAGGGAGGTTTTTCTTTGCTATGTATAGGCATGCCCTCTGAGCCCTGGTAACCTTGTGCTGGAGCATGCTCAGTTGTTCTGTGGGAATGGTGCATATGTAATACGGTCATGTATTAGAGTGTGGAACATGCTCAGTGAAGATGGAATCTTTGGAGACTTTAGCTGTTAACAATCAAAGAAATCTCTATTGACTATGTGCAAACTATGATTTTCAAAAAGTTATAATTTGGGTATATATTTGAGCAGATTTTCACAGAAATGGCAAAGGCCATATCCCTGACAAAAAAACACCTCCACTGCCAGATTTCAAGTCCTTCCTCCAAAGCATATGGGTGCTAGAGCATTCAAGAAAATGGTCTTAATAATTCTTTAATATGGGCAAAAGAATATATATTCTCTTAGCCTTGTTTTCAGAAATGATTGAATCATTTTGGCTTATATTTTCCAGAACAATTCAACCTGAAACAGGCATCTGGCATACAAAATTTCAGCACAAACAGCTAAAGCTCTACAAAGCTACAAGCAACTGAATATAAGATTTTATCCTGGGAAGTGTTCAACAATTTTAATAATAGGTGGTGCTACCAGCTCTACTTATAATGCTTTTAGTCTCTGTACTTTGCACGGAATGCATGAATAAAGTCTCTCAGAATATATGTGCTAATATAGACAATATGCCATATTTATTAACATATACTTATCAGTTAAGTTGTCACCACATTTCCAAGCTTGGGTTACATCTGATATTCATAAACTCCATGTTATTTTCTTTGCAATCAATAAAAAAGTACATGTCCACATTGTCCCTACCACCAGTCATACTCATGTTTATGTCTACTACATATAATGATGTGATAAAAGGTGTAGATTTTCCAGTCATATTCCAACATAATTTGTGAACAGGTGCAAATAAATTATTAAAAACAGGTTACTCCCATACATAAGAATATAATATGGCCCTAAGTACAATAAGACACGTACAGCAGTTTTGTTGGCATCTGACAATATTACTGGTGATTGTAAAAGTGAAATATAATCTGTGAGCAAAAAAGTATTATATTTGGTTATATGGTGGATATAAATAAGCAAGGATTTATGTAATGTATACTTAGCCTTTGTCAAGTGATCTTGAATCACTATATCCAAATATTTGTTTTATGTGTGACGGTGCACCTCATAAGGCTGTATGGGGAAATGCTTATAAATGTATATATGATACACCTGAACATGTTTTATGTTACATATGCCATGCAACATATCTCTGTAAAGGTTATGATCTACTGGATATATTAATCCTATTTGTACGCAAGTGTCATTTATGTGTTCGAAGTTATGAATATTGGCTGTATACTTGCTTGATTTCTAAGTAGCCATAGTAAAAACATTTGGTTAGCTTCTTGAGAAAGGAATGTGCAAGTTAATTGCTCAGTCAGGAAGCAGTTAACAGACAAAAGTGCTTGGGAGGCTCCAATTCACATAAGAAGTCTACCTGAGGACATTCAAGGTAGCATGTGGGCAATGGCTGCTACTTGCAAGTCCTGAGTCATCCATGGACAGGTGACTTGCCCATGTGATTTCAAATCTCCATTTTGTGACTGGATTCTACACAAGGGGAGGGAGTGGTGTCCACCCAAGAGAGAAAGTCTATTTAAACTCCTGGGAGACCCCTCCATTTTGTCGTCAGCTGGCTCAAATGATGGCCTCTCCATCCCTGAGGATGCCTGAAAAAAAACTGGGACAGAGACTGTGACTACGGGGGAGTGAGGGAGTGGGGGGTGAGCGATAGCTGGACCCAAACTAAAGGGAGTTCAGTCTGTAGAAGGAAGCTCACTGAAACATCTGAGGGTGAGGATTTTACCCGTATTCAGTTTTTATTTTATTTGGTAATTCACTTTGTTCTGTCTGTTCCTACTTGGAACCACTTAAATCCTACTTTCTGTATTCAATAAAATCACTTTTTACTTATTAATTAACCTAGAGTACCTATTAGTACCTGGGGTGGGGGAACAGCTGTGCATGTCTCTCTATCAGTGTTATAGAGGGCGAACAATGTATGAGCTTTATACAGGGTAAAACGGATTTATTTAGGGTTTGGACCCCATTGGGAGTTGAGCATCTGAGTGCTAAAGGTAGGAATACTTCTTAACCTGTTTCCAGGGAAGCCTACAGCTGTCAGGGGATGTGGTTCAGACCTGGGTCTGGATTTGCAGCAGGCTAGAGAATCTTGACTCAAACCAGACAGAATTTCTGGAGTCCCAAGCTGCCAAGGCAGGAAAGCAGGGGCAGTAGTCTTGGCACATTAGTTGGCAGCCCCGAAGGGGTTTCTGTGATCCAACCTACCACACCATGCTTCTGGAGACACTTAGTATTTCCATCTAGTAAACTTGCAAAGGATCATGTTAAATTCTGACATGACATTTTTTTGTGTAAATATTTTTTTTTCTGAAGTAGCCAGTTAGAGATAAAAAGAGAATCTAGTAATGCTTTTAATAATTCAGTGCCATTTTTTCTTTTGAGAAGTTTATCAAATTGACAGCAGAGAATTCCTGCTGAGAGAATTTCATGGGGGAACTCGATGTTGGCATAAATGTACTGGTCTGGGCTCTGTGCCTGCCACCCAACCTTTCCTGGCATAGGGAGTGTGCCAGAGGTGCGTAATGGCCATAGCAGAGTTCTGCTCTGCTCCACCTATCCTACACTGGTGTAGGATATATTAAAGATCTTAAACCAGAGGTTAGATCTGCCTGCCACAGTTCTATGTGGTAATGGAGTTGGGGTTGGCTTCAAGAATCAGAGAACTCCGGCACAGGAGAGAATCTGCCCTAAACTCACACTTTAGAAGATACATACAAGATTATTTTCTCTTTCTCAACCATGTATTTTTGTTATACTTGACCAACCTAAGACACAAGCTTAAGTAGCTTTAATTTCTGAAAATGACATTTCTTAGGATGCTATTTCCAGTGACAGCTTGGAATTCATCCAATCCAACTATTGGAAAACTGGCTCAGAGACAATGTTCTGCCTTCAATAGTACTCTGATTAGACTAACCTTCCTTGTGGGAAAGGTGGGAAAGGTATCAGACTTAGATTAAGTCTGGCAAGAGCACATAATCTTGCTTAGTACAAGAGAATAAGATGATTAATTAAATAATAATTATGTGTTACAAATTAGGGCCTCGTGGTAATTGTGAAAATCATAATGTTGCCATTCTTGTATTCTCTTTAAGGATGTTGCATAAATGTACAATCTTCAGTACAATCTCCTCTCTCTCAAGTGCTGTTTAAGAAAATTGAACACACTTTTGTGATGTTTTTGACAAGAGTGATTTTTTTTCCGAGTTTGTTTAAGAGACTAAAAATGGGTAAAATTTCAAATGGATATAATAGTTGTAGCAAATAACCATTGTAATGTGATGGATATGATTTCAAAGTTTAAGACGGAGACAATACTATTTGACTAAATGTATTCGTATTTTCTGTAGTGGTGTGGTATATTTCATTAGAAAATAAAACTTAAGCTTACTTTTAATCCATACTATTTAAAAACAGGTAGTGTCCACTCTAACTAGAAATCTTGTCTTAGTTTTCTGTGGGTCTCTCTCTCTCTCTCTTTTTTAATAACAGAACTATGGGGGAACTAATTCACACACATTGTTTTGGGGATCTAAACACTGCCTTTATTTTTTCTGGTAACAAAGTCCTGTGGCACCTTAAAGACTAACTATAAAGTTTTGAAACATAAGCTTTTGTGGGCTAATACCCACTTCGTCGGATGCAAGCAGTGGAAGTGTCCAGAGGCAGGTATAGAAAAGTAGGCAAGAACCAGGTGGGAGGTACAAGGTTAGTCCAATTAGGCTGAACCAGCTTGTTATCTCCAATCAGGGAGGGTGGGTTATTCTTCTAGCGGTTGAATGGGGGGTGTGAACATGGAGAGAGGAGAAGCTATTTTTGTAATTAGCAAGCCATTTTAGGTCTTTGTTCAGTCCTAGATTGCAAATGAATTGTAGCTCTTCATTTGCAAATTTAACACAAACAATCTAGGACTGAACAAAGACCTACAATGGCTTGCTAATTACAAAAATAGCTTCTCCTCTCTCCATGTTCACACCCCCCATTCAACTGCTAGAACAGGGGTCTGCAACCCGCGGCTCCGGAGCCACATGCGGCTCTTTCATCCCTCCGATGCGGCTCCCTGTGTGTTCTAATTTTAACCGGCCCGCAGACTGTTTTCTATGCGGCCCGCCAGCACTGTCCAACCAGTGCGCGGAGCCTCAGCCGAAAGAGAGGGGCGGGGTCAATAAGAGGCGAGCGGCGGGGGGGGGGGGGGGAGAAGAACGGAGGCGGAGCCGGGGCCGGGGCCGGGGCACGAGGCGAGGCGGAGCCGGCGGAGAAGTGCGAGTCGGGCCGGGGCCGGGGCAGGAGGCGAAGCGCGGCGGAGCCGGCGGATAAGAGCGAGCCGGGGCCGGGGCCAGGGCACGAGGCAAGGCAAGGCAAGCTGGGGGAGGGGGGGAGTGAAAGCACAGCCGGGGGGGAGGGGAGGAAGAAGAGCGAGAGCACGGCTGGAGGGGAGGGGGAGGGAAGAAGAGCGAGAGCACGGCCGGAGCGGGGGGGAGGAAGGGGGAGGAGGAAGAAGAGCGAGAGCACGGCCGGAGGGGGGGGAGGGAGGGAAGAAGAGCGAGAGCACGGCTGGAGGGGAGGGGGAGGGAAGAAGAGGGTGGGGGAGGGAAGAAGGGGGAGGGAAGAAGAGAGTGTTATTTCATTTTAAATGTCAAAAGGGTTTTGTGGCTCCCAGTGTTTTCTTTACTGTGGGAAACGGGTCCAAATGGCTCTTTGAGTGGTAAAGGTTGCAGACCCCTGTGCTAGAAGAATAACCCACCCTCCCTGATTGGAGATAACAAGCTGGTTCAGCCTAATTGGACTAACCTTGTTACCTCCCACCTGGTTCTTGCCTACTTTTCTATACCTGCCTCTGGACACTTCCACTGCTTGCATCCGACGAAGTGGGTATTAGCCCACGAAAGCTTATGCTTCAAAACTTTATAGTTAGTCTTTAAGGTGCCACAGGACTTTGTTACCTCTGCTATTCCAGACTAACACGGCTATCTCTCTGATTCTTTATTTTTTCTGTAGCTCACCTAAGAAACGTGTGGTTTTCTAAGGAGAACTCAGATAAATCATCAGATCATCTGCAAAAAGAGCTTCCTTTTTGAATTCCCAGTATAGTTTTGTGATATGATGTCTATAGCTAGATTTTCAATTATAGTATTATAAAAGTGATCGGTTTTCATTTGGTGGAATGGGAACCAGGTTAGCGTATGGGATAATAATACTCCCTCTATTTCCCAACAACTCAACACCAATACTTTACGGATTTATTGTGTACTTATTTGTTACTGGATTCAAATTAATTTAAAATGAAAAACTTTATTAATTGCCCTTTTAAAATCAGCATTAACATTGATTTCTGAAGGCTATAAACTATGTCTGCAACAAGCTGACATTCTAGTTGACTGTGGGGCAAGATGGAGGATTTAGAAGTAGGGAACCACAGTTGGAACTAAGAATTCATAAGTTTATATATCGTCAGAGAGTGGAATTAATATGTCTTATCTTAGCAATTAATATTTTAGAGCACAGTGGATGTTGGATAGGAACTTTGTTTTCATCTTCATTGTACAAAAACCTTGGACAAGTATTAGGCCAATTGAAATGTTTCCTTCCTTAGCAAATAGGTTACAAATGATAAGCATTTTGCAAACTACCACAGACCATATTTCATGCCCCAGAGGCATTTTCTTAGAGATTTTCTGATAGAAACACAGAAGTACTCATTTATGAGATCTACTGTATGTCCTGCTCTTATGAGATTCTGATGATGTATTCACAAAAATCAATTTAGGTTTGCAAAAATTAGTCATGTCTGTCTTTTCTATCTATTGCTTCACTTACAATTAATTTTACCCAAGTTTTTTGGAGAATGAAATAGAAACTATATAACATACGGACATTTTCATTATACAACATATGACAATAAAGAAAACTGATGTGAGATCAATATTATTTTATTTCAAATTATGCATAATCTCTAATTTTGTTAATGAGAACTTTTTTTTTCCATCTTGTAAAATATGTACACTTCATTGACTAACAAACTCAGGGAATTTAATAAACAAACTCAGCATGTTAACTTTTTATGTATTCTTGACTATAATTAGTGAATTGGTTTATTGAGAGTATACTAGCTGAAGTGCAACACACAATATAAAAAACTATCCAGATCTGAGATCTCATCTAGTTTTAAGAATAAAGTTCTAAGGATGAAGGATTCAGCAAATCACCTTCTTTAGTCTTCACAAAAATATAATCTTATATGATCATCTGCTAAATATATAATTTCAGTTTTAACATGTTTCTATAAATCTGTGACAAACCATGGAATTTGATATTTTCAACATGGCCAACACATGAAATCTGTGAGCTTTGTGATTTGCAAAGGGCCTTATTTTCATATTAGATGGCCCATCTGTGATGAAGTGGGAGTTTTGTCTATATAACTTCTCAATTTGGATGATTTTATGAAATTGTATCATGTAATGATTGTGTCATTGAAAACATATAAATATGTGGATCCATCATGAATTAGCAGGGTAGTGTCAAATCCCATTAAGCTTGATGGAAAGAATCTCATTGACTTTAATACTATTAGAATAAGGCCTATACAGACCTAATTCAAAACACCAATCAAGTACCTAGAGAAGTGGTACTCAAATTGTGTTCACAGTTTGCATTCCATTTACATTTTAACCAAAAAATTGTCTCATGGACCATCTACCTTTCCACTTGCAAGCTAAATAAGCTATATTTTAGCTTGTTTTAAAATATTACCCTCATACTTACTCATACAGATTCTTCAAAGGTGCAGTTAAAATGGCAAGTGCAGAGAGCAGATTGTTGCAGTGGTTGTGTATTTTACAGATCTTGGCATCTTTGTCTTTATGTGGATTCAAAAGTTCCTGCACTGAGCAGCAAGCTGACCACAGCATATTTTCAGTAGAGATTAAAATCGCTGTGATATCAATTCTGTTGGGAAGAAAGGGTGAAAATGTCAGCCACGGAAGTAGTCTGATGGTGAAATCTCATATGAGTTATAAATGCACTTTCTTACCATATAGAACACACAAACTCCTTATTTGAAAGGTTTGGAATTATTAAATGACATAAAGGCTCTCTGTAAGTAATACATGCTACAAACTAATATATAATCAATCATTTCTGGTCATAAAATACATTTTATTTGGTTCTCTTAATAAATAAATTTCTGGTAAGAAGAAAATATTTTATTCAGTTCTCTTAATAACCAATAGTTGACACAGTGTGTAAAGACGGACCCATATTTCTGGCTCCCCAATCCTTGTTCCTACTACTCCACAGCATCTTCCCTATTAACATCCATCCCTCTGTCCCCAACACAATCCGGTGGGTAGTGTAGACATGGCCTTAGTTTAAACAATATTACGGGATGGAATTGCAGTGCACACACTGCATTCAAGTCCAACTGGAAAGAATGATTAGCAATCAGTGAACTAATTTTCAGTCTGTGAACCTTTATAGGTGCCCAACTGACTGAGGAAAGGTAATATGACTGAAACCAGTTTTCAACTATAACCAGCTAGACAATGCCTGGCACAAGGTCACAGAACCTTGACCTAATTACAAAAAATAAAATTCAGTATAAAATAATAGATATGCTGAAGTAAGAATGTCGTCTAACAAATGCATAACACAAAGGGCAACATTTTCAAAGATATTTAGGCACCCAGGGAGCAGACAGGGACCTAGTGGGATTTCCAAAAAGCCTAACTCCCAGTCTCATCTGAATCTTTAGGCATCTAAATACCTTTGAAAATCTGGCCCAAAGTGTACAAAAAGCTCTCTATCTTGGTCTCATGGGTTTATAATGTTGCTAGAAGTTCCCAATAAAAATAAGCCTTATAAAGCACACTTATGCAGTAGAGCATAGTATGACTATATACTAACTATAATAAAAGAAAATATGTTTTAATGTATGACTGGATAATTCATTTAGAGAATTACCATTTTAATTAGTGGAATACAAGTTATTCACAAAAACCACCTGTTAATCATAAATGCATTACCTTATCTGTGGAGTTCTCTTGTAACTGGGATGGGCCTGAGAATATCTGCAGGCTAGCACTGCCAAAGATTTCTCCAGCACTTCTTTCAGAATCTCCTGGGCTAACTTGGGGGGTAGAATAGTCCACAGATCATGATGTAGAGCACAGCAGAAATAATGCCACATCTGGACAGAGAATGAGCATCTTTCCCCCTGGCAAAACCACCACACATTAAACAATAGAAACACATCTTCCAAAATGTCAGCTTGGTTCCTGTGAATCTAATTAGTTCAGGCTGAGAGGAAATAGCTGAAGAGTTTGAGACAGTAGATGACCAAAAAAGATTCTTGACAAGATGTAAAACATCTTTATTGACAAAGAAACACATGTTTCATTTCAGTTACTAAACCAATATTCTACCATAGAGCCAAACCACAAACATTTGACCTAGTATATACTTAATTAACCTTCTTCTGACCTATTGTTTTAATTTTACTTTAAAACTACATACAGTATTTTGCAATCACTAAACTAACCAGATTAGTTTAATATTTTGGCTACCTCTTCCTAAACATGAACCAAATTATTTAAATTACTTAAGTATGTTTATTTCCACAGCTCCACAATAATCACTGACAGACTTTTTATGAATCTTTGGATGTATAATTATACTGAAACAACAACAGAAAAAAAATAGCCTAACAACGAATCTCCTTACTATACACATGCAAGTGACATAGGCTGTTGAGAAACAGTTTTAAAGTATTTTGATATTTCACCATTGCATTTTAATAACAATACCAGAAACAAAAACAAAAACAAAATAACTGCTTGACTTTAGGACCATTTTAAGAGTTTGGCAGCTGTTCTCATGCAGGTGAAGCTGGCCTCATTTTCTCCAAGTCAGACCCGCAGCTTATTGTAATTTCCTGGTTTTCTTACATAAAATAAACTTCAGCTATTATGGGTTAAGTATGTTGAAAAGAATCATAAATGAGTAGAACTTTACTCATGGAGATCTTTGCGTACGATGCTTCCTAGACAAGTATTAGCTCAAATGTTCATACATTGTTTGTGTAGGGTGACCAGATGTCCCTATTTTATAGGGACAGTCCCGATTTTTTCGTTTTTTTCTTATATAGGCTCCTATTACCTCCCATGCCTGTCCCGATTTTTCACACTTGCCATCTGGTCACCCTATTTGTAACTGTGTGTTTTGATACCTTATAGTCTCCTAATTATGAGATTCACTATTGTAGATTTCTTCCAGGAGGTGATCAAATGTGCAAATATTTCTACCTAGTGGACTACAAGCTAAATATGATACAACAGTGTAACACTGTTGCAAAAAAAGTGAACATGATTCTGGGATGTGTTAGCAGGAGTGTTGTAAGAGAGACACAAGAAGTAATTCTTTCGCTCCACTCCGTGTTGATTAGGCCTCAACTGGAGAATTGTGTTCAGTTCTGAGTGCCACAATTCATGAAAGATGTGGACAAACTGGAGAAAGTCCAGAGAAGAGCAACACAAATTATTAAAGGTCTAGAAAACATGACCTATGAGGAAAGATTGAAAAAAACTTGGGTTTGTTTAGTCTGAAAAGAGAAGACCGAGAGGGGACATGATAACAGTTTTCATGAACATAAAAGGTCGTTACAAGGAAGAGGAAGAAAAATTGTTCTTCTTAACCTCTGGGGATTGGACAAGAAGCAATGGGCTTAAATTGCAGCATGGGAGTTAGATGATGGACATTAGGAAAAATTTCCTGTCAGGGTGGACAAGAAAAGGAATAAATTGCCTAAGGAGGTTTTGGAATCTCTATTGTTGGAGATTTTTAAGAGCAGGTTAGACAAAAACCTGTCAGGGATGGTCTAGATCAGGGATCGGCAATCTTTCAGAAGTGGTGTGCTAAGTCTTCAGCTATTCATTCTAATTTAAGGTTTTGTGTGCCAGTAATACATTTTAACTTTTTTTGAAGGTCTCTTTCTAGAAGTCTATAATATATAACTAAACCATTGTTGTATGTAAAGTAAATGAGGTTTTTAAAAATGTTGAAGAAGCTTCATTTAAAATTAAATTAAAATGCAGAGCCCCTCAGGCCAGTGGCCAGGACCCGGGCAGTGTGAGTGCCACTGAAAATCAGCTCGTATGCCGCCTTTGGCATGTGTGCCATAGATTGCCTACCCCTGGTCTAGATAATACCTAGTCCTGCCATCAGTTCAGGGGACTGGACTAGATGACGTCTTGAGGTCCCTTCCAGTACTATGATTCTATGAAATATTCGCTTTATTTCTACAAATATACCTCTTGCATTCACAGAATAAGCACATTAAAGACAGAATAATTAGCTTCCATTCCTAATAAAGACTAATACTTTTTTGGTCAGTTTTTAGATCTGTTAGCATCAAATTAAAATCAGTCTTACAATTAGAAATAAGACACTCTAAATGATTTTTCTATGTGGTACAGCATTTATGTTTTATTAAGTATCTGATTGCCTGAGAGTCTTGTTAATTCTCTGGGAGCCTACAAACTCTTATCTGAACATAAGTTTATACTATTACACTTATTATTATATAATATTTTTGTTCACTATATATAATCTTAAAGTGCTAAATGTAATCATGTATCTTTTCTAACATTGTGTCTCTAACACAGAAGAAATAGTGTTTTGATTAAAATTTTATATGAGATCCATTCCCTTTTGCTGACCTGTTTTTCTGTTTGTTGCCATTTCTAAAGTATTCTACTGGTAAACATCTGCTATTTTTGAAGACTTTGTACACTGTAAACAGATGTGAGCTTTTATTTAGATTATATATCAGGAAACAAGCAGCTGGGCTTTATTACAAAAGCCACTCAATATTATCTTTGAACAGACAATTCTTTATTCTTTGACTATTAGAAAACATAAGTTCCTAAAATTGCAGCAGATGTCTGCTACACTAAAAGCTTGATTCTAAAATGTAATCTGGAGAGCTGGCCTGGTGGTACAGCGGGTTTTCAATGTACTCCATCAGTAAGATACTGTACACCCTGACAGCTTAGAATGTAAGTGCTTTATGGTAAAAACTTAAGAGTTTGGTTCAGATCTCACATACATGGTCACATATTGATCCATATCTTGTAAAATCATTACTGAACTTTTACAAGCTATATATCCATATGAACAGAATAGAGCTCTTAGCTTAAAGTTAAGATGGGACTGCCTACTTTTCTCTTGATCGAACCCACCACTATTTCCAAAATCAGTTGGATTAGCGGAGTTGGTATAAGGAGAGCGTGTGAAGAGAGAATGCAGTCAGGTGTCCCGAAGCAAAAACATTTGTAAATTGAGCTATTTTTACCTTCACTGGGTAGAAAAGCAATATCACTTTATTTTAGCCACGGACTCCCAAATTTAGTTGCAGTCTTTGGAAGTTACCATTGTACAAATAATAATAAGTCTATAGAAAATGACCCTCCATGTAATCATAGAGTGCCACATTCTGTCAACCTTGTCATTTGAGAATGCGTTTGTCTGCATCTAGTCCCATTTTCTTTTCTGGTATACAGCTTATTATTTTGAACAAGAGGGGCCAGCCACATAGTGGATGGGGCTGGCAGTGGGAAAAGAGGTGGGGCAAAGCCCCATTCCTCCTGCCACAATTTGAATGGAATAGGAAGGGAACAGCCCCTGGGATCTCCAATGTGTAATGGCCGGTGTTCTGCCTGGCTCTTACACAGGCTGCATAACAGTGGGGAGGGGAAGGTTCCTTCCTTATATGCTCTCCTACTGATGCATGCATCCATAAAGCAGAGATACATTCTGTCCATTAGTTTGGTGGGAGAGAGTGGTTCTTCTCTTTGGGAATTTTAATTGAGGACTTACATATGGTGCCAGATTGATTGTCCGGAAGACTGAAGAGATACAAGCTTCCTTCAAACTACCTTCCTATGTGCCTCAATCCCGACCAGAGGAGCGAGGATTATTCAGTCAGTCCTTGCTGTCTTCGCTGAGACTGCTAACAATTTTTATCAATTATGAGTTTCAGACAGCATTGGCGTCAATATATTAATCTTTTCTCCTACAGGTAAACTATCTATTTTCAGCCAATCCTAAGAAATAGTATTTTACTAGGCAAACAGCATTAGAACCCTTATTTAATTACCTGACTGATTAATCTTAAGTCTTTTAACTACATTTTACTAGATCAGTCCTAAGAAGATATTTACATACAGTAACAGAGCTATTTTAAAAACATATCCCAACTGCCCTTGTGAATAAGTAGTACAGCTCTTATGTTTCTAATTAATCAGAGAGCAGATAAGCAGTAAAACACATTTATGTAAAAGGAGGGGATAGTAAACTTAACCTCACACCTCATAAAAAGCTTTGCAGTCATCCCAGTGGTGGCTCTCGGCATCCTGTAAAATACTTGTAGCACAAACTCTGATGCAGTAGTTGGTAACTTGAAACTGGAGAACGTTGATGAATTCCTGATATCCTTGGACAGGCACTAGGAACAGGGGCCTGTTCAGAGGGAATGATCAAAGAGGCAAAGATTTAAGGCCTGTGCAGTAGGAGGTAACAATCCACAGTACTACAAATGGTTTTGATTATTAGTTATCAATCATTCATTTCCTCTTGGGCCTGAAGTCAGAGCCCACGTTCACTTTCAAAAAATCTGGTCTTTGTTTTGCAAGCTCTTTGAAAATGTACATCTGCTGTTCTATAAATATGTATTTCTGCTTCAGACAAACTGCATTATCAATACATCATTCAGAAATAAAAGTATTCATCCCTATTATTACAAATCAGAATATTATTTTGTCATTCAGTTGTCAATGTTGCTGGAAGACATTATGCACTTTTCAGCAGTAACTTTTATAAAGCTAGCATGTAAACATGAGTCCCACAAACTTATTCTTTTTAGTAAAATAAAAAGCATAACTGCACAGATATGAATGATCACAAACTGTTTTGAAATGCACACGAATAGAATGATTTGGGCAATATTTGGGTGCAGATTCTGTCGTGCACTAAGATATACTCATTGCAAGAGAGGGGAGAGTGTTAGGAATCCAATAATGGCTCTCTGATTCTGATGCTGTCCTGGCGCCAAGCCTAGGATGCACTAAGTTACAACAACTGGATATGGTTCCACAGTACTCTGCTTACACCTGCCTGAGGGGAGCACAGTGCCAATCCACCCCCTCCTCAAATCCACAGGGAGTCTATTTTCCAGTTCCAATTCAGACATGACCAGAATCACACAGAATGAGCAGATCAAGAGATTCTTACAGTTCTGAGCCAAAATCTTCTAAGAACCACTTAAATGGTTTCAGGGCCATCAGGTCCAAGCATTAGCTCTGATTCAACCTCTAACCTGAACCCTTACCCAATCCTACTCTGAATACTTCTTTGACCTATCTCTAATTTTATTTAGTATCCATCTAAGACTTATTTAATTAATAATTACCGTCTTGTAAATGTTTATTAGATACATATTTTTCATGGTGCTCAACACAATCTTCATGACACCAAAGTGCAGGAACATATCTTCATGTTGTCAAAGACTACATTGTTTAATATTGTTTTTATGAAAATTAAGCTGTTGCTGCAGACAAAAATGAAAAAAAGTCCTCCATTCATCCATACCATAATATAGAGTAGACTGCCATAATATAGGAGTATTTGCTAAAGGTTAAAGAGTAAAGAATTTGAATTGCCTTGCCAATTCAGACCTTGAAGATAAAAATCAATGTTTGTAATAACTGCTTCAAGTTATCAGTATATCTGATCTTCCCTAAAAAACAGTGCACATGGTACTTTAACTATAGGAAATGTTTTGGGTATATTTACAAGTGTTATAGATTATACATTATATCACTGAAATGGAATCAAAGTTCCAAATTATCTATATTTGAACTAAAACATATTTAAAGGACTCACTTCTTGCTGGTCTCTCTCATTAAATTATCATACACCATAAAATGCTGAAAGACATGTACTGCTGTGGAGAGAACAGCATACAAGTTTTGAAGTGGAGCCTTGGAGGGAACTTCTTTGCTTCTCTCCTCCAACCTTTCCAGGACAGCTGTTGCTACTTTGCAGCAGGCCTCTACAAAGTTTTCTCTAATTTCCTGAAGAGAATCATCTCTGCATGCCAGAGCCAGTGGAAGCACTGTGTCAAGTTCTTCCATGATGTCAGAACAAAACTAGGGAGAAATAAATGTGGCATCAAGTTATTTGTACTCTGACAGCTCTGTGATATTTATGTATGCCAGGGCCAAATTCTTGAATAATGAAATTGGCACAACACAAATATACTGGATCAGCCTTATAAAAATATCAATCTTTGGTATTGAAGGCTAATCTTTGTGCTGTATACCAGCACAGTACATGCTAAGGATTTAACCTTATATTAGAAAATGCCCTAATTTTCCTCATGCCCTCCCAACATATATATTTAATGGTATTCAGAAGATAAGACTAATTCCTTCCAAACATAGATAATTCTCTAACCTATTATATCATTTTCAAAAGCAATGTTTTAATCCATTTCTTGCTGCAGTTATAGGAGGGACATTTTCACCTTCTAGTGAGTGTATGTGTTGTTCTCAATAAAGCCACCTTACTAAAAGCCTGTATGGTCCTTTAACTAAACATTTAATAATTCTGCTTAGTATCGATTGCTTCCCATCCTAAATTGGTAAAACACTTGCAAAAATTACAACATTAAAAAGCTTTCATATATTATATATCCTTAGACTAACCATTTAATTAATCAACATATCTGACCTTTTAGCCAAATCAAAGAACTCCAATTTGGCCCTAATATTGGTTATGCAGATTAATTAAATGGCATGCCTAAGGAAATAAATACAGGAAATCCTTTTATAGCAATGCTTCAAATTTTGAAAGCAAATCTTCATCAAATTGGGATGTAGCAACAAAGACACTAATCAGAATGATTTTGAATCCTTTCAATGCAAAAAATAATAGGAGCAAAGTTAAAAAGTTTGTATTGTTTAGTACAGACTATGTGTTAAAGTATAACACAATGTTTGGCATTGTATTGTAATGCCTTTCACTTTCTTTTTAACTCCATTTATATACAACTTGGAATATTAATGCACGTCAAAGCTTGGACGGCAAACAACCTGGGCATTCTGTCTCCCTGTGAACTTCAGATCTTTGGATACCTGCCTTTGCAATTCGTTTTGGTTGTTCCTCCTCGTGGACTGTTTCCCAGGACTCCCTCATTTGCTGGATGTTTACTAGGTTCATTGTATAAACTGATGCTGAAGACTGTTCTTTCTGCTCAAGCTGAAGAATTTTAGTTGAAAAATCTTCAATTGCTATTGTTATACAGTGTGCCACTGAAGAAGACAGGTCTTTAAATGCATTCCTCCAGCTAAAATCCAGTAAAGTAGTCTGAAATATAAATGTATATGACATCAATCCAAACTCAGCAATGAGCGTGACTCTTGTTACGGTTCCAATCTTATACTACTACCAGTAAACAAGTTATCTAGAGATACTCTGTGATATCTACAGTAAGCCATTCACATAACTCTGAAAATACAACTCACAATGAACTAACATTAAAAAGCATATGCGTTCTTAACACAGATTAATACATATAGTAATGTTTAATTTAAATTGTCATTGGGTTTAATAAAAATATCAAAATGTCATTTATAAACATTTATTTCAATAAAACTATCTTTATTTGAGCAGCAGGCTGCACTGTACTTACCACGTAAAGCAACCTTTAAATTCAATATATTGAATAAAGTCAATTAAATTTTGTAGCCATTTTGATAGTTTGCAACATTAGACACCATGTAATATTCTCTCTTACTTCCTTAGCATG
This sequence comes from Sternotherus odoratus, assembly GCA_032164245.1. NCBI lineage: Eukaryota > Metazoa > Chordata > Testudines > Kinosternidae > Sternotherus > Sternotherus odoratus. Next base: position 58,897,448 of record JAVMKO010000007.1, on the reverse strand, counting down.
TTTATAACTCAAACCAGCAAACCAATAACATGAATGGTAAACGGTTTAGAGAAACCAATTTTGGCATACTGATGCTAGAACTTGTCTCCTTAGTGCTGCATTTGGCCACAGTTTAAACTAGTCTAGGCTGCAGGAGTTGACAAACCTGGCCAAAAAATTAGAGCCCTCTGAGGTGGAATGTCATAGACACCCCCCTGACTCACACTAAATCTGCTTTGCACTGCTCTGATGGTGTAAAGCAATCTTAGAGCTGGACAATAGTAGCCAACTGATAATGTCTCCAGTTTAGGGGGAATATTTCAGGACCTAACTTCTGACATAAGTGGCATGGTAAGAGAGGGGAGGAGACAGGACTCTTAACAATCCTGGCTCCTGCAATAGCCCATTGTGCACGAACACTAAGTTAGGCATTATAACCATGCAGAAACTGGAAAAGTGCTTACATTGCTCTAAATTGTGTTAGGGACTTAATTGATCCCACAGGCAATCCCACAATCTGGGAAGTATAAAGGCACCATAATGCCACTTTCTCTCCATTGTCTTCAGGTCCTGTGCTAGGTATAGCTCATTTGGATCAAAATACTTTTTAAAAGCTAACATTCAAACATAAGTCCCACAAACAGATCCAAAGTGCACTTAAACAAGCTTTTTGAGTCCTAAAATTTGGTACTGATTAATGAAATTCCACAACCGGGCAATGACTGACCTGACATGTCTTTTAGACCTCTTAAGTCCACTAACCTGAACTCCAACATTTCATTGGTAAACAGAGGACAGACCAAGCCACAATCCTGCATATATTTTCTGCAAAGGATTACGGCACCAAATGACTACCAGTAAAGGAACTAACACAAACCCTAGCAGTAAGCATCTGCATGATCAGCTACTAAGTTTTCAGTACATTTTGTCAGCCTATTGTATATTCAAGAATACATGGAATATTAAAGACTTATGTTTGTGCATGGTTTTGGTTTTCGTCTTTGTAATTGTGGCATTTTGTTCTTGTGTTGTTAACTTTGTTAAAATAAAACATGTACCAAAAGAATAAAAATTATCCTCTTTGTCTCTTTACATACAAATTTTGTATAGCATTTTTTTCATCCTGAGCTGAGATTCTGCAGTCTAAAATTAATTGTAATATTCAAACAATTAACTTCTGGAAACAGGCGTTTACAATGAGTATGCCAACAGAATCTATATTGGTGACAGAGAGAAAAAGGGGGAAAAATCATTATAAAGCGCAAGACTCTTTTCATACCCACCTCTTTTACCTGAAGTAACTGTTCAGGAAGCACACTGGTTTCATTTGCTCTAGTTTCCCCTATTAAAAGCTCCCCACTAGCTTTCTTCAGAACTCCTGCACAGTATGATAAAGGGGATCAAAGTTAAGATTAATTCTGTAGAAAAATCTGCAGCCTGCAACACCTTCTGATATATCAATATGTAGTATAAAAAAATTCAACAAGATGTAGTAGAATACTAATGTTGAGATAAAGTGAAATTCAGGTTATACACAGCTCCTTTTATATAACCTGATGAAATCCACATCCCATTGTATTCATATTTTACACATATGCATAGATAATGTATAAAATATAGTTCCTTTTGTCATTAATTCATTTTTATACTGATTGTGCAGTCACCTGTTTCTAGCGAGAATAGATAACTTTAAAGCAGCTGTGTAAAAATTAATTTCTGTTCTTTGTTCAATAAATTAAATAAATTATGTGGCACTGTATATTTTAAACATTTAAATGATTTTAAAATTCTGACACAATAAGAATCAAATGGCAGCTAATTAGTGCAATTACTATATCCAAAATAATGATCAGCATAAGTACAGACTTCTTTAGAACTAATACCTCATTAGCAAAGCCCAACATATATGGCCCAGTCACATACCATTGATCTCAATGGGAATTTAGCCACTGATTTAATCTGGAGTAAACCAATAACTGGGACAGAGGTCACAAACTGATGGCCCAGTCCTGCAAACACTTACATACATGAATTGCCCCATGCAGTTATTTAAATGTGTAAGTGTTTGTACTAGCTGGCTCTTAGTTTACAGGACAGAGGACATGTCTGTTCTATGTTCTGAGCAGCACTAAACACACACCAGTGCTCAACAAGTAAATAAAATCAACGTAATTAATAACGTGAACATCCTCCCCTTTCTTAATATTCAGTTTGCATACAACACTGGTGCAGGTATTGCTAATTTACTATGTCTTGTGTGAAATTAAAGACAAGAAACAAGGAGCACTAAATGATAGAATGCTATCAAGCATAGTTAAAGAATATTGTTTAGAGCAGATACTACACTTGATCTTTATTAAAAGGTCTTCTGCAGCTTGAAGGCATTGGCAATATGTATGCTCAAAGTTTGGGGAAAGCTTTTATGTTGAAGAAAACATCTAATTCATTGAGATCCTTAGGATCTCATTGGTTTAAAATGGATTTTCCCTTGTCCTTAGATAGTGCATCCTTTGAAGAAGGGCATTTTGATTATGCTCTTAAACAATGTTCCATGGCTTGGAATGACTTCCTCAAATCCAATTTTGAGTTATATTAATGAAACTCGTTCCAGTGGAAAAAAAATCTATTTTTAGAAATATGAAAAATAAAATGGCAGAATATAAAGATGGACAGTACTAATCAGATCACCTATTTCACTCTCTTCCCACTGCAAGTAGTTCTCTACTATACAATTAATTCTGCCTGTTTTTAAATGAACTATGTGATGGAGCTTCCAATGCTTCCTTTGGGAGATTATTTCAGATTTTTAAGAGTTTGCTCTCAGGAAGTTTCTCCTAATATCCAAAATACCTAGGAATAATGTGCTGACACTGAGAAAGAAAATTTATACTTTCTCTTACTATGTTAGATATTCATCTCCTCATAGTGTTCACACCTTTCAATGTCAGAATACTTATATTTTCTTATTGTCACTACTCAAGCAAGCAATATATAATCCAGTCTTTTAATCTTTTATCAAAAAGTCAAACTGACTAGCTTCCATTTACACTGTCCTGAGAAGACCCTCCACTTTGTTACTATTTTCAGTGATCTGATCAGAAGCGAACTCAACATTTTGAAATAGATCCTCAACTGGTATGAATTGTCATAGGAGCCATGATAATTTACACTAGTTAAAGATCTGCTCCATTAGTCTACAGCAAACCTGTGCAGAGATGACCAGTTGTTTGTAACCTGATATGTTTGCATAAATATTGCAGAACTGCTGACATATCTCAGTAAAAACTTCTGTGCAAATTACACACCATTATCAAACTTAAATCCTTTTGGGTTTCTCCCACCAAGACCAGATTCTAGCACTGAGTAAATCTTCTCCAGACCCAAGTGCCCCTCTCCACCAATCCCACACAATTCCTGTGTTCTCCCTTGTCTAGGTCATTAATGAAGATTGGACCTAACACAGATCCTTTCAACATCCTCAAAAATAAATTGTTAGTACAATAAATAATACTAAAACTAAATCTACCTGCAGGTTGGATTGTCCATCTATTTTATATGGACTCAGCCAGGGTTTTTATTTTTACTCCACTAGAGATAATAGATTCTAAAGAAAATGAACAATATCAACAGAAACATCATTTATAAAAAGAAAAAATATTTTAGTAACAATAGATTTGAAGTTCTCCTAGATTCTGTGCTTCATCATGGACTTCTAATTTGTTCTAGCATACCAAACAGAGGAAATATACATATGTCTTTCTAAGTGTAAATTCCATCTTCCCATCAGTTTGCTCCTTTGGAAAAAAATATTTACTACAGAAGCTATTGCTTCATCTACCTTTGGGACCAAAGCAAAGATCATATTTGTCTTACTGAAGTCTGTACAACTTCAAACACTGTCTATTAAGATGATGCACCTTGTAAATTTGATCTTATTTTCCTTTTATTATGCTTTCTAGAAATAGATGTAAAGTAAAAGATTTCTTCTTCTTAAGCTGTGAAGGGAAGACCTTTGCAAATCTTTTTGGTCCCCTGAGGCAAAGCTTGTGAACCTAAGGGCTTGACAACTTTGCCCAGTTTGTTTCAAAGAGCTCCACTGGAAAAAGCTGTTCTTGGAACTCATTATCAGATCTGTCCAAAGTTCACCTTTCTCACTGGAATGGAAAAAAGGTGAGGGAAAGATGAAAGTGTGTTAGATGTTTTTGATTTTTAAAAGTCTCAACAAGAGGCTTCTGAAAAGCCAGAGGGAAGAGAGAAAACACATCTTAAAGATGAAAGGAAAATGCAGTTTGTCAGTGTATTCTTCATTCTAAATAAGGATCTCATACTTAACTCTGCCTGTTACTGAATGTTCCAGGTTTCTTCAAATAGAACACACTTCCTGTGATGCTGAATGTACTAGGTATGTCTGAACATTCCAGTGATTTCAATGGGATGTAAATAGATGAAAGCAGGTGTGATGAAAGATCAGCAAGGAAAGGGTTAATTATATCCACTCGTTGCTACAGAGCCCTGATGGCCAAACCTATCTTTTTCTGACACTATAATGCTATTGCTGGAAGGAAGAACAGATATATGGGGAAGGGAACATATATTCTGCATCTGCTAGGAAAAAAATCGTGCTTCTTTTCTCAAAAGGATAAGAAATGTAGACTTGCTCTGGTGACACACTACAATTTGGTGGTAAAAGTGCTTTCACATTATATTTTAGTGGCTTAATGACTTTCCCCAAACAAATGCTTTTTGGCAGAAATTCCTCGTGCTTATTCGCCTCTTCGAAATATATTGTTTTAGCAAGTCTAAAAGCAAATCCTATATATTGTTGAGTTGTTGGTGCATGAATCAAGTATTTATATTAGTTAAATCGTTTTTCAGATTCTTTATTTGTGGTTGGATAATTGAAGTATATTTTAGATTTAAGCTTAAAACATGGTATGTATGTAGTCCTCAGTGAGGAATACCTGCTTTTGCAATGTTTGAAAATAAAGTACTCAAGAAATAAACCTATGAAGAATTTAAAAAGCATACTGAAAATAAATCATAACAGAGAATGCAATACATAGATCATTTTTGTTCATATGTGTGAAACAATTTGGGGGATTTAATCTATTGAACACATTCCAGAGGATTCCAGACACAGAACTCTCAAACTGAAGTCACAGAATTGTCCAGATCATCTCAGTACAATTTCCACAGCCATCTCCCTACAGAGTTCACTTTGGTTCACTGTGTCCCTTGGTGCTATTGTCTGCCATGGGGTTACCATCAGAGAGTACTCGTGGCAGTACTTCCCTGTAACATCTATTTTCAATTGTCTAAATTGATCCATTGTTCAGTCTGCAAAGAAACTTGTCTTGTTGGCAGCTAGAAGTGTGAACTACATGTCTTTCTTTTCTTCACTGTTCTTTTTTTGGTTCACAAGCAACCTCCTACCAAAAGCAGAATCTGCGGAAGAGACTACATCCAAGAAATAATGCTATGAAAAGTATGAAGAGAAGCCCAGGTGGCCACCTTGCAAATTTCCAATGTGGAAGCCTTCGACCTCTCCGCCCAAGAAGCAGCTATAGTACTAGTGTAATGAGCTTTACAAACCCTGGGAGCCTCTTTACCCTTAACTACATACGCCTCCCTAATACAATCCCTTAACCATCTAGCTAAGGAAGTCTTAGAAGCCTTTTGACCCCTCTTAAGACCCCCTAAGAGTACAAACAATCTGTCAGAAGATCTGAAATCTTTGATTCTTCTGAGATAAACCCTAAGTGTTCCTCTTACATCCAATTTATGCAGCCATTGCTCTTTGTCATCGCTGGGTCTAGGGAAAAACGAGGGCCAAGAATCCTCCTGGTTTAGATAAAACTCAGATACCACCTTTGGGGGAAAAAATGAGAAACTGTCCAAAGAACTACTTTATTTCTGATGGAACTTTACAAATGTTCTAAATATCAAGTCCGAAGTCCCCACATGAGATTCTGAACAAAGAACAACTAAACGTGTTATTGCAACAGCCAAAATGTTCAGTTACTTCCTGGTATGACTTAAATACAAGGCTAACAAGGGCCTCTACAGATACTCAATATAGCCAAGAGGAAAAAGAAAAAAAAAGTGTAGGGCTTCACTCTATTTGATATTTGGAAAAAATATCACATCAGTGCAATATTTGCTTTTTTATTATTTATTGCACAAATTCCCAAATTACCTACAATGCTGCTGAAAACTCTCAGGGAGCTAACGCACAAATTATTTTCTAAGCCCTCTAAAGGAAAGAAGATACTGCCAAAAAAAAGTACACAAGATGGCTGTTACTTTTCCTAGTCCTATACCACAAGCAGGACATCTGCCAGCCTAAAATAAAGTGTACTTGTTAGGTGTATTTAAGCTGTCCTTCTAAATCAAGGCTTTATCGGTGAGACAGTGATCAAGATTAATCAGGATAACATAGGGCATTGACTGAGAAGATGTTATTTCTCTTCTGGATCCTTGACAGAAAGCTGGAACAACTGTAAACATAGTTCTCATTCTCCCACATCAAATTATCTTTCAGGTAGCCACTAAATCTGAGATTTCTGGCAATATGAAGTGAAGATAATGCCAACTAATATTATACTTTTCAAACACTATTTTTTCTCTGGCCATGTCTGCACTTCATAGTTCTTCTGAGTAATTGATGTACTCCAGAATGGTTTTCTGAATAAATCCAGAGGTAACAAAGAGTCCTGTGGCACCTTAAAGACTAAGTAAAGTATTTAAACATAAGCTTTCGTGGGCTAATACCCACTTCGTCGGATGCAATGCTTTCATCCGACGAAGTGGGTATTAGCCCACGAAAGCTTATGCTTAGGTGCCACAGGACTCTTTGTTACCTCTGCTATTCCAGACTAACACGGCTACCTCTCTGATTCTTGAATAAATCCAGATCACCTTAATCAGAATAGCAAATCTGAAAATGAAGGTGCTAGCTAGTCCCACTGCCCTAATCTGTATTAAATATATCATCACATTTGTTAAATGATGACCAAATTTTGTACTTCTTTTGGAACCAGAGGAGCCTTCCATCCCAGAATGCTGCCACACTGTAGCTAATCTAATGACACTCACCTGCTCAGATATGGAAGCTAGAACCACCACTTAGGAGACAATATGAGTGTAGATGTTATGCTATGCAAAGCACACGGGATCTTTTATAAGAGGAAGGCAATACACCATACTTTATTAAGAATACAACATAGCATATGCATTTCAGGCACACGCACACACACACACACCCACCATGCACACAGTCCTGCCAGTCGATGTTCATAGTTTCCAGTCTCTTGTTGTAGCTCGAGTCAATCTAATGGCCAGTTAGATTGATCACGAGTAAGAAGCTGGGGGGTCTCTGTTGGTCATGATGCTCCGAGGCTTTGCAGGACTGAACCCAGAGTTTCATGGCAAAACACCCCAGCTTTATACCTGTAAATTTCCATTTGAGTCCATGCATTTTGCAATGTCATCCTGTAATCACTAGTTCTTAAGTGGTGTTAATCTTAGGGTTTCCTGCTGTTATCCTTTGATGGTTATTGTTGGGCTTCCCATCAATCATCTTTTATTTGTTGTCTCACCTTTGGGGGTGTTTGCTCACCTCTGAGGTCGTCAATGCTGCATAACAGGTTTAGCATCCCGATACAATGGATGTTTTCTGATTGTCTCCTTGTCTTCTGGTCTTTTTAAGTCTCCCACTTTTGTTGACCCCCTTTGGATATTTGTGATGGCTTCACACTTATCTTTTCCTGATGCATGCATTCCTCTTTCACACAAACAATCACACAATCTCTTACAGGCATCTTTAAAGGTAGCAGAATACATTGTAAATTAAGCCTTGCTAAATCTTATAACTAAAACAATTCACATTGGGGGCTTCAGGCCCTCAACATTTCTTTAATCTATGTATCATAGACAATACAAAATCCTGTCTCTTTTACTAACTAAACTTCATAACAGGTCCTAATTGTAATGCATACTGGAAACATCACACAGTTTCACACAGTCATTTCTTTCTGTTACAGAATGAAATTAAAGTTTACATCAATTCTTATAACAATTAGTACAATTATAAAATCTTGTTCCTACATAGATAGAGTCATTATAAATGAGTGGAAAAATTCAGGAAAAGGAAAGCTCAAACCATTCAGCACCAACAGTTTTATGTAAACTTAAGGTCATGTCCAAGTGTCTGCAAGGGTAGGACCTACATCTGCCTTATGGAAAACAATATTTCCTTGTTAACATTCCTTCTTTCAAAATATATATTACTCTAAATAACTAGAAAAAAGGTGTTTCTGTATAAAATATATTTTGTTAAACACAATCATGTTGTTTTCCTGTTTTCAGAGTTTCTTAGAGTAATTACACATACATCCCAGAAAACAGAAAGAATACTATCCACAATTAATGTAGTTAAGTAAGGCATACAATTCCCTGCTAATAGGGAGAAAGTATGATAGATTAAGTGAGAAAGAAACTCATTCCACATTGAAATCAACAGGAAAAACAGAGGGCTTTGAACACCAATTTTAAATGAGCTTCAATACATCATCTAAAAATACTTTTAGGATAATTTAGCCCTTGACTACACTTGCAAATGTAGAGTGCGTTGGATTAAACCAGCCTTCAGAGAGCGCAGTAGGGAAAGCACTGCAGTCTGTCCACACTGACAGCTACAAGCACGCTGTCGTGGCCACATTTGCAGTACTTGAAGCGGAGTTGGGAATGGTGCATTATGGGCAGCTATCAAGTGGCTGCAACGTGCTTTTCAAATGTGGAGGATGGGATGGAGTGTGACAGGGAGTGTGTTGTGTGTATGTGGCGGGAGAGAGAGAGTGGGTTTTTGCTATGCTCAGAGTGTGTCAGCATGTTGTCTTGTAAGTTCGGACCCCTCTCCCTCCCACCTCTCTCACTCACTCAAAGCAAACAACATTCCTCAGTAATGCTGTCCTCAGAATTGCTGGTGAGAACCTGCCAACCTTAAACAAATTCTCACCAGCAACAGCACACTGCACCACAATAACTCCAACTCAGGAACCAATCCATGCAACAAACCTCGATGCCAACTCTGCCCACATATCTACACCAGCAACACCATCACAGGACCTAACCAGATCAACCATACCATCACTGGTTCATTCACCTGCACATCAACCAATGTCATATATGCCATTATATGCCACCAGTGTCCCTCTGCTATGTACATCGGCCAAACTGGACAGTCCCTACTGTGGCAGACCGCTCTCTCACCCCTCTCAGGAACACAGGCAGGAAACCCTTCTTTGCTTCAAACAGTGCTCTTTAATCACAGTGCAGGACCCCACCACCAATACATACAGCTTTGTACAGTTCCCAGCTCTACAGACTCTATATAGTCCAGCTTACAACTCCAAACACTCAGCTCTGAATAGCTCAAACCACACCACACTCTATACCATCCCCACCACACTGGGCTTGCTTCCTGGCAGGCCTTTTATCCCCCTGAGAAGGCTGCCAGGTGCCACTCATCAAGGCTGATTGCCCTGCAGCCCAGGTGGCTGATTAGCCTTTCTGCAAGGGAGGTTTGCAGGCTTCTGCTCCCTCTTAAAGGGCCGGCAGGGCTGGCTCAGGCACTCCTGGCCAGCACCCTGCCACACAACGAAAAAGGATGAATGCACACAAATCAGATATTAGGAATGGCAATATACAAAAACCTGTAGGAGAACACTTCAACCTGCCTGGACACACAATTACAGATTTAAAAGTCACCATACTGCAGCAAAAAAACTTCAAGTCCAGACTGCAAAGGGAAACTGAAGAGCTACCATTCATTTGCAAATTCAACACAAACAATCTCGGATTGAACAAAGACCTACAATGACTTGCTAATTACAGAAATAGTTTCTTCTCTCTCCATGTTCACCCCCCCCCCATTCAAATGCTAGAAGAATAACCCACCCTCCCTGATCGGAGATAACAAGCTGGTTCAGCCTAATTGGACTAACCTTTTTACCTCCCACCTGGTTCTTGCCTACTTTTCTATACCTGCCTCTGGACACTTCCACTGCTTGCATCCGACGAAGTGGGTATTAGCCCACGAAAGCTTATGCTTCAAAACTTTATAGTTAGTCTTTACGGTGCCACAGGACTTTGTTACTTCTTTATTATACTGACATAGTGTCCAGCATTTTCAGGTTACGAATGTATTGCTCTATTCCACTGACAAGTTTGTGCCTCTCCATTCGTTCTTCCAATGCTTCTTCATTTTAGTGTTCTTAGACCATACTCCCAGTGCACATTTTTTCCCAGCCCACAGCTTAGTGCAGCGATACGAAGCATATGACTCTACCTATCCTGCTCCCAGAGCAGCCTAGCCTCACTTCTAGTGTAAACTTTTCTTGCAGCCTAGATAAAGCTCTTAAGACCATCTATTCATTGGTGACCTGGTCTAAGTGCATTAGGTAGAGATGCTGGAAGGGGAACATACTATAGGCACACCATTTCTTAGCTAGTGGATTTTCTTCACCTCATTTCCCAGCTTGCAGGGTTACACATTTTCTTCATCTGATAGTCGAGCAATAACATTTGGAAAGGGAAATTAATATTAAAGACCCGATTCTGCAAATATTTACTTCTGGGCAAAGTGCTTATTGCTGTGAGATGTCCCACGGAAGTCAATGGAACAATTCAGTAGTATTTGGAGGATCAAGCTATTAAAACATATTAAAACAACTACATTTACATTAAAATTATTTTAAATGCACAATACATTGACCTAAAATTAGTGTTCAAAGTTTGGGGCTTTCCCCCACTTAATACAAAAATTGCAGCCTCCATTGAACAAGCTCAGGAGAATTCACAGAAGTGGAAACCGGCCATATATTATTTTGTTATTATAATATATGTAGAAAATGTTTGTTATGTAATGAAATACACTGGCGTTGCCGATCAGAAATAATTATAATATAATCACGTCTTTTACATTCAAGTATCAATTCTTTCACACAAAATCTACAATTTAAATATACATCTACATTTTTAAAAATACATATTTAATGATATATTGCAGGATATTTGTTTACATGGTGGGAGATTGGAGAAAAATGCAAACATGCAGCAATTTATTTTCATAATCCTGCTAATTTAATTTAATTTGGAATTCAAAAAAGTGATCCTTTTCTACAAACTGAAAAGAAAACAGTATGTGAACAAAATTACACATTACCTTGAACGTTTTTGTTGTTCTTCTCAGTGAAACAAGGCAACAACAGAATTTCTGCCGAGAGTTCTTCAACTCTTTCTTCCATAAACAAAAAGAGTTTTATAAGCTGAGAAAGACATTTGAGTTGATACAACGTTAAACAGAAGTTCCTTCCTTTTCTGAGGCAATCTTGGGTAGCTGTTCAAACAAAAAGTCATAAAATTTATTTTCTTAGTAGATATTATGTAAAATATGCTTACGATAAAACTAAAATTAAATTAAAATATATTGTATAAAGTCAGTCTTATTATTTATCATGACACAAGATAACCTATTATCATAATCTGAACGGTGTCACTTCCCTTTTCAAAGGATCAGATCCTTGAATCCTTGAGATGCACTCAGTGCACAAAGGAAATGGGGGGAGAAATGCGATGTAAAACTACTTTTTTTGCTCCTCCAATCCTGGAGTAGGCGGGGAGTTGGAACAAACAAAGGACAAACCTAAAGGCTACTCTAAATTACAATAGTCAGAGAAGTCCTCTTGCAGGATCAGCCTGCCAGACAAGGATCCCCAAAGTAAGCTGCATTTCTGCTAAACCATCTCCTGTCCCATTTCAAAACATACATCTGCGGGGATGGGAGAGGAAGAACTGGAGCAAGTGACATAAAACCAGTCACATCTGAAAAATCTCCTATTTCCATCTTTGGGCAGTTTTCTTCAATTGCCTCAAAACTTGATTACTCCATCAACCAAAATGTTATTGTATTCTACTCTTTGATCTTGATTATGAACCTTTGAAAGTATTACATATACAATATAATTAATCTCCTATGTCGATCAGATTATGGTTCATAATCAAAGAACCATCAGCACTGAGCTGATCATAATCCACAATAAGATCGCTACTCAGTAAACATTTTGGCAGATTCTGGTGGTTGCTTTTATCTTTTGTCCTTCTCTGGTTTGATTCCAAACTAAAATAAAATTCACCACGATGCACACAAATGTTTTTATAAATATAATTCTATATTGTGTATGCAACCCAACCACTGTTTGCAAACATTAACATTATTTTTGTAATTTCTTACCTTACACACAATAATATATTTTTTTTCTCCACAGTAAATGCTGCCTCCTACTGGCAATGCTATTTAGCAGGACAACGGCAAAAAAGAAGGTCTTAAGACATATGCCAATTTTGCTTTATAACATATATTTATTTTACACCGTAATATCATCCAGAAGATATCGTTATTTTAGTGTTGACAATATTGTCTAAAACTAAAAATTAGGAAGTTCAGTCCCTATATTAATGTGATCACCAAAAAAAAATCAGCTTTTGTTAATAGAGTTCACATTCCTTTGGTATATCTCATTTACATAAGACATGTTACAAAGTAACTATTGAACTCTAGATTTCACTATCCATTAGCTAATGCAGGTGGGGAACATTCCAGCTAAAAGTTTTAATTTAGGAAACATTCTTGAGCAGTATTTTGCAGACAAAAACATTGTGTTGCAAAAAATTGATTGAGCAAATCAAGAAACACCCCTTTACCATATATTAATGGTTTGGGACATCACATCAATACACTGTCACTTGGCAAGTCACCTTGTCAGTTTAACACTCTGCTTGCATAATACAGTTAATGAATATGACATCTGAGTGAAAAGAGACATCAATCTAACTCTCCATAACCCTAAATATGTGGGGTTTGAAAACAAGTGAAACTGTCAGTGAACTAATATCAGCAAGCATCACACTCATACAATTTATTTTTTCCAGAAATTGAACATTTTATTTTCAATGTTTACAGCTTGAAACATATAATCACGTCACATCAACCAGGGAACCCTGCTTTAGCATGGAGCCAGACTGTAAAAGGCTGGGTAATGGTTTTTATTGTGTTCAATCACAGTTTTTAAGTATTATTATTTAATATTTTTATTTTATAACTTTTGGAATGTAACATTTCAAAAAATGATAAAACTGTGCATGATGAGGTCTAGCAGGTCCTTTGAGCCCCCTGCTGGAGTCCTCAAGGTCCTACCACACCTTGCCCCAGGAAAAGAGCAGTGAAAGCAGATCCTCCAAACCTGCCTAGAAAGGCTGCAGGGAAGCAGCCAGTCAGAGCACAGCAGGGCCAGTTAAAAGGAACATCAGATTCCTTTGAAGCAGAGATGGTTCTTAGCTGTGGAGTTCAGCTGATAATCCAGGTGAGGATCTGTGCCAAAGTTGGGAAGTGTTTGGATTTGGTGGTCCAATTTTGGGCCCTTATATAGCGATAGAACAGGGCTATGAATTTTACATCCAGATCTGAACTTCCCCTAAATTCAGAATAAATGTTTTGACATCAACAGTCATCCCTATACCTTTAAAAGTTGGATAAAAGGAAATATCATATTTGTATTTCAATTGCTAGTAGTGCTGCTGCTTCCTACCCCACACCACAAATAACAGGTAACAATATTTGCATCACTGCATTGCCATTCTTAGAGGTCTTTGCTTTCACAAGCCAAAACCCTATTTTTTCATCCTTGCTTGAAAATGTATAATTAAGTATAACTGAGCATAACTAATGCAATGATGTCTGTCTGAGTCTGCAGACAGCCAGAAACAATAGCTCTCAAAGTGAGAACTGTACTGTACTGCATTTCAATGGGATATTAACTCCAAGATCTATTGCTCTGGAGGAGCCTCATACTGCTTCCCCTGTCTACTGAGGAGGGGAGAGGTCCATCTGTCATTCCCTCTATGGGGGCCAGAGCTTCAGATCGGGGACAGACCTATAGAGGGCCCCATGTCACAACATTTTTATGGCCCTGGATCTAGGTGCCTGATATCACACCATCCTCATCTGTTCAATGAGCAGGAAGTAAATTCCTAAAAGCCAGCACAATTACAAACATTCCATATAATTATGTTACTCCAAAATATCTTTCCAGACTCTCAGAAGAGAACTCTGAACTCTGTACAGTACTTAACAAAATAGTAACTGTATAAAGAAGATTGTAGATTTCCTAACCACTAATATAACTGGTGGCGGGAAGGTCTTTAATTAATTAATTTAAATTAATTAATTAATTGCAAGACAAGTCCAAGAAAGAAAACAACAGAACACCACTGGCCATCACCTACAGTTCTCAGTTAAAACCTCTCCAACGCATCATCCTGGACAATAATCCCTCACTTTCACAGGCCTTGGGAGGCAGGCCAGTCCTGGCCCACAGACAACCCGCCAACCGTAAGCAGATTCTCACCAGCAACAGCACACCGCACCATAATAACTCCAATTCAGGAACCAATCCATGCAACAAACCTCGATGCCAACTCTGCCCACATATCTACACCAGCAACACCATCACAGGACCTAACCAGATCAGCCACACCATCACTGGTTCATTCACCCGCACATCTACAAATGTAATATATGCAATTATATGCCACCAATGTCCCTCTGCTATGTACATCGGCCAAACTGGACAGTCCCTACGAAAAAGGATAAATGGACACAAATCAGATATCAGGAATGGCAATATACAAAAACCTGTAGGAGAACAACTCAACCTGCCTGAACACACAATTACGGATTTAAAAGTCACCATATTGTAGCAAAAAAACTTCAAGACCAGTCTGCAAAGAGAAACTGCAGAGCTGCAATTCATTTGCAAATTTGACACAATCAATCTGGGATTGAACAAAGATTGAATGGCTTGCTAATTACAAAAGCAGCTTCTCCTCCCTTGGAGTTCACACCTCCAGTTCAGTTGCTAAAGGAATATGTCACCCTCCCTGATTTGAGATAACAAGCTAGTTCAGGCTGATTGGACTAACCTTGTTATCTCCCACCTGGTTTTTGTCTACTTATCTATACCTGCCCCTGGACACTTCCACTGCTTGCATCCGAGGAAGTGGGTATTAGCCCATGAAAGCTTATGGTTCAATACTTTAGTTAGTCTTTAAGGTGCCACAGCACTCTTTGTTACGTCTGCTATTCCAGACTAACACGGCTACCTCTCTGATTCTTAAATTAATTGAAACACTTCAGTGTTATCAGAAAACAGTGAGGAAAGAAAATATTCTTGGAAGAAAAATGTCATTTCACACAAACTAATAATGTAGCTGCCTTCTGCTTCATATTCTAGAGGAGGGCAATATGACAGATATATGGAACCAGAGACTAAGAATACGATACTGCTAACAGACAAAGAAGGTATAAAAGGATCCAATGTCTAGAAGTTGAAACTAAACAAATTCAGACTGGAAATAAAGTGCAAATTCAGACTGGAAATAAAGTGCAAATTTTTAATGGTGAGCCTAATCAATTATTAGAGCAATTTGCCATGGATTTTTTTTTAAGATTATGCTCTAGTTCAAAGAGGAATTAATTCAAGGACTTCCTCAGACCTCTGTTATACAGCTGGTCAGCCTAGATAATAACTGTGGTCCCCTCTGGCTTTATAATCTGTGAATTTTTAACAACTTGGTTAAGGTGACAATAAAGACCATGACTGATTAGTCTATGTAGAAAAGGATAAGCCATGTTCTTCATTGTGCAAATGAGGTTCTACAGTAGTTATGTACAAAAATCCCCAAAATGAGAATATACACAGATACACAATAAAAAACAACTCATGACAACAATTTCTTTGAACATGAAAAGTATTTTTATCCTAAAACTCTCATAAGAAAAAATGACCAACATAAACTTTACTGAGCTTTCCAAATAAATATAATTTTGGCTTAAAAATAAATATAATCAATTTCAGTATAAACTGTATATAATTTGGAAAGCTGTAAGCACCAAAAAATAGAGGCTTAGAAAGAAACCACCTTTCCAACCTTAAATAAAGAACAGAAATACTACGATTCAAGTTTGAGAGAAAGTATTATTTATCACAGCAGTTTTCATACTGTGGTCCTCTGGACCACTGGTGGTCCACAAAACACTTGCTTGTGACATGCTGAGAAATGTGTACCATGGCACTAGCTCTCCTATTTCAGATGATAGACTCCATTAAAATACATAAAAAAAAGTATCATTATGTTTTTAGTATTACTATTCCACCTGTGTAACTGTTGTAGATGTTTTATAATTGTGAAAGGAAGTGGTCTTTCAATTCTCAAATGGGTTTAATGCAAACACATTTGATTAAAAAGAGTAGCCCAAATTAGGAGAATGGCTAGTTCATCATAAGAAACAAATAAAATTAATCTAATGTATATAAAAATATAGTTATTTCAATTTATATTTTTAAAAGCAATGTCTGCAGAAACTTTACTTTCATATACAATAAATAAACCAATTAAATAGGAAATAGCAATATAGTAGGAAAGAAACACAAAGTGATTAACACTGAGACCAAGACTACAGCATTTGTGACATCGGTGGGGACATTAACTTTTTAAAAAAACAACCTCTCTCTGAATAATTTTAATGGAATACAGTGTAGAGACTCATCTTATTCCATGTAAATCCTAATGTAGGGATTAAAATAAGTTATTGATGTAGAATGAAAAAATGCAGATCTGTCCTTGCCCAAAGAAATTATAGAGGAAAACTGAAGACTCATATGTATCCTCCCTGTAATAGTCAACATATGTCATCCACACTTCAAGGTTAGTATCCAGCATGGTTTTCCTACATCTCTCAAATTATGAATCACAGTTTTTAACCCTCTTATTTCTTTTGCATGTCAGGGTGGAAATGTCTTGAAGAACAATGCTCAAGATCAAGTCAGAGCTCTCTCATTAGAAATAAGAAAATATATTAAATTAAAAATGCTAGTCCACCACAGAAGATGTTTAGAATTGCCTTTATCAATTATAAAATCAAAACAGCATATGTAATATGGATAATTCAGTAAGGAATGTTTCAAAGGAGTACAAAGCAAAACACAGAAATCCTACTCTCTAACTAGGTACCTGTCTACTACCATTATCACCATAATATCTGAGCACCTCAGAAACATTTAAAAATAATATCAAGATTTTTGCATTTATTTTATTACTTACCAAAATTAGCCCTTACTAGCTCAAGAGTCAGAGACCTGAAAAATAATGATTTATTAGATATGAATTAGTAGTTTACACCTACTAATTGGTGTTCATTTGTTCTGACTGGCCTGAAGGGGAAAAGACTGAGCACTGATCAGAGATGTGCTCATGTTCTGTCTAATACTAGTATATTAAGTAGATTGTTAAATAAAGTACCTAGGAATATGTATAGAAGGTAATGCAAAATGAACCACCACCTGTTCCTTCTTCCTTGCCACACCTGAGCCAAGGAAGAATTAATTTTCAGGACTGTTCTAAACTGGAAAGGAGACAGTGAAACTTTCTGTACTTCTCTTTGCAGATGAAAGGGAAGTTCTCTCTTCACAGCAGCTATACGTGGGGTTGGGTGGGAAGGAGGGGATAGGGTGTAGTGTGGGAAATGTGCTAAACTTCTGTTACAAGCACTGCTTCTAGATTCACTGACAGTAGGCTTCCAACTTCAGTATCAGCCTTATTGAGTAGGTTTCTGGGATTTACTTTTAAGCTGTCCCTCATTTTTCAGCAAAGGGACATGCATGGTAAGTAAAATCTTGGATTGTTTAAAAAAATGTAAAATGAATCATTTTGCATTCTCTAACTTTTCTTGTATCTGAGCAGCAAAAGGGAAGAAAGTTTCATACAAGGTCATAAGAGAGGGGGCTAACACAGTACATGGTGACATACAAAACCTGTCTGAGAACTACAGATAGATGTGTAAAAAGAATGGGGTGTACTTGTGGCACCTTAGAGACTAACAAATTTATTTGGGCATAAGCTTTCGTGGGGCTACAGCCCACTTCATCATGTGTGTGGAGGGTAGATGTCTACACAAAGGATAATCAATACAATATTGAGCAGAGAAAAAGATCAGCAGTGGCTTCCTAATAAAGTAAAATATGTTTTCATTCATGAAGGCTGATTCCACATTTGATTACCCTTGATGACAATTGTTCTTCAAGGGGCCCATAAAAGGGCTAGAGTGGGGGGGGTGGGGAAAGAATCTTGCAAGGTAGAGGAAGAGCATTAAAAACAGTAAAAGACCTAAAATATAACTACAGCCTAAAAACAAATTAAGCAATTTCATAAATGGAACTAATGTTTTGCTAAAATCCGAAATGAAGTAGCTTAATAAAGCAAGAGAACCTCAACTTATTGGTAGCAACACTGTGTACAGGGAGATTTTAAGGGGTACATTTTAAAAGAAGTGCACAAAAAGATACGTGCACAGGAAAATCCCATTAACAATAATGTGTTCCTCTGCTCTCAGTGATATTAACTTTTAAGTCATGCCATAACTATTATAACAATCTAGCATTTATGGCAGCATTCATCGGCACACTTTCCTAAACCCAGCTAGTATATAAACTGCATTACTCTTTCACTTCACATAATGATATATTCAATTTTATAGACCGTAGTCACAGTTCTCTCTTCTTGTGTTGAACTGTGGTGTATAATTTTTTAAATAAGTGTAGATTTAAAAAAACAGTGTTGCTGGGTATAACCACTAATTTAATAAAACTGCAAAAAGGCAATGTAATATTTCTTCATAGCAGCTGTAATACACAATATTACATAGAACTAAATTATTACAAAACAGTACAGGCAGTTTTCTATACACAGTACTTAAGATAATTATTAAAATCATCTTCATTACTGCATACTAGCATTTGTTTAACAGTTTAATTTGGATAGGTTACAAAATACATTCAAATCACACAAATATAATTACTGCAAACCCAAGAAGCTATAAAATGTTCCCAACCAAATCTCTTTGACCCTGTTAGTCTGTTCCTTGTTTATCTAAGGCAAACATTGTTTATACTGTGCATTAGTTATAGAATATGAAAAAAAGAAAGGAAATCCCTTAACAGTTGTTATTGATTCCAGCATTTACTGACTGAGAGTTAAGTGCTGTTTACAAAACACAACAGATGCAGATGCTGACAAAAAGGTAAACAATTGTTGCATGGCTTACTGCCAGAGTCTGAGACGATATATTAAACTCCAAGTGAAGCACATTTCCCCTATGGATTACACTTATTGCCACTTCATTTCCTGTGCGCTCTCTCTCTCTGCTGCTCTGCCTGGCACTAAGCTATTTCTAGTTCTTCAGTGACCCCTGAGGCCTAGTGCTACCTCACACAGCCATTAGTGAAGGGAATTGCATGTGTCTGACATGGCCTGAAACCAATTATTTGATATTTTCTTCAGAATGATGCCCAACTCTATTGGGAATGAGCAATCATGAAATAATTTACCTCCTGATTTAATTTTTTCCTGCACAACTTAGTTGTAGTCTGACCTGGCTATACACAGCTGACTGTGACATATCTGTCTTACCACAATTATACTTGAAATGATGAAGGGTGGTGTGTGTGTGTGTGTGTGTGTGTGTGTGTGTGTGTGTGTGTGTGTGTGTGTGTGTGTGTGTGTGTGTGTGTGTGTGTGAGTGAGAGAGAGAGAGAGAGAGAGAGAGAGAGAGAGAGAGAGAGAGAGAGGCTGAATAGAATAGGTTGGGGGAATCCTACTTTAAAAAGGCATTGACAAGTTTATTAGATATACTGATCACATGTACTCTCTGCTGATTGAAACTGACAGAACCATAAAGAACTATCAGTGCAGAAGAGGAAACCACATGGACGCAACCAGTTCGAGTGTTTACATTTTTTTTAAACACCTGTCCACTTTTCAGTTCCCTTTAGTTTCATTGAAACCTTGGGATGTCAGCAAAATCTCATACAAAGAAACACACTCCTCTCCCTTCCCACTCCGATTTCCAACGGTAAAGCCTACATTGTGTTTATTTTTTATCCTTATGTCATTTCTTTTAAAAATGGCCATCGATCTGAAAAAAGTATCAATTTCCCTATTACTCATCAGCCTAGAAGTGTGACTTTTATCATTCCTTATTCTGTACATCCTTACTGTGTATAAGTCACAGGATCCTACTGAAGAGAGGATTTCAACTTATCTATAAACATAGGAAGTAGATATAAATTTGCATATGTTTAATTAGAAGAGTATGTCTGACGTAGAAAGAGATGTCACTGCCAACTATAAGCAACATCTGTAAGAGATTGAGATTTGCTAAACATGAAGCTTGAATCCACTTTATTCCAGAATGTCTTCTCAATAAAATGAAAATATTTTTTTCATTCATGAAAGCAAATATTTAGTAGGTATTGAATGTTTAGGGGTACATTTAAGGCATTCAGTGTAGAAATCTATCAAAATAAAATGTTCATAAAAACTGAAGTATAGTCCAGTGCTATATATACCAGAATGGCTCTTATGCTAACTTTGTATATCAATTTTATTTATAAAATGAAGATAAATACCTACCTATCTCATAGGCCTATTAAAAGGATTAGAAAACATTTATAAAGTATTAGGAAAGTGAAAAGGGCTCAATAATTATTAATAATAATAATAATTATGGAGTTTATACATCACAGAAAAATGACAGCTCTGTTGTTAACGTTGAGTTGAGCATGACACTGATTGTGGGAATTCAAATCTCTTTGATATATTTCCCAAAACTCACAGCACTTACTCTTGGAGTACAGAATGAATTTTTCTGAGAATTTACAAGTAAATCAATTAATTGGTTTATGAATTAAAATGAAGTAATAATAGGTCTTTCACAAAATTAGCACCCAGTGTGGAGATCATTTTTGTTCTTAATGATCTTACTAATGGAATAACAGATTCTTCTAAATATCCATATAATTAAACCTATATGAAAACTTGTACATAAGATACATTTGCAAAGTTTTGTGTGTGTATTTTTTAAAGTATTAATGGTAATATTTTGCTGCTGTTTTTCATAATTAAAAAAGTGCCTTCTTCAGCAGAAGCTGACAAAAATGTTCTGCTTCAGATAATTCCATAAAGAACTGCCCTGTGTCAAAATGTTGCCATTTCCAATTGTTCTCAGTGTGACTAAGGCAACATGGTGCCCTTAGCAAACATAGCCATTGCTTCCATTCACCCGTTCTTCAAATTTCTCTTCTCTGCCTTTTGCGATTACAGAAGACCACCATCATCCCTGAAGGCAGTTAGGTTTTTCTCACATTGCAAACATCAGAAGAGGCCGTTTTGAAAGAAGGCATCCTAACTGAGGGAAGTATATGGCCTCATTTTCACGGAGAACAATAGATGGCAGCTGATCCGTCTCTGCTGAAGGAAAAACTCTGTGCCATCAGGTTTGTCACATTTTATGATTTTACGAATATCATATCATCTAAAACTGGTGGATTTTGGCCAGTTTTGCTTATAAATCATTCCAAAAATTAGGCTGATAGTGAATTGTAATTTGAATAGATGTCACAATCAAAAGTAGTTAATATCCTTATTTAAATTAACTCTAAATTACTTTAAAATTTGCACATTTAAAACAAATCTGCCAATCTCCTTTCAAGCCTCTGTTAAATTAATTCAGACTGGAATAGCCCAGCATGACAGCTGTTGCTTTACAGAGGCAACCTATATTAAAATTAGACTGATACAAACTTTCAGCCAATCAAGAGATTCAATAGAGTGCTCATCATTTATTTGTGTTCGCTATATGTGATATTATGTGTTCCCTAAATAATAGATGAAAGTGATCCTGTCATTGTTTTCTTTTTGGAAATTCCAAGGGGTAACAAAAACAAACAATGATGCTTTTTATTCGAATACAGCAGAAATGCAACTCAAAAAGGGGGGATATTTACTCCATCCTGGTAAGTAATTTTCAATTTCCTTCCTCTTGCTATTTCATAACCTTACTTTGGCAGAACCACCACAGTTCTTATGGGTATTTTTTGGAAAGAATATATACAAATTAGAAATGAATGTACACATTCATAATGTGGGCAGACATTAAATTTTAAGATTTGCTGGAACAATGGGATTGCTCACTGGAAATCTATAAAGTCCTTACAGTGTTGAATATGAAGAGTTAAATTATATTCTTATCTTTATATGTGGTGGATTTATGTGCATATGAGCCATTTCACATCTATACACATTGAGATTAGAGTATACTTTTAAAACATCTCTCTACACATGAACTAAAAATCCTTCCTGTAGTCTCATTATGGAAGAAGTTGGACTTTCCCAGTAGCCTATGTGGCAAAAGGATAGTTTACCTGAAGGTGTCTGAAATTTAAAAGGTGTTAATTGACTGATGGAATTATCACACAGTCAAAGATATTGGGAGCAGAAAAGACCTGTTAGGATTATATATTGTGACTCCCAGCATCTTGCAGGTTTACCACCCTCATTCCTGTTCTAGATCATCCAAATTGATGGTGACTCTCTGAGCCCCTCTATATCATCACACTTTCTGTAGAAGTACACAAGTTATCTATGTAACCCACTGGCCAGCATGTCCTCCTCTATACTGGAACCACAGATGTCAGCCTGTTACAGCTCTCAGCTAGAGGCAGACTAGTAAATTGCATGCTTCTAGACAGATGTAGCTCTTGTGAGCATCTGAGGACTGCAGCAACCCAAATCCCAGACAAGTCCACAGTTGTGTGATTGGACACCATTTTGGAGAATACTGGGGATTGAACCATTACCTCTAGAATTAGGAGCATGAATTGATACATTTTGACCTAAAAAACATGCTCTGTAAGTAGGGCTGTAACATGCTTATATCCTCTGTAGATCAGACACAGAGGGGAACATCTGCCCCTGACACCTGTAGTTAGATCAGCAAGTAATATAAAAAAGGATTTAAAATAAACCTAAAACTTTATTTAAAAAATAAATTTACTGTGTATTAAAAGCACTTGATTGAATACAACATATTTTTGCATTTTCACACTTCGGTCAATGTGAGAAAGAGAAGCATATGCTAAATGAACATATGACATCCTTTTTGTTGATGTGTCAAGCCCCCCAAATTTAAATAAACGTGATCTTTTAAAAATGACACATTTGCTATATATGTGTGGTTAGTAATAGAAGGAATAAACAAAATGTTCCAAACCTTAACAGTATCTCAGCAAGGAATACCTAATTCAGTTGTGCTCAGGAGATTGTAGACTAGGGATCGGCAACCTTGGCACACAGCACCACAGGGTAAGCACCCTGAGCGGGCCCCGCCTGTTTATTTACTTGCTGGTTTGCCGACCGCAGCTCCCACTGGCAGCGGTTGAGCATCCTGGTCCAATGGGAGCTGCGGGAAGCGGCGCGGTGCTTACCCTGTGTTGCCACGTGCCAAGGTTGTGAATCCGTAGACATACCTGTTGAAAAGAGTCACCTAATAATTTTCTTTTCAAATATATGATAGGAGCCTCTTTAGGAGAACTTCTTTAAAGTCTGCCTCCTCTTATCTTTCATAGTTCAACAGGGTTTCCTTATTATAACTATATATTCCCAAAGAGAGTCTAATTTAAGAATCCTATCTCAACTTCATCACTCTCATATATATGAGTGTATATATACACACACACATATATATATATACACACATACATATATATACACACATACATATATATACACACATACATATATATACACACACACTTATAATAATATACACTTATTATTAAAGAGTACTACAGTATATACATTCTCAAACTGACCTTTGACCGCTCAAGCAAAATCAGACAAAAGAGTAAATCACTTTAATACTTGGGAGGAGAATGCAATAATTAGGGGGCATGGTGAGTTAAATGTTCTTTTCACCCCTAGGAAAAACACCCAATTGTGCTGAGAAACCATTTAAAGGAAGATAATTAGTTTGCTAACTGTAAATATTTTGAAGCAAAAAAATATGCCCAAATTGAAATTATATCTCCTTCAACAGCTATAGAATTCAGACAACTGATTCAGCGGCTTGAAAGATGGACATAAAATTAAGTATCTTAAGCATTACACAAAAGTATAGCATACATCATACAAAATAAAACTGCATCACTAATTACATAGTGCAAATAATTTTGAATTCAAATTAGCTATATCCTATAATGTTTTCAAGTAAATCAAAACAAATATAACAGTAATAAGAACCTGAATATAGACATCTTTTCATTATGGCAAGGGGTCAGTAATGAGATTCCTCTGTCAGTCTTCACATTATGTGCTTAATAAGTGATTTGAAGCAACAGCTCCAAAAAACAGGAAGGAATTCAGGCATGCTACCAGCTTTGAAATTCTGCCAGTTCAACTGAGATTTCAGTAATTTAAGTACTGTTATCTTACCCCCTACTATAAGCTTAAAAGGTAACAAGCTTCATGCTTTTGTAATCTTTAAGGAAATGTTGCACTCCCACTAGAAACACACTTATGGTTCTAGGGTATTATGTTCATGTGGCCTTTAAGAGAATATTTCTTTTTTTGTTTATAAACATCAACTCTGTACATTAAAACAGATGGTTTTATTTTCCTCTCAGACTTACACATTATTTTCATTTTAGATAACTGTGTGGTAAAAATCAAATACACTATTTCCAAGGATAAGAATAAAATGTTCTCAAACCCTTAGGGGGTCACAGGGTTATTACATGAGGGGTCGCAAGATGTCAGCCTCCACCCCAAACCCCACTTTGCCTTCAGCATTTATAATGGTGTTAAATCTATAAAACATGTTTTTAATTTATAAGGAGGGTGGGTCACACTGAGAGGCTTGCTATGTGAAAGGGATCACCAGTACAAATGTTTGAGAACCACTGGAATAAATAATATGTGACAAAGAGCAGCAGCAAAAATCAGCATCAGACTTTGTGCTCTATTGTTTTCCTATTACAACTATCAACCAATGCTTTTGTGCCCCATTCAATAAATGGATGCTAAATATTACCTGTTGAAGAGTCTGAATCTGAATGTGAATTCATCTACTTGTGCAAAAGTTAAGATACAAGAATAAAGGAAACTAAGCATCTCATTTACTGAGGCAATGGAAAACTACTATTTTACTGCTATGTATTTAACATTTTCTTTGTTGTTGCACAAAATGGATTGCTTTACCTAAAAGTCACTTGTTAAGTTCGGTCCAATTCAGAGTATTGTTGATTCTCATTGAAGCGAGTGGAACTACTCTTATGCTTCAAGTTGTGTGTATGCTCAAGTGCTTTGGAACACTGATTGGTTTAAAGGAGGGGTGGGCAAACATTTTGGCCTGAGGGTCACATTGGGTTGGGGAAACTGCTTGCAGGGCCATGACTGTAGGGCTCAGGCGGGGGGTTTGGGGTGCAGAAGGGATTTTGGGGTATGGGAGCAGGTGTGGTTTGCAGGAAGAGGCTCGGGGCAAGGGGTTGGGGAACAGGAGCAGTGCGGAGTGTATGAGGGGGGTCAGGGAAGGGGGCTGGCGTACACAGTGCGTGAAGAGGCTCAGGGCAGTTGTGCAGGGAGGTGCGTAAGGTGTGGCAGGGTTTGGGGTGCAGTAGGGGGCTCAGGGCAGGGAGGTGGGGTGCAGGGTGTGGCAGGGCGCTCAGGTCAGGGGGTTGCGGTACAGGGGGGGTTCGTTATATGGGATCGGGCCCAGCGCCACTTACCTGGAGCAGCTCTGGGGTGGCAGTGGGGCCAGGACAGGATGCCTACCTGCCTGCTCTGGCCTTGACCCCAGCTCCGGCCCCAGGCCACTCTGCTTCAAGAAATGGCCGGCAGCACGTCCCTGCCAGCCCTGGGGGAGGGGAAACAGAGCTGCTCTTGCCTGTGATACCTCTTCTGGAGCTCCCATTGGCTGCAGTTCCCCGTTCCCAGCCAATGGGAGCTTCAGGGGAGGTATCCACACGTAAGAACAGCACATGGAGCTGGATGCCCTGTATGCTTCCCCATACAGGTTACCTACCCACAGAAGAACAGAAATTGCAAGAGTTTTAATTCACAGCCTTTTTCCTCCTAATTTTTGCCTTTTGGAAAAGGTAAGATTTGCCCACACCTCCTATATAAGTCACTTGGGATCCAGCTTCCTACACCCATGGACCACCACACACTATGTGGATGTTGGGGGCCTTAAGGTGCAACGGCCCTTTGCACATATGCCGTTCCAACAGTCCTCGTGGTTTTGTATAGTCTCCTGTAGTACTGCTCCTACAGATGCTGCTAGGTGCCCTACAAACAATAACTCTAGTTGGGTTATGTTCTTCTCCCCATACCTCAAAGAAAGGCTTGCTGAAAATATGCTATATGTGGTAAAACCAAAACTTTTAAAATTAATTCACGTGCTGATGTCTATACTGCTTAGTGAGCAGATTTATTTAGACAATATTAAAGTTTCTACACTTCTGCATGAAACAGAATTAGTTAGTTTATTTTTTTCTGTTCTTGGTAATAAACTACAGCAGCTGAGATCAAAGCAGTTCATGACAAAAAACAAACAAACAAGACAATCTGTTGTTTTCTCATAGAGGTGCCCCAAAGCCTTTGACACTAAAACTTAGTGGTGCTAGTGTGACACAAGAACTGGTGAAGAAAAGGAGATTCTATACAAGACCCATAATTTGAGACAGTACTATTCTTTTCAGGCTGATTTCTTTTTTAAAGTCTTCAGCTTCTTACAAAATTTGAGGGGGGAGGAGGACCCCCCCCCCCCAACACCACACACACTTTCATTTTGAGTTACAAAAATTCAAAACTCCCCAAATGTAACTTGATTATGACAATGTTTGTTGCCAAAGAACTATAGAACTGTTTAACAAACAAGATGCACCATACACAAAATTTTCCAATGTAGTAGGTGCCTAAGGCTTAGATAGCCACATCCATATTTAGACACCTAAATAAAAGTGGCTTATGCCACAGTCGCTTTGACTTCAATTAAAGACTTTGGAGTTCAGCATCTCTGGAAAGCAGAAAAAAATTAGTTAAGTGCATCAAAGTTTGAAATTTTGTCTGTATTAAATACTAAATTACTTTGCCTATTTTCAAAACAAATGGAGATAAGCTGAGAAGACTAATGGTCTGAGCATGCAAACTTTGCCATTTTCATTGGATGTCAGAGACCACTGATCTCAAGAATGCTTCTGGAGATTAAACCGATTGTGTGAATTACTACTGTAATCATTTTAGAGTCACACACAGCGATGCGGAACATGTTTGTTCATTGTATATCAAGTTACATCTGTATGTCTAATTAAAAAAAACATACTTCATCTAAATTTGTAACATATTAGTTGAACAGCAAATTATATTGCTGATTGTTAAATGAAAGAACTTTCATACTATATGAAACAGGATAGATTTCCTTGCATTTGAACATTTAAAATCTCAAAACAGTATAACAGCCTTTCACTGAGTTTTCCCAGTGAAAGAGAGTTCTAAGAATACAAATTCCATGCTCCTAAAATTGACAATTGGGAATAGTGATAAGGAGATAGAATTGAGGCAAGAGATTGAGATTGGGCATGAGCTCATTGAGATTGTGTTGAGCTCATGCCCATTAGTCATTAGCTTCCTCATGAAGATTGTGTTGAGATCTTAAAACAAGATTACAATATCTACATTTCATACTTAAAAACATTTAGTCTCCAAATTTAACATGCTACTCTTCACAGGTCAATCAACTGAATTTGCCCTACTATATTTTCAGTCTGAGATTTCCTGAGATTCTAATGAGGGTTTGGGTTTTTTAGGTTCCCATAGACAATCATACTCACCACAAACTCCAAACTTCACATACAGACACACTCTCATAAATGCTCAGGGATAGAAAACTTAAAATATTATTTTCCAAATTTATCATACCCTAATTCATTGCTGGAAAGATCAGAAACTATCCAGTTTGGCCAACTGCTTCTTCTTTCCAACACTGCCCGCTATCCCTCACTATATCCCAGATGAGCTCCTCACATACTGCCCCATCTTCAGAGACCCATGTAACCAGGTTGGCCAGCAGAAAGTATGGGGGTAAAATGGAGAGGACCTAAGGGTAAGCAAGACTTTGGGAAGGTAAAAAGAGCTGGTTTCAGGAAGTTGCAGCGCTGAAGAGTTAAGCAGGCAGTAAGGTGGGAGCTTGGATGTGAGGGGATGTGTAAATGGAAGTGGTACGGGGCAGAGTATTTGGGATGAGCAGAATATCAATATTTCTGTATCAGACATTAGTGCATTCAAATTTGGCTCACCATGATTCAAACAGGAATAGTATGGGAGAACAGAAGGACTGAACAGGAGTGTAGGGATCAGGGGTGTAAGTGGCCATGATGGTTGGAGCCTGGAAATGAATAGAGTAATGAAATTGCATTAGGGTTTGAGTAGCACTATGGGGGACCAGAAAGAAAAACAGACTCTGTGAAAGGAGAACCTGCAGTGTCTGGGGAAGCAGAGCTGGGAGAGGTATCTTGTGTGATGGTAGAGAGTTCAGGGTATGCACTAAGGCACTGGCTCATGGAGACTTGGCCACAAATGACACTGCCACCTCAGCATCTCCACTGCACCAAATATGGGCACCAGGGGAGCCTCTGGAGCATGGAGGCAATGTTATGCAGAAATTCAGTTCTCCTCAGCCAGAGGGCCTTGGCCCAAATCAGCCTTTTTTAGTCCAACTACTTTTATATAGTCCCATTCCCCCCTCGCTGCAAGTCCCTCTATAAAGTCCACTTCTCTTTCAGCTCCCAGTCCCAATGCAGATACCCAATTACTCTATCACACTCAGATACAAACCTTAACTCCAACTTCATTTTTTAAAAACACAATAAATGTTTTACAAGTACATGCATATGTAGAGAGAACATATTAAACTACCTGAGATAAGATATGAAGTTTGAATGTGATTTGGAGGCAATGTACATGTGAATTGCAGTTGGTTATATGTTGAAAGTGCAAGACAGTTTGTTGGAAAGGAGGACTTTAGATACCTGTGTGTTAAAGTTTGTGAATTAATGTTACTTCATGAGTGTGTTGATAGGAAATGCATGGGAGAAACCGTAATAGTGTTTTTGTGTGCTTCCACTCTGCAATCAGATTTTTAATATGTAGTCAGCCAGTGTGTGATGGAATCTAACAGGCCTTCTCCACCTCCTGCGGGAGGCATCAGCACCCTGATGCTCCCCAACCAAGGAAAGGCAACTCAGATCAGGCAACCAAGATGACAGTCCTCCAGAGGCCGAGAAGGTCAGGAGGAAATACTGACCAATCAAGAACCAGAAAGCTAGTGCTGAAGGTTTGCCTGCAGTTGCTTGGGGCGAGTTAGGTGAGAATGAACAGAGAAGGAATGCCCCAGAACCCACGCCAGGGCCTTGCTCTAACTTTTGGAACTAACTAATTTGCATTTTGAAAGGTTTTTTTTTCTCTCCCTCTTTGTTTAAATGCATAGACATCAGTCCTGAAATGCTATTTTGTTATGTGATTACTTGTTACTTTGTCACAGAAACTGATGCCAAGTTATGACAGAGGCTGCCCTACAACAAGCAAGCAGCCCAACCTTTCAGCGTATGGCAGGGAACACCTGCAGTACCACTTGTGGAGCAGCCCTGCCTCTTACATACTGATTTTGATCCACATACTGTCACTAGCTCACATTTAATGAAGAGAATGCTAATTAAGAATTTAAAAGATATTCATTATCTAAGCATTAAAAATATGACTTTTAAGAATGGTAAAAGCCACTAAAACAGTGTTTCTGTGGAGTTTGATGTTCTTTTGGCAAGCCTATTGCTAAATGAAGAACAAAAAAAAAAACAGTAGGAACTTCAGACACTTTAAAAATAATGTATATTAGAAAAAGACAAATACAACTATAAATGTTAAATTTTAGAATCAGAATAATAGTGAGCAGACTACTAAA
This sequence comes from Sternotherus odoratus, assembly GCA_032164245.1. Lineage (NCBI taxonomy): Eukaryota > Metazoa > Chordata > Testudines > Kinosternidae > Sternotherus > Sternotherus odoratus. Next base: position 58,867,504 of record JAVMKO010000007.1, on the reverse strand, counting down.
GAAGAAAATAAAACACACTGTATATAAAAAAACCAAATAAATTACATATTTTTTAGGAAAACAAACCTCTAATGTCATATTTTTATTTATTATTATTGAAGTTTCTTTGATTAAATGTAAATAATTTATAGGAGTAGCTATTTCTTTATCCAAAGGATATGAAGGACTGGGATGGATTGGTAAAGCTTGATTAAACTAGCTTAACATTTTTTCTCAACAAAGAAATGGAGAACAGATTCAAAATGTAAAAAATATGACCCACATTTAATAGACTTGTTGCAATCATTTTTTAAAAGTATCTTATTAGAAATCTAGTGGAAGTGTGGGGGGGAAGGTAGGAAAGGGGGTGAACAGAACTGAGTAAGAAGCCAGGATGACCTGGAATAAACAACACTTCCCTGCATTAGATACTAAAATATGCTACAAAATATATTTGGTTTTAATATTTTTTGAAATGTTTTAACTTTCACAACATTTTAAGGAGCATATTTTTAATGCGGAAAGATTGAAGCAACACTTATAAAACTCAAATATAATGAAGGACTATTATGGATGCTTTTGTTAGCTCACCTTTCTTGAAGTTTCTTTGATTAAACAATTATTCATATTTTTAAAAAGCTATTTATTGATCAAACTAATATTTCTAAAAGCAGGTTCGAGTTTCTCTAGGGATTTTTTTCTTCTCTTGAATCATAGTTTAACATATAGGAGACAGGAACACTGTATCGGGATATCCAAGGAAATGTCAAAAAATCCCACAAATTTGAATGCAGCCCAAGCAGTAAAGGCTTGATCCTGTATCATTCAAGACAATGGGAATTTTTCCACTGACTTCAATGGCAGTAGGATCAAGCCATAATACAGCTGCACCTACCTTCCGTAGAGATAGTGACCAGAGACTCCAACCCCCAAAAGGATGCTTCATTTTAATTCTCATTCCTCCAGCATTTCTCTCAAACTACACTCACCTGTTTCATGGATAATGGGGGAAGAGGTGCCCATTACAATATTTTGCAGTACATTCAGATAACCAGTGCAACAACGTATGAAAGCAAAACTGATAAACCATTATTTCACAAATAAATCATTCTATATGAAATATCTGACAGTTTTATAAATCCTTTAAAGCTTGTTATAGCTTGTCTTTATTTTTCAGACAGAAGTAGTCCATCTATATTAAATTTTGCAAGGTTCTAGTACAGTTTCCTTGTTTTCTGGGTTTTGTTCACTCCTATACAGTAGGATCAATTACTATAGTTCCTATCAAAATCACATTTCCCTCAGGGCGTACTTAGTAAATAAAAACAAGAGTCCCAATCGAATATCCTAGATTAAATTATCCTGGTGGTTTGAAATGTGCTGGTTTTGGGGGTTCCCAGAGGGCAGCGGCAGCTTGCATCAAAAACATAGAAAACACATTGGCAGAACTGTCAGCTGAGAAAGCAGTGAATTTTCTCTCTCTCCGTCTCCCTCCATTTTTAGTGACTGTGGTCTTTCCATGTCAAAATGAAGGTCATTGCCAAGGCAACCTGCTACAGCTGTACATTACTTGACATATGGATAAATGGGGAATTTTACTCCCAGTGTCAGTGGTGAGAGAGTGATGTCCTAGGCCTTAATTAAGATTTAAATATGAGCTCTAATTAGTAAGTCCACTTAGAAACTAAGGGCTTGTCTATGCTTCTTGGTAATTTACCAAAAAAGCTGTTCTAGAAAAAGAGGGTCTATACAGAGGTTTGGCATGAATGGAAGCACATGCTCTGCAACCAGCTGATGTCTTTCTTACAGTCTATGGCAGCCAGGGAACCACTGCCACACATGATCATTGTTCACCTGGGTGAAAATGATTTAAGAATTTGTAAGCGGGTTGATGATCTTCAGGGAAAAGAGGGATTTGGGGCAGATCCAGGAGCTTTTCTCAGGGGTGATTATAAATTGTTCTGAAATGCTGCAACAGAGGGTGTAGTAGGGAGCCACCAGGGCTACATGGATTGACAATGAGAGAAGGCACATGAATCAGGAGATGCCTAAATTTGTATGTGAACAAATTATCCATCCAATATCACCCATGAGAAAATATTGCATAGGGTATCCAGGTCATTAATGGACAATGGGAAACACCCAACAAAGCATGGAACAGACATATTTTTGGCTGAAGTTCATGAGTGAATTTTTAACTTTCTGGGAACCCAATTAGGAATGGAGGGAACGGAGCCAAGCCAATTCCCTTTGTCTTGTGGCATGTGTCCAGTGAAGGTACTCATTCCATAAAGGGGTACAGTTCTCTGATAAACTAGCATTAGAAGTGAACTTGGGGGAGAGAGGGGAGGAGATAATCCCTAAGGAAGCTGAAGAAGTGGGTCTGGGACTCCTATGTTTGGTACAAGAGGGAGACAACCCCCTTTCCAGAGCTTCCTTAGCCTTAATACAAAGGGAGGAGGTGGAGTGGGAAGGTATGTTGTTCACTCCCAAGATGTGCAAACAATTAAGAAAAGAATGGACTACACCCTGTGATTTATTGCCAATACTTCCCAGATGACTTAATAAAGCCATAACCAAATGAAGCCATATCCCTTGTACGGCCAGGACAATAAATATTCCAGTATATCTATTCTAGTAACTTTTGAGGCGTAGACAAGTCCTAAGACCCATTTAAATTGATTTGATCAACTCTTAAAACACAGTGGACAATGAAATTCCCCTTCAACAAGAAAAAAAATCCGTGTAGTTTTGCCTGCACATCAGATATTTTACTCTGGACTGGTGACTGAATACAGAGTATCATTCTTACATACCAGTGTCTAACTGATAAACTCAGACTGCTAAGAAATCACACTTGAGCTGAGAGGGCATAGTGAGTGGGTTCCCACATGGATCTGTCCTGGGTCTGGTTCTATTTAGTATCTTCATAAATTATTTGGAAAATGGCATAGAGACTACACTCAAAGTCTGCAGATGATACCAAGCTGGGAGGCATTACAAGCAATTTGGAGGACAGGATTAGAATTCAAATGATCTAGGCAAACTGGAGAAATGGTCTGAAATAAATAGGATGAAATTGAGTAAGGACAAATGTAAAGTACTACACTTAGGAAGAAATAATCAATTTTACAAATTTAAAATGGGAAATGATTGCTGATAAAATAATAATGCAGCAAAGGATCTGGGGTTATAGTGGATCACAAACTAAATGAGATTCAACAATGTAATTCTGTTGCCAAAAAAACAGAACAACCTTCTGGGATGTATTAGGAGGAGCATTTTAAACAGGACACGAGAAGTAATTCTTTCACTCTATTGCACTTAAAAGGGTTCAAAACGAGTATTGTGTTCAGTTTCGGACATCACACTTTGGAAAAAATGTGGACAAATTGGAGGAAGTCCAGAGGGGAGCAACAAAAAAAAATTGTGTTTGTTTAGTCTGGAGAAGAGAAGATTGAGGGGGACAAGTTAACAGTCTTCAACTACATAAAAGAGAAGGATGATAAATTGTTCTACTTAATGTGGTCTTCAATGTTCTGAAATTGCAGGAAAGGAGACTTAGGTGAGACACTTGGGAAAACTTCCTAACTGTAAGGATAGTTAAGCACTGGAACAAATTACCTAGGGAGGTTGTGCAATCTCCGTCACTGGTGGTTTTTAAGAATTGGCTAGACAAACACCTAACAGGGATGATCTAGATACTTGGTCTTGCCTCAGTACAGGAAACTGAATTAGATAACCTATTGGGGTCCCTTCCAGTCTTACCTTTCTACGATTCTATGTTCTAGATCACTGGTCACCAGCCGGTTGATTGTGATCGAATGATAGATCCTGGGGTCTCTGCCAGTCAATCATGATCTCCGATGGCGCAGTAGGACTAAGGCAGACTGCTTGCCTGCCCTGGCCCCACGCTGCTCCTGGAAGTGGCTGGCATGTCTCTGCGGCCCTGGGGGTGGGAGGTAGGCAGGCAGCTCCACATGCTTCCTCTGCCTCCAAACCTCAGCGCCAACTCCGTAGCTCCCATTGGCCGGGAACTGTGGTCAATGGGAGCTGCATGGCTGGCACTTGTGGCCCTGGGTGAGTGGGATTAGTGGGTCTTTAGTTAACAGCAAATTAAAAGTAAATAGTGAAAACAGACATTTATTTCAATAAATTTTCTCAAAAACAGTATTACATTTAAAAGTCTCCAACAGTCACCTGAATGTTGGGTCGCCTTAATGGGTGGGTGATTTCCTCAGCTGCTCAGTCTATTCCTCTGGCATTTTTAAGTGTCTTCATTGGGTTTATACTGGAGAACTAGTGTTTTCTTGTACAAAAAATTCCCATACAACCCAGAAAAATCTCACAACATCTTTATTCTACAATGAGGATAACAACAGTCTACACCCAGGCATAACCACAGCCTCTGATTTTGCACCTGCAAAAACCTCCAAAAAACAAAAAAATCTATATTGTATGCAAACAAACAGCTGTGTGTACATTTCTGTAGACACAACCACTTTCACATACATTTTGCAGGTGCAAAATTGAAAACTGCAACCAAAAATATTATCTTTACCATCTTTTCAAAAATCTCTGCTGTTGGATTTTATGGAAAGTTAGTATAACAGCTACAAAGCAGAATACCAAGATTCGCTTGTCAGTAATTTTATCTACCTTTTTTTAATTAGGAGCAGAATAGAGTAACAAAAATGATCCTGATGAATACACTGGCACTATAATATCTAAGGGTACCTTTCACAACAAACAGAATTTAAAATAGAGCAAATAAAAATGTAAGCATAACAGAAAGGATATTGCCTCTATTCTCTACAGCATGCATTTTTACAGATTAATGCAATTTGGGCTATTTTAAATCTCACTCTGCCTCAGTTTCCTCAAATACAAAAAGGTGTTTGAGATCTATGGATTAAAAACTGAGTTACACAAGTGCTAGGTATAAATATTCACCTCTACAGAATGCTGCCTACCTAAGGTTATCATCCTTGCTTGCTATCAGAGGCTTGCTGTGTGAAAGGGGTCACCAGTACAAAAGTTTGAGAATGACTGGTGTAACCTCTTTGAATCTCTTCAAATGCTTCAAATTCAAACTTCCTGTCGCCACTTTCACAGCTCTATATCACTTTGTCCTTACCTACTTAACCACCCTTTTCCTGTTTTCCTTTTCCTGCCCCTCCACTCCAGCAGTAATGTCAGTTTATCACATGACTGTCTCCCTGCTTTCTTCCGTACTGTCTCCAAATCCAAGTTCTAGCCTTCCTTTACTCACCCACAAAGCCCCTATCTTCTCCATATTTCAGTCACTCTTGAAGAGGCTCTTCTGTCTTTCTACCAATGAAGTTTCTATTTGATTTATATTGATGTGAAGGTTGATTTTTTTTAAAAAATGAACATAACCTTATTTTGTTGAGACCTGGTAAACCACCTAGTACACAGTACTTTTTGTCATACCTCTTCCCCCAAGCTCCATCTGTTTGTATGTCTATTGTAAGACTGTGAGCTCCCTATTCCTTCTTGTCTCTCTAGAAAATACTTAGCCTGCTGAGGATGCTATTGTAAACAAATACATAATAATTCCTACATACAATACCTCTCTAAAACTGTGCATGGCATGCCTGTACACAACTCTTCTAACAATTACATAAGAGTTTTAATTTTATATAATTGCATTTTTTTTAAACCTTCAGTAGTCCCTTTGAGAATAACGTTATCAGATTCAGCAATAGTAAAATAAGTATATAAAGTATCTAATGTCAATAGTAGGATCCTCTTTACTGTTATAAGTTTCTTTTGAAAGACATGAAACCAATTATCAGTACAGTAATTTATATCAATTTAAAAAGCACTGGAAATTTATTTTTAAAAAACAAACAAGATGTTTTAGAGACAGTTTGCATACTAAACCTTTCAGACCAGTTATGTGGGACTTAGTGTCAACTATTTTACAGTTAACTGCATTGAGTCTGTGTTGCTGCAGTCTAATTTTTAATTTCAGTCTATTCAAAGCAACTCTGGGAATAGAGTGGGTTTTTTCCCTGTCCAGAGTCAATCATTTGTAATCCCATACCTACTAACACAACCTATGAAAGTTATAATTTTAGAGTTGTTTTTTTTAACACTCCAACAGGAAAATATTACCCAATGGTAATATACTGCAGTTTTGTATAAATGGCTATAAAATGTTCTATTTTAAAATGTTGGGGTGACTCTTCTGATATTTTCAATAATTCAGATACATAAATACTGTTAAAATAATCAAACTAGAATTGGTAATTTCGTGCCTCTCTGTCTTCATGGAAAATAATCAACCAAAAGAGAAAAAATGATAGCATAAACAAGATACATAAAAATCTAACTAAAATTAACATAAAAATACCACTAACCCAAAGCATGAACTGTTCCTCTATGCTTCTTTGAAATCTTGCTTGTCTTAATTATATGTAGAGCATTTTCTTTGAACTGCAGTTCACATAGTCTTTCAAGAAGAATTGTTATTTCTTCTGTGATGGTATCCAGATATGTTTCATTAATAAACATCAGTGTTGAGGAAGGCTCTATAGTACCACTTAGTATATACAAATCCTCTTCTATCATTGTGCATAGTTTAGGTATTGAACTTTGGTAACCATGAACTACCTTATCAAAGTTTGTTTCACCACAGCTAGATAGAACACAGTTCTGCAGAAGCTCAGAAACCAATTTATTCTGCATGTTTTGGTACTTGATTAGAACTTCTGATTCTGGATATAAAAACAAAAGTTGTTGTATGCATTGAGTTTTAAACTGCATTTGCTGTTTTAAAGTAGCAGTATTTGTTTCATGAGGACTCTGAAGTCTATTTACTAAGAAACGCCGAAGGTGTAATCTCACATCATCCCAAACAGACTTGATATTCATGGATGAATCATCCTCAATGGCATGAAGGGAAGCTCTGGATGTTAACTCAAAAGATGTTCCACTTGGAGTACATGGAAATGAGACCCCACACTGACTGGAGAGATCCAGAAGAAAGTGTAGTATCATTTCTTCTTGATTTTGTTCATTCCTCAGCAAGCTTTGCTAATAATGGTAAATTAAATAGTATTTAGAAATGTTGCATGCATAACTCTATTTAAAAAAAATAACTTTGTGTTAAAAGATGCACATTATTTTTAAGTACAAATTACAAAATGATAATTTCTTACCAGTTAGCTTGATTTCTCCAAGTCCCTTCATGTTAGCCCATGCCCAGAATAGAAATTCTCTTACCAATAAAGAGAAATAGGGAAAAAAGAACAGTTTTTCTGATGTCACTTTTTGTATAAAATAGCTGTCTGGTGAGTTTGTTCAGTTAAAGATTCCCTAGGCAATGACAACCATAAATAACTAAAACATACATAGGAAAACTTTCAGAAACTCAATTTCATCAATATAATAAGGTATTGTCTGGGCTGGCATACAAGGACTTGGAGAAACCAAACCAACATGTAAGAACATGCATCAGCATTTCCTCTCTGTCTTTCCAGATAGTACTCATTCTAAAAAACATAGGATAGATACCTAGAAAAACAAAGATTGATGAATCATGCCACATGGGAACCACCTACCATTGACAGAGACTGTAATATAAAATCTTTAATGACATGAAGAATGTAAGAACATCCATAGTATCACTGGTAGAAATTTTTTCATTGAAATATTTTTTGATGAAAAAATGACTGCACAGAATTTTTTTATTTTGATAGAAATGTTCAAAGAAAAAACGTTCTGTTGTCTTTTTAAACTAGTCAACAAATGTTTTTCACTTAAAATTTTCATTTTCCAGTTAATTTTTGGTAAAAATATTCAGCTCTCAGTTTTTGAAAACCAAATAGAAATGCGTAGGTTTTTGTTTCAGATTTTCATTGGAAAAAAAAAAATCAGAATATTTAAATATATATACATTCAACATTTCCTGTGAAAAATAACTGGCATTTTTCTATCAGCTCTACCTCACAGTTCTAAAGGGAAAGCACCAACTCTCGTAGCTACCAGTTAAATGTTGGCAGAAGATGGAGCCTTTTTACTCTGGTTAGCATACCCATCCTGGATGGTAAATGAGGAACAAGTCAAAATAATTAATTTGAAACTCGGGGGGGAGGAGAAGGGAGAGGGAATGATAGGTATTGCTCATGACAAACTTGTTAGGAATTCATAAAATAGAAACCTGTGGTTTCCCTGTTCTCACTAACCACCATAAAGGCAGTTCTAAGGATAAATAAATATTCCCAAGACCATCCTGAAGGACTCCAAGAGAGGATCTGCTATGGGATTTAGTATGAATGCTGAGGTCCCATAAGGCAAGATGGGGCATCATGTACTTGTCCTGGCTAGATGTGGACTGATACATTAACAGGTGCCAGGTTGAAATTACATTTCAGCTAGAGAAAGAAGGTAAGCAGGTTTGGAGCTGACGAAGTAACTAGACTGCATGTATTGTTTTACATCACTTGAAAAGGCCTCTAATATGTAATATGTAATTGTTATAATTACATATTACATCACAGAAGGTGGTCAGACCTCACAAAGAATTTTTTTAATATGACCATGAAGGATCACAGTTCCATCAAAATATGTAGTTGGGTTGACAGTGTGACATGCTTGCCAACAACATAGTCTATATTATGCTTAAACTATTATATTGTTCCAGCATGTTAAAAATAAGGCCTTGACAGACCAACCCACATAAGTAACAGGAGCAATAATGAACAAGGGTTTTGTCCCACAGAGAGTGGAGAATTACAGTCCATCATCTATAACAGTAAGATAATTAATTAAATGCTTTCAAACAAAAAATCATTATTAAGTCAATTGAGTAATAAAATTCAATGCATGCAAGTAGTCACTTTAAACATAAAAGATAGATTGTAAAAACCAGACTTACATTTAACAGTATCTTACACTGCAAGTGGTTTCACTGAAGTCAATGGGACAATTTGTGACATATGATATTTCTCATGGAGCAAGAATATCATAAGCTGGCACAAAACTAATCCTCATGTGCCTCTCTACACTTCTAGTTCTATCTGTACAATGATGTGGTTGGATTTTTTGGAAAGAATGGGTGAGACAGGATGATGAAACTGTTCTCATTTCCCTTCTCCTAAGATTACTTCACAAATATTAAGAGACCATTTGCAATAAAGTCAGTACAAGGAAAAAAATGTATTCAACACTATTTTTCTGAATCATCAATGATGCCGGATTTTTCTTGGGGAAAAATCTTGCCCTCTTCTCTGTGGTGGGCCATGACTCAGCAGAATTAGTACAGTTCAACTGCATACATGAAGATGCGGCGGGGGGTAGCTTTCGGAGTCCTGGTGCTTGACATCATGCACCTCTGCTCCCTATACCCAATGCACAGGTATTTTTGGAAAGTCTGGCAAAGTAGCAGCAGCAGAACTAGTGAATACATTATTATATGTGAAGAATTTTTAGACAAAGTGCTTTCCTACCAAAATATGTGAATTTATTTTTCAAGTCCAGGATGTAATTTCTGGTTAGACAGAAAGATGGAATATGTACTTTCAACTGGCCAATAGCCCAGTGGTTAGGGCACTCACCTGGAATATGGGAAACCCACCTTTAAGTCTCTGTTCTGCCTGATTCAGAGCAGGGGCTTGAATCTGAGTCTCTGACATCCCGAGCAAGTACCCTAACCACTGGGCTATAGTCTCTGGTTATTACTTATACCAAAGAGGAGAGTAAGGGCTTGGTTACACTGGCACTTTATAGCACTATAAAGCCTCCAAGAGTGCTATAACTCCCTACCCATCCACACAGGCAAGGCACGAATTGCGCTATAAGTCCACGTTTATAGCACTCCTGGTAATCCACCTCCGCATGGGGAATAAGGGCTGTAGCGCTCCCGCTGTAGCGCTACAGCATGAATGTGGACACCCACTGCGCATTAATTAGCCTCCAGCCTGGCCCATAATTCCCATTCGAGCCACTCTGGTCATCACTTTCAAACTCTTCTGTCGCATCCTCAGCTGACCACACGTCAGAGCCGCCCCTTAAATTCCCAGGGAAATTTGAAAATCCCCTTCCTGTTTGCTCCAGCCAGGCGTGGAATGCTCCTCAGGCAATCATTGCAGGTAACCATTTTGCTTGGCCATGACTCCACGTGCCATGCTTCCTTGCAATAAGCGATCTCCACCGTGGAACAATAGTGAGGTGATGGACCTCATCAGTTGTTGTGGAGAAGAGGCTGTCCAGTCTCAGCTGCGGTCTAGCCACAGGAATTACGATACATATGGCCAGCTATCATGGGCCATGACGGAAAGAGCCCATGAGCGGGACACTCTGCAGTGCCGGGCAAAAGTAAAGGAGCTTAGGAGTGTCTATTGCAAAGCCCGCGAGGCAAACAGCCGCTCTAGGGCAGCCCCTGTGACTTGCAGATTCTACAAGGAGTTGCACACGATACTTGGTGGTGATCCAACATGCACTCCATCGACCACCGAGGACACTTCTTCCCAGCCCACCAGTGAAGGAGTGGGGAGGGGGAGAGGAGGCCGAAGAAGAGGAGGACAGAGAGGAGCAGGACGGAGAGGCGGAGGGCATGGAGGAGTCACAGGACACATGCAGCCAGGAACTCTTTTCAAGCCCGGTGTGTAGCCAGAGCCAACCACAGCGTCCGGTGGTTGCAGGGGGGGGGGGGGGGGGGCAGGGCAGCAGCAGCGGATTGCGCAGGTACAGCTATTTTTCTATTGGGAAGGCAGGCAGCTTGGGCGAGTGTGGAAAGGAATGCTTGCTGCATGCTTTCCTACATGTGGAATAGTGCATTGATGTAGTCTATCACATCGCGGTAACTGTCATCAGTAATTTCTTCAAAGGTCTCAACAAGAGCTCTTGCAATGTGCTGGCGCAGGTTTCTCGGGAGAGCCAGCGTGGTCCCTGTCCCAGCCACGGTCACTAGTCCCTGCCACTGTTCTGGGGGGTGGGGGGGGCTTGCTGCACAGAGGCAAGCTACATATGGCCCTGGGCGGAAGCCGCATCTCATTAGAATGCCCTCCCTTTCTTCCTCCATCACCCGCAGCAGCGAGATATCTTCCAGCACGATCACCTAGAGAGAATGTTGGGACAGTGCTCAGAGTACGGTTCCCACAAATGCCCTGCGCTCCCCCAAACCCCTAGGACAGCAAGGCAGGGAAACAACTCACCATGGCAGGGGCTCCGTTGCTCTCTGTGTGCTCTAGCTCTGTGTGGGACAGGAAAACGGGACAGAGAAACGGGGAATGCGGGGGAATCATAGCATCATGAGCGCAAGCGGAGGGAGAATGAGCGCAAGCGGAGGGAGAATGAGAGCAAGCGGAGGGAGAATGAGAGCAAGCAGAAGGATGAACAGGTCCAGTTGAGGGAGAAGACTCGCGAGGAGAGCGCTGAAAAGCTGTTTACATTATTACAGCTGCAAGTAGAGACTCTGCAGCGGATCTCTGCCGTTCAGGAGGAGGAGCAGCACTGTGCTCGCCGCCCCCATTCTCAGGAGGAGGAGCAGCATCGTGCTCGCCACCCCCATTCTCAGCTGCCCCCTAACCCTTCCCCTTCTGGCCCTCTGCCCCCTTCGGGCCACTATCAGCAGCTGCCTGGTTATTACCATGCACAGCTGCCTCCAGCCCCCCTTTGTCTTCACCGACCAAACCACAGACCCAGGACCCTTATCCACTGCACTCAACCCCTAATAACATGCATTACCACCCTCCACAAATGGGGTTTGGGGAACACAGCAACTTGAAGGGCACTGGAGGGTATGAGACCAGGACATACACCAATCTCTGACTGACCCCTTCCCACCCCAACTGCACCCCCCCTCCTCCCTCACACATTTTACTTTATTTAAACTTTTATTTCAAAATCTGAAAAAGCTGTTCAATAAATGAATTCTTTTTAATAAATGGGTTTCTTTATTTGGTGCACATATATATGGCTACAGAAAAGCAAATGCCTTACCCTATTAAAAGAATGCACCTTCTCTCCCTCCCTCTGCAATTCCCATTAGAACTCGCTTTCGGCATCAAAATGCTCCCTCAAGGCATCTCTGATCCTTGCAGCCTCGCGCTGGGCCCCTCTATGAGCCCTGCTCTCTGGCTGTGCATACATGGCCTCCAGGTGTTGAACCTCTGAGGACCCCAGAGTGAAGCCTTCGCCCTTCCGCTCACAAAGATTATGTAGGGCACAGCACGCGTAAGTAACCATGGGGATACTTCCCTCTGCCAAGTCTAGCTTCCCATAAAGACAGCGCCAGCACGCCTTGAGATGCCCAAACGCACATTCCACAGTCATTCAACAGTGGCTCAGCCTGTAGTTGAACCTTTCCTGGCTGCTGTCCAGGCTCCTTGTGTAGGGTTTCATGAGCCAGGGCATTAAAGGGTACGCAGGGCCGCCAAGACTCACAATGGGCATTTCAACTTCCCCCATGGGGATCCTCTGGTCTGGGGGGAAAAAAAGTGCCTTCTTGCAGCTTCCTGAACAGGCCAGTGTTGAACCTTTCCCGACCAGCCTGCATTAATGTCAGTAAAACGACCATGGTGATCCACAAGCACGTGAAGAACCGTGGAGAAGTACCCCTTTCGGTTAATGTACTCGTCTGCTAGGTGGTCGGGTGCCAGAATAGGTATATGGGTCCCATCGATCGCCCCTCCACAGTTAGGGAAACCCATTTGTTCAAAGCCAGCCACGATGTCACGCACATCACCAAGAGTCATGATTTTTCGTAGCAGGGGGCTATTGATGGCCCTGCACACTTGCATCAACATGACTCCAACGGTCGACTTTCCCACCCCAAAGTGGTTGGCCACCAATCTGTAGCTCTCTGGGGTGGCCAGCTTCCAGATTGCTATAGCCACCCGCTTCTCCACCAGGAGGGCAGCTCTCAATCTGTTGTCCTTGCACCCCAGGGCGGGGGCGAGTTCAGCACACAGTCCCATGAAAGTGGCTTTTCTCATGCGAAAGTTTTGCAGCCACTGCTCATTGTCCCACACTTGCATGACGATGCAATCCCACCATTCAGTGCTCGTTTCCCGTGCTCAGAAGCGGCGTTCCACGGTCGTGAGCATGTCCGTTAAAGCGACGATCAGTTTAGTATCCAATGCGTTTGTCGGCTTGATCTCGTCTTCAGACCCATCACTGTCACCTTCCATGTCAAGAATGAACTCCGCTGTGCAGAGAGTTGTGCTGGCGACACTCGCCAGCATGCTCCTCAGCAGTTCGCGATCCATTATGGAACACGAAAATGGACGACAGAGCGCGCCTTGCTGAAACCATTGAAAGATGGCGCCTGAGGTGGACAGAAACACAGGGATTACTGGGATATAACACAAAGTATCACGGGGAGTTGGAACAGGATGCAGAATGCCCGCAAGTGACGTCCTCCTTCCCACAAGGCATTGTGCCAGATTGGGAAGACGTGCTCTGTGGGATACCTGCCCTAATGCACTGCTCCTAATGCCACCTGAAGCGCCGCAAATGTGGCCATGCTCTAGCGCTGGTGGGTCTAAGTGTGGACATGTTCTAGCGCAATACCTATTGCTGTATACAGGGACAGCCATAACCAAAAGCGCTATAATCCTGTAAGTGTAACCATGCCCTAAGAGAAAGAGATATACCAACTCCTTTATTCTAATTTTGTTCTATATTCAGTCTTGTGAAACTATAAAAGAATAAATAAAAAAAGAATAAATTAATAGCAGAAAAAGAAAAATATGTATAAGTATTTTTCTAAAATATATTAAAAAAATAGATTTTTTTTACCAGGGTTTTAAGAAATTCGATCAACTCTCCATGAGGTGTAGAAGAAGGTTTGAGAGAACTGAAACTGCAGTTATTCAACCAGTGAAGGCAATCAGTTGCGTTTTGTAACAGCTCATCAGTACAAGTCTCATTTACTTCTGATTGTAGCTCTTTAAGGCATTGTTCCACGCTAACAACAAAATAAAAAAAAACAAGCATTCAAACATTTTTCCATTATTTAAATATGAAAGTTTTTTATATGGATATCTTTTCAAGAAAGGAAAATACTTTAAATGTATATAACATTATAACACAGTCTGATAGAAAGCTTCAGGACTAACACTGCTTAATGGAGTGGAAGCAGATCTCCAGTAAATTATTTTAGGACCAAAGTCCACCAGCCTTTTTCAAACTAAGTAGTACTTTGATCCTCAAATATTCCCATATTTTTCATTAAGACTACTTGCAAAGTAAGGCATTACTCAACATAAGACCAGTTGGTTTTGGCCCTTTTGATTAGGTAGACAGACAGCAAGTGTGAAAAGTCGGGAAGGGGGAGGGGGTGGTGGTAATAGGAGCCTATATTAAAAAAAGACCCCCAAATCAGGACTGTCCGTATTAAATTGGGACATCTGGTCATGTTAGGTGGACAAAGAATGTAAGCAGAATCAAAGACTGCATTCACAGCTAAATGTGACATTCTGCTTCTGCGGCAATCAGCAGTTGTTTTATAACATATCATATACTGTAGCAGTTACTTAAAGATCCACTGACACCTCATTGAAAAACTTGAAAATAATTTTAGAGACATTTCTGCTGGTAAAGCAAATATTTTATTTCCCTTTTCCTCACTAGAACATTTGAATGAAAAATAAAATATTTGTTTCTTAGGAGTTGATTTACTACTGTTCCTTACTCTTACCTAAAATCATAACTGTGTTTGTGACATCACAAGTGCTTGGTATGAAAATCATTAGGGTTTCAGGTTGGGAGAAAATAGAAAAATCTTCTACTTCTCAGAAACAAAGATTCTATTTCCATGAAAATGTCTCCAGAACCAGAAAAAGGAGGAAAAGAAAGAAAAATGTCTCTTAGAAATAACTCTGTTTCTATATCATTTCCTAAATCAAATATTTTTCAATATTTCCCTTAAGCATCTACTATTCTTTAATAAGACAATGTTAAATATCAGTTAGGTTTTGGTCTTACAAAATCAGAACCAGCAGTGGAGTGGATCAACGGTGTAGTGGTTTAAAAAAATTGGGAAAGCTAACCTTATGGGTATTCCAGGCTGCATCGTGGCCATACTCCCAAAATGAAAAGTGGGTACAACCATGCTTACCCTGGACTACTTTACTGGTGTGGATCAATGATCCGTTTTATCAAAATAGGGATGATTTCGATTATATATATGTTCTCAGTTTGGATTATCTTTTTCTGATTCTGTTTATTTATTGCAAGTTTGTTGATAGCTGGTAAAGGATGTAAATGAAAATTTAATCATCTATTTCCTTATAGAGTTAATTCAAATTACAGTAAGGTAATAATATTGGTTCTCAGTAAAAAGTTCATGGTACCAGACACACACATGCCTTACTAGCTATGTTAGTTCCACTTCTGTATTGAGTACCTATGGTTATGGGGCATTTAACAGGGGTTAGGGCAGCAAAGTGCATATACTAGCAGATGGAGAGTTCAATCCCACATATTTGAAAACTCTTTTTTGTAAGATTTATTAATATTTAAAGTTAGTCATCATCTGCTAATGGTTTTTGGAAAGACAGCAAAAAACAGAGTATGTGCACATTCTCCCACATATGCAGGAACTGAAACATGCATCAGGATGTGCCTCCAAGTGTGGGAGGCAATTCAGAGGTGAGCGGGAACAAAGTCACTTGTCATTAGGTAGCCAATTTAGAGGAAAAAAGGCTTTCTAAATACTGTAACCAGAAATAAGATGGATTCATAACAGGACCATGAAGCTGCACTGAGAGCAATTATCATTAAACTATTGTGTTAATAAACATATATTACACACACAAACCTTGGCCATTCAAATGCAACCACTACAATTATATTCCTAACTCTTCATTCCGACCATGTGACCCCCATTTTGAACCCTTTCATTGGCTTCCACTACAAACACACTGCTGGTCTATGCTACTGACTTTTATCTCTTATCTCCATTCTCCAAGGGCTCCCTCACTCTTTCAGTGATTTCAAGGTTAGTGGTTTGTTTATTTTCTACTCCAACATCCACATTTGGAAAAGTATTATAGTGTAAAGAGACAAAGAATGAATCTCTGTAATATTTCAAAACTTCCACAACTTAAAAAAGTTACTGTGATTTGGCTGCTCTGTAACTTTTTTAAAGTTGAGGAATTTTTTAAATGTTGCAGAGTTTCATATTTTCCTTTTGCCACTTGGTAACCAAAAGTTCAGCAAGTTTAAAAAAGTTAGAGAGCAGAAAAAGAAAAAAATGGGAAAAAGTAAAAAACAAACAAAAAAAACCTATGTTTCATTTACTTTATTGTATCAGTTTTCAACCTTTTTTCATTTGCAGACCTCTAAAATTTTTTAAATGGCAGTGTGGAACCCTTTGGAAATCTTAGACAGTGTGCTAACCCCAGGGTTCTGCAGACCACAGTTGAAAACCACTGTTCTATGGTAACAACAACCCCCGTGGACACCTTGTGACATTACACCGCATACTCATAATAATATTATTATTATGGAGTAATTATGATGCACTTTGTACAAGATGGGTCATGTAAGGTATCATTGAAAAAGTTATTTGCTGGATACAATTATCTGATTTATATGCATACTAGCATAAGTGCCCGGCGTTGCTCGGGTCAGTCGGAGGTGGGGAGGGGTCAGACAGCTGACACCCCCTGACCAACCCCAACACCCACCCCTCACCCCTCACCCCCCCGACACCTTCCCACCCCCTCTGACCAACCCCAACACCCCCCGGCTCACTTACCCCCCGACCAAACTCGACAACCCCACCTGACCCCCCCCAAGCAAACCCAACACCCCCACCTGACCCGCCGACCGAACCCGACACCCCCACCTGACCCCCCGACCAAACCTGACACCCCCACCTCACCCCCTGAGCAAACCCGACACCCCCACCTCACCCCCTGACCGAACAGTGTATTTAATAATCTGTGTGCTACACAGTGCACCGTGAGCCGAGGGGGTGTCGGGTTTGGTCTGGGGGGGTGGGAAGTTGTCGGGGTGGGTGAGGTGTGAGTGTTGGGGTTGGTCAGGGGGTTTTGCGGTTGGTGGGGCGGTGAGGTGGGGGTGTCGGGTTCGGTCGGGGGGTAAGTGAGCCAGGGAGTGTCGGGTTTGGTCTGGGGGGGTAGGAAGGTGTCGGGGTGGGTGAGGGGTGAGGGGTGGGTGTTGGGGTTGGTCAGGGGGTGTTGCGGTTGGTGGGGGGGTGAGGTGGCGGTGTCGGGTTTGGTCGGGGGGGTAAGTGAGCCGGGGGGGGGGGTGTCGGGTTTGGTCTGGGCAACCACCCCGACACCTTCCCCCCCACAGACCAAACCCAACACCCACACCTCACCCCTCACCCACCCCAACACCTTCCCACCCCCCCAGACTAACCCCGACACCGCCCCGGCTCACTTACCCCCTGACCAAACCCGACACCCCCACCTGACCCCCCCATGCAAACCCAACACCCCCACCCCACCCCCCGACCAAACCCGACACCCCACCTCACTTACCGTCCCACCAAACCCAACTCGGATCCGTCGCAGGCGTGGAGGGGGCCCAGAGCTGAGGGATTCCAGGGACCTTCGCAGGTGGGGGGGGGGGGGGGGCACAGGGCTGATGGATTCCGGAGACCTTCGCAGGTGGGGGGGGGGGGGGGCACAGGGCTGATGGATTCCGGGTTTCCGTTGGGAGGTGGGAGGGGCAGAGAACTGAGGGATCTCCGGGGTTCCGTTGGAGGAGGGAGGGGTGAGCTGAGTGAGTGAGGTGTCTGTTGCAGGGGGTATTATGACATCATCACCACCTAACCGCCCAGCCGATGTGATTGGCCCTGAAAGACTTTCACCCCTGGGGGGCGTCAGAGGTGAGATCCGAAATTTTTTCGACCCTTACGACCATCTAGACCCCAAGACCCCTCACTGTACCAAATTTCAAGTCTCTGGCTCAAACGGTGCGGGAGGAGTTCGCACTCATACATACATACACCACTTGACTTTTATATATATAGATAGCATTTTTGTATCTGAAGTTATGAATATTGATTATGCATCTGTATTTCAAATGGGCTTACTCTGGAAAACACTTACAGCCAACCTTTCAGGTACAATAATGAAGAAGCCAAGCAGTGTTAATGGCTCATCAACAAAGATTTTTGGCTGTGGAATAGCTTAGCTTTCCTGTGGACATTTCAGCCAGCCTGTAAGCTGCTAGTACTCTGGAAGGGCACGTGACCAGAACACGTCTTTTAACTCCATTCTGGGTACCTGTATTTTTCCTCAAACTGGGCTGCAAACTGTTTTTGGAAAAAAGGATTCCCACCATATGCTAAAAAGGCAGGGAGTGACATCATCTGTTATTCTTCACTCCCTCAACTCAACATTTGAGGGAAGCTCCAAAAGAAAAGGAATTGGAATGGTGGAGTTGGGGGACGGGGAGGTATCCCAAGCTGCAAAACAAGTACAGTTTGTGTTTTAAGAATCTGCAAGCCTGCTTGTATCAGTCAGGGTGAGAAACTGTTAATACAAATTCTGTCCTTCTAGTATGTTAAACTTGGTTTACATTTTTATTTACCAGGCAATCTGCTTTGATCTGTTTGCTATCACTTATCATCACTTAAAATCTATCTTTCTGTAATTAATAAACTTCTTTTATATTTTAACCTAAACCAGTTTGCTTTTAAGTGAAGTGTCTGGGGAAAAATCTCAGCTTAGTTACCACAAGTGTGCATATTTCTCTCCACATTGAGGGACGGGCAAACTGAGGAATAAATTCATACCAGTTGGGGTTTTGACTAGGGCAGGATGGTATAACTCTGGGGTCTTAGGCTTTAAAGCTGGGGGTAATCCTGGCTGGAGTCTTTCTATTGTTGGTTCATGCAGTGGCTGGTCAAAGCCTGCATATAACCCACGGCTGGGTATGTCCCTGCCTGTGTAAATGCTGGTGGAAGTGTAAGACCAGGAGCAGTCTAGAGCTTGTCACAGCAGCACAGCATGAGAGAAAACCCAGGCTGCTCAGTCAGAGGACTCAGTGGCACCCCAGTTCGAGGGAGCATCTTGGGGGGAAATCATGGTTTGCACAGGTGGAAAACCACTGCTGTATTACACGGAGTAACAAAAATGGAAAAAATCCAAAATGTCATTTAAAAAAAAATATAGAATCAGTTTTCAAAAACCAAAGTGAAACAGCTTTTTTGCCTAATTTAAATGATTGAATGTTAAAAAAAACATTTTATGAAAAATGTAATTTTCCATGAAAGCAAGAAAACAGTCAAAAATTTCCAGTTTGCTCTAAAAAGACAGCTATTAAGTGGCAAAAAACTTCAGACAGTACTAACTCAAGCTGAGTTAGCAGTGAACCAGAAACCAAAGGTGAAAGGTCATTGCTGCAACCCACCCAGTGATCATATTTTTATCTTTAAATTTTGCTTGCAATAACCTCTTAAAAGCATTACTTTTCTAATGGACTTTTTCATCTTACATTTAGCAAACATTTAAAACCTACCTTTTTCATTCATTGTGCATCATAACCAACCTTCCTTTATCTCATTTATTGCCTTATTCTGATCAGCAACAGTGATCTCATCAATGTCATCTCACAGCTCTGGGAACTAGGTTTGTTAATGTGTATATATATTTTCATTGGATTTTGTGGTGGGAAGGGAAATTATAAATGAACTGGTAAAAACAGTCATGGTGGATAAACAGTAACTAATAATTTGTTGTTGTTGTTGTTTTCCTTTACACAAATAAAAACAATTTATTTCCTCAAAAAGATTTCTGGAATCCAGATGATGCATACTATCAATATATCTTCAACAGGGAGTTAAATTTGGGGTAATATTTGTCCCTTTAAAATAACTGAAATAAATAATTATGGCAGGGTGAATAAAAAAGAAGCCCACTGCAAATTCAGAGTGTGAAAGATATTCATAACTGCATTAATTCTTAAGATATAGTAAAATTTTGAAGGGAGGATAGAAAATAAAAATATATTTGGCAAAATATGTTCATATGTTTCTGAAATAACCACCTGTAGCTCACTTAAAAGTCACATAATTTCAATGTGTCCTTTTATAACAGTTTACTCTTACATACTTTATCAGTAGAAACTTTGTATTAAGGACTGTGAGAAAGTGTATTGTAATATATTTTAAAATATGTGAAGTTAACACATCAGAGAGCATCTACTCTATTATATGAGGATGCCAAGTTTTATAACTGCATCATCCTCAGAAATCAAACTCACTGACAACAACCAATTCAAAATTATATGAAAACCTCTTTAAAATTAGTCATATGTGGGTGGTCTATAAAACACACTATATTAAAAGGTGAAGTAAAGGTCTTTACAAGACAACTCTGAATATAAGCAAGTTTAAAATTAAGTGAACTGAAACATATATCTTCTGAGTATCAAAGGGCCTTTTCATGAGTGCAAAGGACTTCCATGAAAAATAATACCTCTCTCATTGTGGCCCACTCAATTTCCTGATGGGATAACTCCATCCTTGAATACCAGTTCTGAGCACAATAAAAGATTGACATGTATCTTTTAAACTTGTGCTTTCTGTTCCCAGGACTATGAAATCCAATGCCCTGTTCATACACCTTAGCTCCTGGGACACTATATCAAATACTTTTATTTATGAGCCTGTGGTGTCTCATTCAATGAAACCTAACAGATTATAGCATTGTGAATTGTAAAGACTCAGGTGTCTTCTTAAATCAGTTTCAATTAGCTTAAATCAGCTTTTACGCTAATCTCTGACATCTGAATCAGGGTACTAGCCAATGAACTACAAACCATTAATAGGCTAAAGCCTTTACAGGACCAGATATTTTAGCAATTTGTCCTAACACTGATAAAGGGATTAAGCAGACAAATTTCAGTGGACCTCCCTGTAGGTACAAATAATGATAGTTCAGTTCACTTTATTTGATCTTTTTATCCCAATAAACTAAACATCATTTTTTTGTCTAAAACCATACTTTTTGCATTGGATAAAAACTTTTGCATTTTTTTTAAATGGTAGTGAAGCAGAATCTCAGTATTACTTTCCTTCCTGTTCTTTACAAGCTTTTGTAAAACACTTTATACTATTAGTATTTGTTCAATTAAGTTGTCTATTCCACTGTATGAATTACATCAGTCAATAACATATTTCAGAATCAGGCCACTGAATAAACAATTTTAAATATTCAATGTCCATTTTCAGATTATCAAAGTAAACAGGTTTACAACTATTCTGATAAAAATATAGTCAAAAGTTCGCCTCTTAAATTGAAATCTCATGCCAGGAATGAGGGCCTGTAGCTGTGCCTGTCCTGTCACTGGACAGCCAATGGGCACAGGTAGCCCACAAAAGAACCCCACTGCTTGGCTGAGGCAGCCGGGTGGCTTGCTTTTAATCCCAGCAGCTACAGAATATTAGGGTATGTCTTCACTACAGCGGTAGGTCGATTTCCTTTAACTCGGTTTTCTAAAGCAGACTGTATAGAGTCGATTTTGTGCATCCCCACAAAGCACAGCAAGTTGGCAGTGTCTGTCTGCACAACTGTTGCAAGCATCGACTTAGCGAGCATTGCACTGTGGGTACCTATCCCAAAGTTCCCGGAGTCCCCAGCAGTTCGCGCCCTTTTTTCGCGCCGCCGACCCCATTTCGAGCTGTGCACTGTGGGTAGGCATCCCATTATTCACGCCCTTTCTCCGCGCCTCGCTAACGCCATAGCGCGGCAAGCATGGAGCCCGCAGATGCCACCACTGCAGTACTGGCCATTGTGAGGACATCGCGCACTGTTGTGGATTTTGTGCTGTACTGTCTGAAGAGGAATGCGATCCGGAGACAACTGCGCTTTCCGGAACCTGACGACAGTAATGAGGAGATGGACCTGGACGTGCACAGCAGGGATAGGGACACTGACGTTTTTGGAAGTAGGGCGACTGACAATCTGGCAAATTTGGTGGCAATGGGGCAGGCTCATGCCATGGAACGCCGATTCTGGGCCAGGGAAACAAGCACTGACTGGTGGGATCGCATAGTGCTGCGGGTCTGGGATGACTCCCAGTGGCTCAGAAACTTTCGCATGCGTAAGGGCACGTTCATGGAACTTTGTGACTTGCTTTCCCCGGCCCTCCGGCGCAAGAATACCAGAATGAGAGCGACCCTCACAGTTGAGAAGTGAGTGGCGATAGCCCTCTGGAAGCTTGCAACGCCAGACAGCTACCGGTCAGTCGCGAATCAGTTTGGGGTGGGTAAATCTACAGTGGGGTCTGCTGTGATGCAAGTAAGCAGGGCAATCGTCGAGCTGCTGCTACCCAGGGTTATAAACCTTGGAAACCTGCAATCTACAATAGATGGCTTTGCCGCCATGGGATTCCCTAACTGTGGTGGGGCTATAGATGGGACTCATAGCCCTATCCTGGCACTGGACAACGAGGCCGCAGAGTACAGAAACTGGAAGGGATCTATGGTCATGCAAGCACTGGTTGACCACAAGGGACAGGGGTCAGGAGCTGTTCAAGTGCAGGATGGCAGTCGAGTGTGCATTTGGCCGTCTGAAGGGGAGATGGCGTTCATTACTTATTCGCTCAGACATCAGCGAGAGAAATATCCCCATTGTTATTGCTGCTTGCTCAGTGCTCCACAATCTCTGTGAGAGCAAGGGGGAAACGTTTATGGCGGGCTGGGAGGCAGAGGCAAATTTCCTGTCCGCTGCTTACCAGAAGCCAAACAGCAGGGAAAGTAGAAGAGCGCACCATGACGCGCTGCGCCTCAGGGATGCCCTGAAAACCAGTTTTATGAGTGCCCAAGATGGCGTTTGACAACCTGCCCCCTTGCTCTGCTCGGCCCTAAGGCTGCCATCCTTGCACCCTCTTTCCCTCCCCCTTCCCGATGCTTGCAGAGGAAATATATTCACTGTTTTAAAAATCATGCTTTCTTTATTGCTTCATCACAAACACAAATACAGGGGATTACTGGCAAGGTAGCCCAGAACGGGGTGGGGGAGGAGGGAAACCAGCAGTCGCAGTGGTGGAGGAGCGGAGAGAGGAGTGGGGGAAGGGGGGAGAGGACGGAGGCCAAGACACAGCAGCTTTTAAAAGTCTTTTGATAAATTCATCCTGCTGCTGCTTGTGCTGGCTTGTGGGGTAGAGTGGGTCGGTCCCCGGAGCTTCCCCCCCCCCCCCGGGTTCTCACCCCGCGTTTGGGAGGGGAAGCCATGGGACTTGGGGAGGGAGGGAGGTGGTTGGACAGAGACTGCAGAGGCGATCTTTGGTCCTGCTTCAGCTCCACCAGACACCTCAGCATGTCTCTTTGGTCCTCCATTATCTGGAGCAAAGCATCCATCTGCCTTTCTTCGCGTTCCTGTTGTCTTTCTTCACGCTCCAGTCTTCTTTGTTCGCGCTCCAGCCACATTTCTTCCCTCTTTTCTGCTGCGGCTCTTGATTCCTGCCTTGACTAGAGCAATCTTTCCCTCCATTCCGTCTGGCGGGTTGCCTCAGCGCGAGAGTTTTCCAGTAGTTCATTGAACATATCATTGCGTGTTTTCTTTTTACGCTTTCGTATCTGCGATGCACGGCGTGAGGAGCAGGACGGGGGATTCTGAGATAATTGTGCAGTTGTGGGCAAAGAAAGGTTCAAAGTTGAGACAGATACATTCAAATGTGGGCAAAGAAAGCTACAAGGTTATGAGACATGCATTCTCGGACGGATCACAATGGGAGTACTATGCAACTGGCAACCTCAGTATTCAGAAGCCTGATATGATTTCTGTACAAGGTCATATTCCACACCTAAAAGTGACTGAATGGCTCACAGAAAAGTCACAGCATCTCACACACATAAGCGAGCCTCAGCACAACACGGCTTCTGAAATCATCCATGCAGCCAGCCATGGTAAGCTGAAATCCATATTTAAAAGAAGCACTTGGATATTTTAGAGTAATCCCACCCCCTTCCTCCCACCACGTGGATTCCTCCTCCCCCCACCGCGTGGCTCCCAGTGAACCGTGAACTGCAAAACAAAACCAAAAATCTCTCGCTAAGGGCTGGCTGGGGGTCTTAAGCGGAAGCAACCGCTTGCAGACTCTTCAAAATCCCTGCTAGCTACCGCTACGGGCTGGCGGGGGTGGGTGGGTGCGCGTTCGGAGGGGGGAACCTGCGCGCGGTCGGTCTTCAGCGGAAAAGATTACTTTGCAGCTGGGAACCTTTATCTCCCTACTAATTGCAATCCATATTTCAAACAGGCAACCATGAATGACATCACTTTGCTTAGAATTTCTCAGAGAGATAGAGAACGCATGCTGCTTGAGTCACTGCAAAGTCCTGGTCCATTCGCCGCAATGCTAGCCTGCTCAATGATACCAGACTATTTACTACTTTCGTGGCGTGGGATGGTCTCCTATCACGGGGGGCCACATAAGGAGGCTCTCCCCAGAAATCTGGTGCGGAAGATTCATCGCTACCTCCTGGATAGCTTCGTTGAGATGTCCGTAGAGGACTTCCGGTCAATCCCGGAGTATATTGACAGACTCTTTGAGTAGAAATTGACCAGCAATGAAAGCACGCTAAGTCCTTAGGGAAAGTTAATCATTAATAAATGCTTCCTTTAAAAATCATGAGTCATGTAATCCCTTAAAAAAAAACACTTACCCCCTTGGGAGGCTTGGGAGGGTGCTGGCTCCAGGGTGATAAACAGCTCCTGGCTGTCTGCTAAAAGGGTTTCTCTGCTGGCCTCCTGCTGCTCCGTGATATTTCCCTCCTCATCATTGTCGTCCTCATCCGAATCCTCCTCAGACCTGACTATTATCCCATCGGTGGAGTCCACGCAGACCGGTGCGATGGTGGTGGGGGCGCCCCCCATTATCTGATTTAGTTCATTGTAGAACCGGCATGTCCGCGGCTCGCCCCCTGATCGTCCATTTGCCTCCTTGGCTTTCTGGAACGCTTGCCTCAGCTCCTTAATTTTCACGCGTCCCTGTTGGGCGTCCCTGTTGTGGCTCCTTTCCAGCATGGCATTGGAGACCCTGGCAAACGTGTTGGCATTCCGTTTGTTGTTGCAGAGTTCCAACATCACAGATTCCTCTCCCCAGATAGTGATGAGATCCAACACCTCACGACTGGACCATGTTGGAGCTCTTTTCCTCTGGCTGGTCTCCTGTGCTGCTGAGCTCTGCATGGCGTCTTGTGATGCTGAGGTCTGCATGGCGGCTTGTGCTGCTGATTTCTCTGAATGGCGACTGAGCTGTGCAGGTGAGCTGGCCACGCTGACCAAACAGGAAATGCTATTCAAATGTTCCCAGGTCTTTTCCTGTCTACCTGGCCACAGCAGCGAGTTGAGAGTGCTGTCCAGAGCGGTCACAGTGGAGCAGTGAGGCAGTCCAGAGCGGTCAGAATGGAGCATTGTGGGACAGCCTCTGGAGGCCAATAACGTCCCATGCATCCTCACTAGTCCACAATCGACCTAGAGAGGTAGATTTCAGCACTACTCCTCTCGTTAGGGAGGAGTACAGAAGTCGATTTTGAGGGCCCTTTAAATCGACGCAAATGGCGTCCGTGTGAGGACGGGTACAGGTTTATGTCGACTTAACGTTGCTAAAGTCAACGTTAAGTCGTAGTGGGGACCAGCCCTAAGTGACTCTTCACTGTACATGCTTGTGGATTCTCTATCTTCACTGTACATGCTTGTGGATTCTCTATCTTGGTTGCTTCATTCCAAATCCTTCTTCAGCCCAGACCCTCCTCTATACCCATCCTTGCTCCAGCCTAGTCCCAGTCCTGCTCCTGAGCCTTCCCTGATTCCAAGTAATACAATTCTAACCCTCCGCTGTAATTTCTGGCTCTGACATTTGGACTCTGACTATGGTTCTAACCCTCAGTCCAATTCTGATTCCCCCATGACTCTGGCATTTAGCTTCAGACCTTTGGCTCTGATCACTACTTAGACCCTGGCCTTTGGCATTTGGATGTTAACTCCTGTTTCGACATTAAGCGCGACTCCTGTTCTGACCACTTGGCAAAGTGGCCTGGAACTCAGTCTCGTGAAATCTCACTTCAGAAGAAAAAGAGTTTTCTGATTTTCAGTGTCTTAATAATGGGGGTATATGTCTCCATTTGTTAAAGATATAAAATCTTTAAACAAAACCTGTATTTAACCATGATGCAAAAATCTCATTTAATAAATTAATAGTTAGAGATTTAAAAATAAGTCATATAATATGAATTTTAAAAGGAGACTTTATATTAATCATTTAATTGCTTTTCCACTAAGTACAACATTATAACTGTAATTAACTGATTAATATAGAATGTTTTAGTGCAATGTATTAATTACACTACATAAAAATGAAATTATACCTTACACACACCTAGGCCCCAGTCCTTCAAAGACTTGGCACACATTTAACAGCAGTCCTGTGATTCTATTAGTAGTCTCACTGATTGGGGTCTAAGAGCTGGATCCTGTACACCTTTAATCAGGTGAGTAGTCCTCACTCATGTGGATAATCTCATTGCCTCCAGTACAAGACTAAGGATTATTCACAATATGAAAGGTCACAAGAGTAGGCCTTTATGCTATGATTAGGGCCCTACCAAATTCATGGCCATGGAAAATGTTATGGACTATGAAATCTGGTCTTCTGTGTACTTTTACCATATACTGGGCTAGATGGACCTTTGGTCTCACCCAGTATGGGAGTTCTTAAATTCTTAAGACTTCATGGGGAGGACAAGCAATTCTCAAATTGAGGGTCCTGACCCAAAAGGGAGTTACAGGGGGGGTTGCAAGGTTATTTTGGGGCAGGGGTCGTGGTATTGCCACCCTTACTTCTGCACTGCCTTCAGAGCTGGGTGGTCAGAAAGCAACAGCTGCTGCCCAAGGGCTCAGCTCTGAAGGCAGCAGCACAGAAGTAAGGGTGGCAGTACCATACCATGCCATTCTTACTTCTGTGCTGCTGCTGACAGGGGCTCTGCTTTCAGAGCGGGGCTCCCAGGCAGCAGCCAATATTCTCTGGCCACTCAGCTCTGAAGGCAGCACCGCCACCCAGCTCTGAAAGCAGCACCATCGCCAGCAGCAGCACAGAAGTATGGGTAGCAGTACAGCAACCCCTCCTACAATAACCTTGCAATGCCTCTCCCACAAACCCTTTTTGGGTAAGGACCCCTACCATTACAACTCCATGAAATTTCAGATTTAAATATCTGAAATTATGAAATTTATGATTTGAAAAATCCAATGACCGTGAAATTAGCCAAAATAGACAGTGAATTTGGTAGACCTCTAATTATGATTCTGTTACTGCTGATGAAACAAAACAAAAACATGCAACAAGTAGTGGTTTGTTTATATAATCAGATGCCGTCAGAGGACATATTCATCCTGGTCTAATCTTGTGCCATCAGGACTGATATATTTTCATTAATATATATGAACATTTTTAACTCTTTAAATATGACAAAACTTATATCAGTTAAAAATATGTCTTATCAAATCAAATCTCTAATTTGCTTAAATTTGAAGCTCTCAGCAGAGTATCACATTTTGGTCAGATAGAGATGTGAATAAAAACAAGTTGCAAAACGTATTAAATGCCAAAAAAATAAAAAGTGTCTAAATTTGAGGCCCCCTTTGAGCGTGAGGCCCAGGCCAAATGGCTCTCCGGCTTCTTCCTCCTCCTCCACCCCCAATTGGCCCTGCTGATGTCTCATTCTGATCTGAAGAAATCACTCTTCAAAGTAAGAATAGTTCAGTTTCTATATCCCAAGCCCTATTTTCTCTGACTACTAAATACTATTTTTAAGGCTGGATTTTGTGATATGGATGCCTGACCACTACATTCTGAACTCATGTTACAGCCATAAAACAGCAGTGAGATTTCTATTTTTAGCGCACTAGCTAGATAAGAGCTAGCACAGGTATGTCTCCTCTAGCTGGCAATCACACCCTAGCCTCAAGTGTACACATACCCTAAAGGTGCCACAGGTGTCTAAGAGCCTTTAGGCCATTCAAACCAGAATTTAAGGATCTGACATTTATATTATTTGATATTTGTACTAACAAATATCCATGAAAGGATGATAGAATTTTTAGAAAAGCAATTAAGTAGATAATCAGGGTGGTAGCCGTGTTAGTCTGGAATAGCAGAGTTAACAAAGTCCTGTGGCACCTTAAAGACTAACTATAAAGTTTTGAAGCATGAGCTTTCGTGGGCTAATACCCACTTCGTCGGATGCAGGCAGTGGAAGTGTTCACAAACAGGCAGTTATAGAAAAGTAGGTAAGAGCCAGGTGGGAGGTGAAAAGGTTAGTCCAATTAAGCTGAGCCAGCTTGTTATCTCCGATCAGGGAGTGTGGATTATTCTTCTAGCATTTGCTTGTCTCTCCATGTTCACACACCCCATTCAAATGCTAGAAGAATAATCCACACTCCCTGATCGGAGATAACAAGCTGGCTCAGCTTAATTGGACTAACCTTTTCACCTCCCACCTGGCTCTTACATACTTTTCTATAACTGCCTGTTTGTGAACACTTCCACTGCCTGCATCCGACGAAGTGGGTATTAGCCCACGAAAGCTCATGCTTCAAAACTTTATAGTTAGTCTTTAAGGTGCCACAGGACTTTGTTAAGTAGATAATGTTTCTACAGTACTTTGAAGCCAAAAAGCATTATGTGCACTTATTATTATTATTTTAGTGCATTATGTGCAGGGCCGGCTCTACAGTTTTTGCCACCCCAAGCAAAAACAACAACAAAAAAGCGCAGCCGGAATGGAGTGCTGCCCCAAGATTGGCCGGAATGCCGCCCTTTAAGATGTGCCACCCCAGGCACCTGCTTTCTTTGTGTGTTAAGAAACCTACCTGTTAAGAAAGAAACTCAACAGGATTTGTTAATGGAAAACTCATCTGTTCATTTGTGATGGGTCAGAAAACTTGCTCCACATGGATATTTAACAGTAATTCTTCCAATAGCTTTCCTTATAAAAACTTTTTTTTTTAGGAACTGCAAAGGCTGGGGGAGAAGAGTTCAGCCAGTCAATTCCTGTTCATCTTACAACAGAGACCTGCCATGCAGCCAAAATTACGAACATGTGCCATGATTACATACAACTGGAGAGAAGTATGTTGATGATTCAGTACTATCATGTGATAATAAGCACCAGGTTATCCATAATGATAAATCATTTATTTCCTAGGACACACATATTTTATCCATAAATTGAATTAATTAAGTGAAAAATCATGAAGAGATTCATAAACTGATGACCTTTAACTGGGACTGATGCAGAAACATTGTATAGGATATGGTTTTTTCCTATTATATTTGTATATCTTTTTTATTATAATAGTGTGTGCCCTCACTGTTTTTGATAACTTGCTATTATTCTGATGGTGTAACTCATTTTACACTTTCCAAAGAACTGTCCGATTAGATTAATATAGCTTCACATTTGTAATGCTTATTCTGTTCAGTTCTAGTCTATTTAAATAGTCTGTGGAGAATGATTGATATGTTTTCTTTAGCTCCCCAGCCCCTATAAAAGCAAAACACCTTTTCCTTTGAAATATTATGGACATTTAATAGTGATGACCCCCGCCCCGTTTGGCAGAGGGAAGGTCTGAGATTTATTATCTGTATATTGGAAAGTATAGCTTCCATTAATACTGAATTTGGGGTTATATTAACTCAACACAGCTGCAAATATCAGGTACTTATTTTATTGTTCTATAATCTTACTGGTATTTTGTATCCAAAT
Organism: Sternotherus odoratus; assembly: GCA_032164245.1. Classification (NCBI taxonomy): domain Eukaryota; kingdom Metazoa; phylum Chordata; order Testudines; family Kinosternidae; genus Sternotherus; species Sternotherus odoratus. The sequence continues at coordinate 58,837,803 of JAVMKO010000007.1, read as the reverse complement.
TTTATTTAAAAAAAAAAAAGCCACAATAAAGAGAGAGTTTTACAAAACTGATGTCGATTTTTATTTCTAAAAGTAGGAATTCTTACAAAATTTGAATTTGGAAGTGTTACTCTTTTTATAAAAAACTGTGCCTCAACACAGCCAGTGCTTCAGAATCTTTTTTTTTTTTTTTGAGCATCATCAGTAAACTTCTAACTTCTAAGCACAGTAGAAGCAGGGTCATTGACTTAAAGACCTTGCAACGCAGACCACATCTCCATCTCAACCACTTATAGAATACATCCCTAGATGTCACCAATTCTAAACAATGCCTGCTTATTTGAGTGTTCTAATCTGTTACCTTTATTTTTTTTAACAATAATAACTCAGTTTAAGACCCAAAAGGACCACTATGATCATCTTCTACATAATACACAGCAGAGAATTTCACCAAGTAATTCCCTTTTCAAGACAACAACTTCTGAATGAAATACAGCACATATTTTAGAAAGGCAATCTTGATTTAAAGTGACTGAGAATCTATCACATCGGAATCCTTTGGCAAACTGTTCCAATCATTAATTGCTGGCACTGCTAAAAACATGCACCTCATTTCCAGTTTGAATTTGTCTAACTTCACCTTCCAGTCACTGGAACTTGATGTGCCTTTGTCTGTTAAACTAAATTCCTAAATGGGGAGATGATTCATGAAGGCAAAGGGTATTCTAAAGATCATGATCAAACTACCTCATTGTGAGGCTTTGGCGGTCAGACTAGTAAGGAGTTGTATCACTACCTACTCTGCAACTCTGGGTGCCTTAAATGCTATAGCAGCGACTCTGGAAGTCAGTATATAAGCATGCAAGTCACCCTCTGACTCCATCACCCAGTTACTTTTTTCAGGGTGACCCTAATGCCCTTCCCAACCCTGAATTCCGCCCCCCAAACCATCGGCTCTATACTTTACATCCCTTTTGCAGAACACTTTCCGAAGTTAAGTTCACTGCCCCTTTTAAAGAAACAGTACCCTGTAGCTTACTACATCTACATTCATTTTAATCAACAAACTGAACTGGTTTAAGTAAAACAAGCTCATTAAACAAAAAGTCATAGGTTTAAGTGATACCAAATGCAAGGAATAAAGAAAGGATTTTCACAAGTCTCTTTTCCAGCATGGCTGACCAGACACTTTGGCAAGGACCCTTCACAGATATCAAAGTGCTCAGTTCCTTTTGCAGCTTGGATGAAGGATGCCAAAATGGCTTTTTTCTTTCCTTATATCCTCCCAAAGTTCACTGACCTTGCTTTGAAAGGCAAGAAGGCTTCCTGCACGTACAGTCTCCCATCCACAACTGAGATTAAGCTAGCTTGCCTCACTTACTCTCTTGATGGCTTTGTTTATCTTATATGATATATATTTTTCTTTTTAGTCACACCTTGCTTAATTTACATACAAGACATTCCTTTGGTTGGAACAAGTGTGGCATAAGGATTGCTTGCCAAATACATTTTAAAAACTTTGATGCCAGGAGTTCTGGGTATAATCCAATACCCATACAAGTGGGTGGGGGGGTTCCTCCACAAAAGTTTAACACTAAACTGTTTAACACTAAACTCTTTTATGGCTTTAAATATAAAGTGAGCACAGTATACTTTGTATTCTGTGTTATAACTGAAATCAATATATCTGAAAACATAGAAAACACCCAAAAATATTTAAATAATTGGTATTCTATTATTGTTTAATAGTTCAATTAATTGTGATTAGTTTTTGTTAATCGCTTGACACCGCTAGTTAAACATTCTCTCAACTCAAGCATTATGTAGAACAGTTCAGAGCATGTTTTGACTGCAATGTGTAACTGGGTCCACCACTTTATGCTCACATTGGTGGCCAATGGATTTGCCATAAAAATTGTTGATCCTGGAATAGGGGGAGGCTACCTGGAAGGCTCTGAACCCACAGCTATAGATCTAGGCTAAAACCCTAAGCTGGTGAATCACTTTTCATTTTTATTATACCATCTGATGTGTTAACTGTTTTTTTCTGGGTATATGTTCACAGCCACCTAGATGTATATATTCCCTCCATTCTTGATAAAGGGGCATAACTAGCTTACCGTATCAGTTTGGGATTTCTTAAGTAGAGTTGATTTGCCATCATATAAATTGTTTTTAAATCCAGTTTTAATGCAGTCCACTCTGGTCAACCAAGCCTTGTTATTTATGCATTCATAAGTGTGCCTACTGATTTTTAGAAAACATTAACAGATATGTGTCCTGAGGAGCTGAAACATTAAATTAAATATAACACAATAAAGTGGGGCAAAGAAACACAGGTAAACAGGTCTTACAACAGAGAAAGATAATGCAAGATGCCTATTATTCCTTTCAAATCTTGTTTGTTTTATCAGTATTAACATATTAAAATCTCTGATAGAGATCAGCAGTAAAACGCTAACTGATGTGTGTCAATACTCAGTTCAGTCACCACTGAACTTAAACCACACTTTATCTCAAGTTCTCTGAAAAGGGGCACTACAACTGGAGATACAGAGATCCATGTTTGTCATTTCTACATCAGATGTATTTAGTTTACATGTGGAATAGTTTTTTTAAACTGTCACCACAGCAAACACAACCTGGGTATGAGAATTAATCCTTCTCTTTTGTGCATCAGTTCTGCAGACCAAACTGGGCCCTTAGTGACACTGTCCAAAACCATAGTCTTCAATGAGGTTGCCGAGATGTAACTGATTGAATCTTAGTAAATAATTCTGTTGTGTATACAGAAGAAGTAACAAAATCTCTCTCACTCTTACAGAGTTGTGCTAGCTCTGCAGAGCTATCAGGAGTAAAAAGCATTTTAAAAATGTATCCACTTAAAGCAAGCAGACATTACTGAATACACAAAGATCTGCTAAGAATTCATTTTTTCAATTTTTAGTCACTTTTGAGAAGAGCTGCATCATAAGCATGATTTCAAGCCCTATACAGTTATTTCCTCATATTCCACTAATTATAACAAAAAAGCTAATCATACAATGACATCAGCTGACCTTTTAATTCCTGTAGAGTATTTGTACATCAGCTGCATTAAGAATTCTGAAGCCTCCATATTAGACAATGAAAATATTGTTAGCCAAATATAATAAAGTTCAAATGTGTGTAGGGGGGAAGGAGATGAAGAGAGAGAAATGGTAGCCTACAATGAAAAAATGAAACATGAATTAACCTTAGAATAACCCAAGGCCTTAGTTTGGCGCACAAACCTGGCCAGCACTGAAAATAGTCAATTTGGCTGCCTTCATAAACTGTTATAAAAATAAAGGTAAAATTCAAGTGTAATAAAAGTTCTCATATATGTGTTAACCATCTTTTACCTTAAAACTTAGGGAAAAAACATATCACATAGATGGTAATTTTTTTTCTGTTTATACCACAGGGAGAAAAATAGAACAATTACAATACAAAAACACTGGAGGTAATTCAACTGTTGTTGTTGGGTGGAACATAACTGATTTGTCATGTAATAAAATTTTGTAAAAAGTTGTTCTTTTGGAAGGCCATGAATCAGTGTACAAGTGATTACACACTTCTGAATCATAATTTTTCACATACTGTTTTTATATATATATAAAAATATAAAAATATATAAAAACAGTATGTGAAAATTATATAAATATATATACACACACACACGCATCCTGTATACTATTATGTTTATTCTCTGTAGTATAATAAAGGCATAAATCTATCCAATGAAAAGTAGATTGCATTCCAATTGCATCAACATAGTGCACAGAGTAGCTCCCTTATCATACCAGTTGTAAAGATCAATGGTAACTGGAAAATGATTTCATTTCCTATAACATATTAGCAATAAAAATGCTCTTTTAATTAAAAAGTCACATCAAATGTTGTTCATCTTTTGTTACGCTCCTCTCCATTCCTGAAATCAACATTTTAAAGATGCAAAATAACATCTGGTAACCTCAGGGTCTTCTTTATTGAGCTGCTATTGTTGAAAAACAAGACTGTAGAAATTCAGAATTCTACAGCAAGAACATTAGTGGCTTGTATTGCTATCATACCACAGTCTGCTACCAATCTAGAAGACAAAATCCTTGCCTTTCTTCTTTGGGCCATCAAAGTTCATAGCTGCAGGTCTTTCTAATTTATGGAACTAGAATTGCTAAAGACAATCTCAACTGCTTGGGGTAGAAGGGGGCATTAGGGGGAAAAGGGAGAGAGAAACTTGAAAATGTAAATTAATATATGAATGGATATAAAGTGTAGTGAAAACAACAAACAGCTAGGATTTACTTCTGCAGTCAAAAAATGGCCCAGCCCCTCACAAACTACACACCTTTTAAGCAGAAGAGGTAACAAAATATGTTGTACACACCTGCCAAAATGCTGATGCTGGACTTCCTGGATGTGTAACATTTCATGTGAGCAACTCAAAACTTCAGATATTTATGACAGACTAAGGACATCAACTGGACTTTTCAGAGCAAGCCCCAAATTTCCACTGATGTCAACAGACTGAGGAATGGCACTATGAAGGGGACTACAATTCTATAGTTGCTAAATTTTCATGACTATCCCTGACTCTTGTAAAGATTAAATACATTTTTAATGAATCTGTAAAAAATGTATTACCTTTTGTTAAAAACAGCAATACACTGATGTCATCAAAATTTGGTTTTCAGCAGAAAAGAACAAACTGTAAAGTATAGCTTATGTGGGTGCATAGTATAAAGGACTGCTTCCTGAATAAGGTGGATAGTTTTGTGAGCAGTTGGCAAACTCCTACTACTCAGGAGGGCCTCATCATTAAGTTATACAATCCTAAATCAGACTTCATCAAAGGTATCCTCTGAAGTCTCAGGAATGCTTCCTTTGGCACAGCTGAATCCCTGCTGCATATTTCAGATGTTTGTGGAATAACAACACAATCATTACTATTAAAAAGCCAGTATTTACCCAGAGTGGTATCTAAACTTCCAGTTTCTTCCTCAAAACAAGAAACTACTGTAGTATTAGTGGGTAAATGTTGTCTTTTTAAACAGTGACCTACATACTTGCCACTTTCATCCAAGGATTTCCATGTATTTTACATATGAATGTACTTAGTCACGCAACATCTGTGACGAAGATATTCTTATTTTACAAAAGTGGAAACCGAGACACAGAACTATTAAGTGACCTGCCCACAGGAAAGTCCGAGGCAGAGAAAAGATCAATCCCTCTGAATAATTATTCGGAGATTTTACATAGCTGAATTTGTGTATCTTTTCTGAGTAAGAGAATATAAGCGATTTACCCACGCTTCATAATGAAATATTTTACCACAAATAATGCTTTAAAGTATTCTCCAAAACATATGCAAGTTAAAAAGTCTTCTGCTATTATTCCAATAAGAAAACATGCTTTAGAATAAGTAAAAGAATGGCTTATTTATAGGGCTGTCAGGCGATTAAAAATTAATTGCAATTAATCACACAATTAAAAAAACAAATTGCGATTAATCCCACTGCTAAACAATAGAATACCACTTATTTAATTTTTTTTTTGTTTTCTACATTTTAAAATATATTGATTTCAATTAGAATACAGAATACAAAGTGTAAAGTGCTCACTATATTTATTTTTATTACAAGTATTTGCACTTGTAAAAAAACAAAAGAAATATTATTCAATTCCCCCTTACAAGTTCTGTTGTGCAATCTCTTTTTCATGAAAGTTGAACTTACAAATGTAGAATGTAAAAAAAAAAAAATGCGTTCAAAAGTAAAACAACGTAAAATTTTAGCATCTGCAAGTCTACTCATTCCAACTTTTTGTTCAGCCAATTGCTCAAACAAGTTTATTTGCAGGAGATAATGCTGCCCTCTTCTTGTTTACAATGTCACCAGAAAATGAGAACAGGCATTCTCATGGCACTGTTGTAGCCGGCACCGCAAAATATTGATGTGCCAAATGCACTGAAGATTCATATGCTGTCCCTTCATTCTTCAACCACTGTTCTAGGGGATGTGTGTCCATGTTGATGACGGGTTCTGCAAAGCAGTGTGGATCAACGCATGTTAATTTAATTTAATTAACACTTTTAAAGGGTGTCATCAGCATGGAAGCATGTCCTCTGGAATGGTGGATGAAGCATGAAAAGTCATATGAATGTTTAGCATATCTGGCACTGTAGTGGGGAAGCTGCCCCACTCCATTAGGCAGTGGTTAAAATCAGCCCTGGAGAGGGCTGCGGCTGGGAAAAGCTAGGCTGATTGGGGAAGCAGCCACAACTGAGGCCTTCCCAACTGGCCCTATGAAAGAGCTGCAGGGCCAGAAGGCAGAGGAGTCTCATTCTAGCCCTGAAGTAGGAAGGGCTAGCTGCCTGAGAGTAAGGTACCCGAAGCAGAGCAGTGTTGAGGAAGGATAAAGGGAGCTGGGGAGCTCCAGCCTAGCAAACCCCCATGCTGCAGACCTTGTTGAAGGCCTACAAAAGGTAATGTGGCTGAAGAGGGGGATAAGCAAAGGCATCAGATCTTAACCCCTTGCCAATGATGAATGGCCATTACACACTGCAGTCTGCCCCACTGAGCAGGGGCTAGATGATGACTGGCAGTAGCCACTGAGGCAAGATGGGAGTTCCCCTGGGAGGGGAGACCCAGAGTGTGGGGCAGAACTCCATGGCAAAGGGCACTGGGAAGGACATGGGGGCCAGCAGCAGGTGAGACACCAGCCAGTAAGAAGCAGTCCGTACGCTGGAGAGCTAATTACCAAGATGATGAGCCAGAGGCACCGTAACGGCGAGTCTTCTCATCGCTACAGGCACGTAAATACCTTGCAATGCCAGCAACGCAAGTGCCATGGAAATGTCTGTTCTCACTTTCTGGAGACATTGTAAATAAGAAAAGGACAGCATTATCTCCTGTAAATGTAAATAAACTTGTTTCAGTGCTTGGCTGAACAAGAAGTAGGACTGCCTGGACTTGCAGGCTCTGAAGTTTTACATTGTTTTGTTTTTGAGTGCAGTTATGTTAAAAAAAAAATTAAAAAAAAAATCGACATTTGTAAATTGAACCTTCATGAACCAGAGATTGCACTACAGTACTTGTAGGAGGTAAATTGAAAAATACTATTTCTTTTGTTTATCATTTTTACAGTGCAAATATTTGTAATAAAATATAGACTGATTTCAATTACAATACAGAATACAATATGTATGAAATTATAGAAAAACATCCAAAATATTTAGTACATTTCAATTGGTATTTCATTATTTAGTAGTGTGATTAAAACTGTGATTCATCGTGATTAAATTTTCTAATTGTGATTAATTGTTTTGAGTTAATCGCATGAGTTAGCTACAATTAATGAACATTGATAAAGTCAACTGCTTTCTTCACTTTAAGAAGAAATATTTAAAAGAAACATTATGGATTCAAAACATACATTTTCTTAAAATCATTATATTATGCTAGTGATTACCTTTATATTCTTTATATATTGTGGTAAACCCAGGGCTAGAGACTGCCAAAGAAGGTTGTGGAGAGAGGGGTAATTGCAGGTTAAATTAGGTCCAGCTGAGCAAGGCTGCCACAGTCAGAAGCAGGGCCAGCTGAGACCAGTTAAGGAGGCTGCCAGAGCCCTTTAAAGAGAATCCTCCCCAGAGAAGGGTGTGGGAGTTGAGGAGTGTGGTTGGAGGCAGGAGGAGTTAGAAGAGCGAGTTTTGTGGAAGCAGAAGAGAGTGAGGGAGAGTGAGAGTCAAACCCAGAAAGGCTGCCAGCGGGCAGAGAAGCCGGAAGGAGCCCCTTCACAGGAGGGAGTTCGCCCTCCCTAGCCAGGCGAGGGGCCAAACTCAGCCAGAGAGAGCTGCTCGAAAACCTGAATCTGGGGTGCCCGGGGGTCACCTTGCCACACGATTGTATCAAATTTCATAGCTCTTTTCCCAAGAAATAAAATAAAAGCAAACCTCACCCTCAAACCTAGCACCATGTCTAAGGTTTGAGCACACTGAAAACATATGTTCTCTCCATTTCTGTATCAAAGCAAATTCACTGTTTTCAAAGTCTGTGAAGATTAAATCTATAATATTAGCTATGAAACAAATTATAAAAGGTAGCTAATATCTTCTAAGGCATGAAAAAAAAAAAAAACAACCACAAGTGTTGGCTGAAATAAAGGCAAAATGGGTAGTGAAATAACTTTAAATATTCTATGTTATCACCACAAAAAAAGGAAAGGAAATAAAACTTTTAAAAATGTAATGGCTCACTGATACATTGAACAAAAAAGGAAACATTTAAAATATGTTACCTAGCAGAATTTTTCTTTATTTTCTCATCAGTATCACTGAGGATCTGTTGAAACTCCAGGTCGCTAGGAAGACTGCTTAACAAACAATCTAAGTTGGAAGAATCAAGAGAATATTCACCTCCCCACTCCATTTCCAGAACCTGAAATAAATCCAAAAGAAATAGCAAATATAAAAAATGGGATTAAATAATGAAAAATGCATCTTTTATTTTTAATATTAAAGTCCATATATTTGGTTTTCTAAAGTTATGCTTAGATTAACGAGTATATATAATTATAATGGCAACCTTAAACCAGTTAAAATATACATCTTTGTATGCTACTGCATGAAATACTGTAGAGAAGTAGCTTGCAGTATATCTTAAAACTAATTAGATAGAATAGTTTAGTAGTAACCCACATTTAGTCAAAAACCAAATCAGCTAATATTTTCCTAATAGTAACAGAATTACTCTCTATAAAACAACTTTGTGATACAGAAGGAAGTTTGTCACTATTATGCTGAACAGAACTCGGTATTACAACTAAAAAGTGACATCAGAAAATTCCAAGAGTATGAACTTTAGTATGTGTAGGTAAATGAATGGGCTCTCCCCCTCCCATCCGCTTTCCTGCCAGAGCCCAGCTCCCCTCCCCGGGCTACCTGAGCGCCCACCCTCTCCCATTCCCAGAGCGCCTGGCTGGTGGGTGGGCAGGCAGCGCGGCCTTGAGCCCCAGAGCGGCAGGTGGGCAGGCAGCTGAGCACAGCCCCCAGCATGGCCGTTGGGGGGCTCTTGTGGGGGGGAAAAGGGTTGGCAGCAAGCCCCTTGCCCCAACCCAAGTAAGCAGGTGGCATAAGCACTGGCTCTAGCCACCCGGAGTCCCTGGCAGCAAGCCGGCCCCCACTAGCTCCAGCCTGGGGCAAGAATGCTGGAGTCCTCCCAAAAGTGAAAGCAAAAGAAGTCTCCTGCCTGTGTCCAAGGCCCCCTTCCCAGGGCAGGTGGAGGGACACAGGCTTCCCACAGCTGCCCGCGCAACTCTCCCTAACCAGGCTCTGGCCCAGGGGGAGGGCCTTGAATCCACAGCCCAGCCACGACAAGTCAGGTGTCCAGTTGTGGGGAGTCATGGCAGACCCTCTACCTGTGCCTGTCCTGCGAAGGGCCTGAGCAACCCCCAGGCCATGTCCCCACCCACCCAGGGCAAGCGGAAGGTCTGGAAGGCTGGGGAGCTCGGGAATGGGGACACAAGCCAAGGACTGCTCTCCTGCATTCCAGGCAGGTGGAGGGTCCGGCATGACTCCCCACAGCTACCCGGGCTCCACACTGTCCTGACCAGGGATACAAAATTGAGGATAACTTTGCTTTCTTGATTTTTGCAGAGAAATTTGCTGATAGATAACTACAGATAAATAGACCATAGCTCATTTTGGGTCTGTAGTCTGAGATGTAAATTGTCTACAAGTACATTCTTTTTGCCAGCTACGTAGAGGACAGCACATTCTACTCTAGAGCTAGATGCCAATATAAAGGGCTAATTTTTCACTCCCAACCAATGGTCAATGTGGTTAGGAGTGAAAAATTCCCTGCTTGCTCTCAAAAAGCATTGCTATTATGTATAAGTCAGCATTGGTACATTAGATACTTTAAGGACAGAAGGGATCGTTAAATCACATATTGTAACTTCCTGTATAAGACAAGCCATAGAATTTCATACAGGTACTCCTATTCTTAGCCTGATTACTTCCAGAAAGGCATTTAAGTCTTGATTTGTCTTCACGAAATGCAGAATCGACCAATTCCTTTGATAGTTTGTTCCAGAGTTTAATCACCCTCGCTGTTTAAAAACTAATACCTTATCTCTAATAATCTGGCTTTAATTGCCAGCTGTTCATTTTTGTTGTGCCTTTCTCCACAATGTTGAAGAGCCTTGTAGTACCCAGTATTGTCTTCCAGTAAAGGTACTCAACAATTAAGTTGCTTCTCCATCTTTCTGATAAACTAAACAGATTGAGCTTCTTACTTGTAATTTAATCAAAATTGAAATCAGTTTTGCTTGACATCTATTTTCCATCATTTTTCATTACTTATATTCCTTTCGTTTAATTATGTATTGATTGAATCCAATATCAACTTTTCCCATTATTTTGCCTGGAATTGATGTTAGGTTATTTGGCCTTTAACTACCCAGGTCATCGTGCTTGCCTTTTTTGAATATTGGCACATTAGCACCCTCCCAGTCTTCTTGTGTATTTCAAGATTTATTTAAAGTTAATATTTCTAAGAGGTATCCTCAGTTAACTCTTTCAGGACTCGGGTTTAATTCTCCAGGCCTGCAGATTTTACAATGTTTATCTTTAGTAGATACTTTTTAACATTCTCCTTAATTACTAACTGATTGGTACTACATATCCCTTGATTAGAAGCAAAAAGAACTTTCAAGGTCCACATTTTTGGCTGAAGAGATTGGGTTTGTACATGTTCTGATAACTGTCAGATTTAAGAAGTGAGCTTGCCAAATTCAGATTGGATACATCAGTGATGACTGATACTAATGATTGAGAACTGCCTCCGACCACAGAAGGGACTTGAAGGTTTTCCAGAGTGATAAATCAGAAGTAAATGTCTACATCTAGAATTTAGTTCATTGCCAACCAAGATTGCATAGGTTTCATCAGGGGCTGAATATAAAGGTGTCATGTACATAAATAGGACAAATTAGTCTTAGGGGGAAAAAACTCACCATGGGCAAGATGCTTGGCAAACATTGACCCACCTTTTGTCTTGATTGTACGGAACCCAGGACAATCTGGATGAAAGGTATTTTCTCCATAGTTATGGAGATTTATTGTCAGACTTAGTGACTGAAATCAACTGCATTTTCTTTCTAGGATTCTCCCAAAATTTATACGAGTGTGAGCCTGAATCAGTTAGTGCAACCCCCGCATGAACCAAACCTACCTTTTGTGTTCAACTAATCCAGTTAGTTTGTTCAGCTTTTTTTATAGATCAGTTAGCCATGTGGTAATTCTTGCATATTAGATACACTACATTACAACATTGAAATATCGTGTATATCTTGGCATACAAACTCTTCAATAATTCAAAATTCTTAATAAAGTAGCTTTTCAATCAAGCAAAATGTATGCACATTCTTCAGTTCTTACATGATTACCAAACACAGTGGTTCCCATGCAGACACCATTGAATTCTACGGCTCATTTATTGTTCGATACATTCTTCATGTGAAAAAAAAAAGTCATTTTGTAAACATGACAGCTTAGTTTTCATTTATGCATTCCTGTAAGACTACTATGTCATATTTGTTCAGTTTACTTGTCAAAACAATATATTTGCTCCTCTCAGTCTTGCATGATCTACTTGGCTTATGGGGAAAAAAGCAGCCTCTGATTGTTCCATTTTCAAACACCATTGTTTAAAATCACCAGAACTAATAACTCCAAAAAGAATTCTAAATAGTTCTCTGTTACCTAAGAACTTTTCAGAGAACAAATATGTATTAGTCAAACCCTAAAATAAATTTTTTAAAAATCACCTAATCAAGGGTTTTATTAAAGATGTGTTTTCAGATAAATACAAACACGAAACAAACCCAAGATGTCTTGCAAATTAGACTATTTCCAAACGTTCACCAAGATGATTATACTTAGTGCTATCATGCAGGTTCTGTTTGGAAACTTCAGATTTTTCAGATTCGTTCTATATAGTTGTGCTGTGATTCGCCCATTGGGTGGATAACCGGGGTCAGCTTCTCCCTTGGAAACTAACCGCTCCGCCTTCCCCTGGGGCAACCTTTCAAAATGCCCTGGAAACCAGACCCACGGAACCGAAGCGGGGTGGGGGCGCATTTGGCTGGCAGGTCCGCCAGGCGCTGGGAGCTGCCGCTCCCCCGTGACCTTCCGGCTGAAATTGACCGGGCGGGGTACCCCCTGGAGAAGCCCCAGTCCTGGCACTGCAGCAGATGAGACGCGGCAGGTGATGCACGCAGCTCTCTGGAAGGGAAGGGAAGGGACAGGGGCGCAAAGGTGACAACTGGAAACCCGCTTCACGACGGCCTCCAACATCTGCCTTGGACAGGGACCCTGCAGCCGCAGGCAGGTTGCAGGGCGCAGCCCCCCCCCCCGTCCGGGTCCGGGCCTGATGCCGCTGCTGGGGGGAGTGACTCGCCCCCTGGCTCCCTGAGCTCGGCAATCCCCACGCCCGCGCCTCCTGCGCCACCCCCTCATTGGGCCGCATGTCGCGTTTCTTCCACATGGGGGGGACGGGGGGGGGAGTGAGGCTCCAGGCAGCCCCTGCCCGGCCAGCAGCTCCACTCCGCCCACCAGCCGTTGCACCAGGCTCCGCAGTAACCAGCTCGCGCCGCTGCTCAGCTGCAGGCACGCGACACGTGGGGGCGGCCCAGCCAATTGCACCTTGCGGGCTCTGCGGCGGCGGAGGGGAGGGGGGAGCAGGCCAGGGAGGGGGGCCAAGGCCGTGAGGGGAAGGGACTGAAGGGCTGCGGGAGGAGGCAGGACCCGGCCATGGGTCCCTGAAATAAGCCACGTTCAGTTTTTTTTAGCAAAAAGCAAAAACGGGACAAATTTGATATTTATATTAAAAAGACGGGACGGTCGGAAAATATGTAAAAACCGGGACTGTCCCGTTCAAAACGGGACGTATGGTCAGCCTATCCATTTTCTATATCCATTAATGGTAAAGCCTTTAACTGATCAGCTAACACTCACTAGCATGTCTGCAGAAAACGAAAAAATCCTATATAATAAAAGGCCAGAGGATGTTTGTCCGAAGCGGTCATGCGCAGTAGAGACGGCCCGGACAAACAGCCTGCTGGGAGTTGTAGTTCGGCAGCACAAAATGGCTGCCACACGTGCGCCGCCACAAGCCATACAGACGGCCCGGATGAACAGCGTGCTGGGAGTTGTAGTTCGGCGGGGAACAAAATGGCCGCCACACGTGCGCCACCGCGAGCCGTAGAGAAGGCCCGGACAAACAGCATTAAGCACTTTGGCCCGTGTACACGGGCTGTAACACTAGTACAGTAAAACCCCGATTTAATGGACCCCGATTTAACGGACTTCGGATGCAATGGACAAAATTTCCGCTACATCCAAAATCCGTTTTTCGCGGGTCCCACCTGCGGGCGGGCTGGCTGCTCCCGGATCCCGCCTGCTGGCGGGCGGGCTGGCTGGCTGCCGGCTCCCGCCTGCGGGCGGCCGGGCTGGCTGGCTGGCTGCCGGCTCCCGCCTGCTGGCGGGCGGGCTGGCTGGCTGCCGGCTCCCGCCTGCGGGCAGGCGGGCTGGCTGCTCCCGGGTCCCACCTGCGGGCGGGCGGGCTGGCTGCTGGCTCCCGGCTCCCGCCTACGGGCGGGCGGGCTGGCTGCTGGCTCCCGGCTCCCGCCTACGGGCGGGCGGGCTGGCTGCTGGCTCCCGGCTCCCGCCTACGGGCGGGCGGGCTGGCTGCTCCCGGGTCCTGCCTGCGGGCGGGCGGGCTGGCTACCGGCTCCCGGGTCCCGCCTGCGGGCGGGCGGGCTGCCGGCTCCCGGCTCCCGCCTGCGGGCGGGCGGGCTGCCGGCTCCCGGCTCCCGCCTGTGGGCAAGATCTGGGCCCAGAGCGAGGGGGGCCGCCAGGGCGCCAAGATGAAGCTGACCCTGGGCGCGCAGGGCATCCGCATGGTGCACGCCGAGGAGTGCCGCCCGGGGCACCTCTACCTGCTGCACTGCGTCACCTACGGCGTGGCCGACGCACGCCTGCCCCGCGTCTTCACCTGGATCTACCGGCACGAGCTGAGGCACAAGGCGGTGATGCTGCGCTGCCACGCGGTGCTGGTCTCCTGGCCCGAGATGGCGCGCGCCATGGCGGTGCTGCTCTACCGGACCGGGGCCGCGGCGCTGGCTGAGTTCCGCCGGCTCAAGTAGCGCGAGGATGTGCGGCACCAGCAGCAGCAGCTGGTCGGGGCGCAGGGCCTTCCGCTGCGCCGCCTGCTGCGCGGGCCGAGCTGCTACAAGCCGCCGGCCGAGCACGGCCGCAGCGCGCCCAAGCTGGGCTCCATCGCTGAGGACCTGGTGGGCGAGGCACAGGAGGGCTGCGAGGACATCCTGGAGCCGGCGCCCTGCCGGCTCCTGGGTCCCACCTGCGGGCAGGCAGGCTGCCGGCTCCCGGCAGCGGGCGGGCGGGCTGCCGGCTCCCGGTGGGCGGGCTGGCTGCCGGCTTCCGCCCGGGTCCCGGCAGCGGGAGAGCTTGCTGCTGGCTCCCGCCCATGGGCGGGCTGCCAGCTCCCGCCCGGGTCCCAGCAGCCGGGACCCGGGCGGGCGGGTTGACGGCTCCCGGCCGTAAAACCTCGATATAATGGACTAATTCGGGCGAGGGGGTGTCCATTGTCAGCCGAAAGTCCGTTATTTAATAATTTAAAAAAATTATTAAATAACCGACTTTCAGCTTTAACGGACACCCCCTCGCCCGAATTAGTCCGTTATATCGAGGTTTCACTGTATATAAATAACATCCCACATCTGATCATTTTAATGGAATTCAAAGATACATTTTAATAAATTCCAAACATGAACTTAACACAGGATCTTAATAATTTTTAAAAAATTTGTCAGGTTTTGAATGGAATCAGCAATATATGGACTGTCAAAGTAAATGAGCAGAGAGAAATGTACTTAGGAAAAGGGGCTTAATTCTTTCAATATGCCAAGGCCTAAAACATAGGACACACTGAGATTTCTCTAAAATAGGAACCTGAAGATTAACAAATAATGAACATACTTAAATAAATGAACCTGAAATAACTGTAACAGATACCTGTATGTACTGCTTCCAGTTCCTGATACCACACATAGGATGTAAATAATTTATAGAACAGTAGCAGTGAGTTTTATCAGGTTTTCCTTTACTTATTACATTTGATATAAGGGACTATTGAGTGGTATTTTACACCAAGAATTTCTTTCAATTTAGCTGTGATCATTTCAGCTTCTTTGCTTTCACTAACACAGTCTTTTATTGGTTGAAGAACCATTTCTACAATTTTTATTCTAACTCAGAAATCTGCATGAAACATTTTAGCTCAGGTTATTGACTGACAGTGACTGGCAATTTACTTTGTGTACAGTGCTTCTAGGCGGTTCTTACATTAGAATTAAAATACCTTCCCTTGGTTCTATATGTCTAGCAATGAATCTATAGTATAAAAAAAATCAATGATTTTTTTAAAAAGGTACTGTAAATAACTTAGCATTTATTATGTGTTAATAGCACAAATATTAATTAATTCTTTGAATTGTACATTTCCACAGGAGAATTTTAATATTAGATTTGTTTGGCAATTATAATGTTATTGGAATAATTGTTCTGGAACCACCAAACATGTGTTATTATTAAAATGTATATTGCTATAGTGCCTAGAGCCCTCATCTTTCTAAATAACAGTCCCCACCAAAAAGGTCTTCTGGTCTAAAAGACAAGACATAACAGGTGGATGAGAAGAACTGGCACTGGGGGGGGGGGGGGGGGGGAAGAGATGTTAACTGTATTTTTGTTTTAAATATCTTTTGTTTAAAACTCTTTTTTGGGGTAGGTCAAATCTGGTTAATTTACACTTATACAACTAAAAGGTTTTATAATATTTTTGTAGCAGTTCAAAAAGCCTTTCAGTCTGTGGCTTTTATTCTGTTAAGGCCAATGCTGTCCTAAACTTGCAAAATGAAAATATAAAAAGTGCACACTTTTTAGCTGTTACTTTGCACAAGACATACTTATTTTCAAAAGTAATGTTGTATTACATCTTGTATCATTAAAAAATTAATCTTGCAAAAATTATTTTATATTTTGAATTAAATATATATATAAAATATAAAAAGCAAACTAATTGAGAGTAAAATCTGAATTTTGGCATTAACTCAGTTATCAAGGTATTCTTCAGCGAGTAGCATTTCATATTACAGCACAAACTGACGTACTGATGTACAGCAGGTCAACTAAGCCTCCATTGCAATCTAAACTTTCTGGACGTTAGTTTAAAACTAATCTAAATATTTCAAATCTTATTAAATCAATATATAACTTCCTCTCTGTATTATATACCCAATTCCATCACATTTTCAACATAATAATGAAGAAAATTATTTTTATCATTTTTAAAAATTCTCATTGCATATGTGTATTTCAAACTGTAGGGTTACTTTTATACACACAGAAGTTACCTGAATCATATATTTTTTGTGTGAAGTTACTGCCAGGTTATAGATGATCTCTTCACTGAACTCCTGCCATTATCCATGGAAAGGGATGAGAGAATTAACTTCAAGATATTTCTTCACTCAGCTAATTCTTCTGAATTACCATCTTAACCATTCCACACATGTCTGTCTAGATGTGCAACTGAACCTACCAACTTTGCCGCTGAAAAGATGTCATCTATGAGACAGCAGACATGAACAGATCTGCCAGTGACTTGGGGTATAATAAATTCAATGTGAAATCCCTATTGTTCTGGACTTCACATCAAATCCAGAATATTTTAATATTTTTTATTAAATGGAACCGAGATCTTGTATGAAAATTGAATCTTAAATTATACATTACTCTGATAAAGTCAAAGTGTTTCACCCAAAGTGTGTATTAAAAATCCTGTTGCAAGGTGAACTTCTGAGAGCTGCTAGATAACAAAATATAAAAAGGGAAGTTTAAACGTCTGTTCAAAGAACAGTTGCTTAAACTTAGGGTATGTCTTCACTACAGGACTAGGTTGATTTCCCTTAATTCGATTTTCTAAACTCGACTTTAGAAAATCGAATCAGTGTGTCCCCACCAGGACAGCAGGTTGACAGTGGTCGACACTGTCTGTCCTAGAACTTTTGCAGGGGTCGACACAGCCCGCATTGCACTGTGGGTAGGTAGCCCACAGTGCAATGCGTGCCGGACCCCCCCTCCCCCCGCCTGCCCAAGCAGCCCCGCGGACCTCCCCCCCCCCACCCGCCGGAGCAGCTCCGCGCCGGACCCCCCCGCCTGCCCAAACAGCTCCGCGAACCCCCCCGCCCGCCCAAGCAGCCCCGCGGACCCCGCCGCTCGCCCAAGCAGCCCCAGTATGAAATTGACCAGGCAGTATGCAGCAGCCCCGTGCCGGACCCCGCCCACCCAAGCAGCCCCGCGCCGGACCCCCCCGCCTGCCCAAACAGCTCCGCAAACCCCCCGCCCGCCCGAGCAGCCCCGCAGACACCGCCGCTCGCCCAAGCAGCCCCAGTATGAAATTGACCAGGCAGTATGAAATTGACCAGGCAGCTGACCCGCCCACCCAAGCAGCCCCGCGCCGGACCCCCCCCCCGCCTGCCCAAACAGCTCCGCAACCCCCCCGCCCGCCCGAGCAGCCCCGCGGACCCCCCCGCCCACCTGAACAGCCCCGCGCCGGACCCCTCCGCCCGCCCGAGAGGGGGGGGAGCTGGCGCCGGGCTGCTCGGGCGGGCGGGGGGGGGGGGTCCGTGGGGCTGCTTGGGCAGGCGGGAGTCCGGCGCTGGGCTGCTTGGGCATGCGGGGGTCCGTCGCGGGGCTGCTGCATACTGCCTGGTCAATTTCATACTGCCTGGTCAATTTCATACTGGGGCTGCTTGGGCGAGTGGGTCTGCGGGGCTGCTCGGACGGGCGGGGGTCCGGCGCGGGGCTACTTGGGTGGGCGGGGAGTCCGGCGCGGGGCTGCTTGGGCAGGCAGGGGGGGGTCCGTGGGGCTGCTCGGAAGTCGGAGGCTTAACATCAGATGCCTCTTCACTTACTCACAGTAGACGTAGAGAAGTCGATTTTAGCCTTCTCTTGTCAAGCAGGAGTTACAAAGTCGATTTTGAGGGCCCTTTAAATTCACTTTAAGGGCATGCAGGTGAAGACAGGTACACGTTTAGTTCGACTTAACGTCGTTAAAGTCGACGTTAAGTCCTAGTGAAGACATGCCCTTAGAATAAGGAACTTTATAGACATGACTGGGTGTCATTATTTTCCTATAATTTCAGTTCCAATTTTTTGATAGCTTCATATTTTTTCCAACCCTGACCTTATTTCCTCAAATGTCCCAAAACATTTTCAAACCTGCTGCAGGACAGCATTTTTGTATCTCCCCCTTATTACCATGATGTAGGAGTCCAGCAACATTTGACATGTATAAGCAAGCAGCCCCTAGCCACCACCAAGTTCATCAACATTAACCAGCTGAACTGAGAAAATTACTGACTAATCTTTTCAACCACTTACTGGTTTTCTAAAGATGAATAAACCACAAGGGTTGCAACAACCACCTTATCTATCTCAATCCTTTTGTTCTTGTTTTCTTTTTTTCCATTATCATCTTTAGAGGTACAAGGGTTACCACTCTCAGTATTCTTGATTTTTTTAACTTTAGCAGTTGACTGGTAGGGAGAGAGAGTGTGTGTGTGTGTCTTAAACTCACATAATTTATCTATTGCTTAAACTATAATTTGGTTAAGCATGCCTCAAACATGATGTCTAAATATTAATTTCAACCTGGGAGTGATTTGTCCCTCCCTGCATCACTCATTTGGCTGGAATATAAAAATATCAATTTGGCACTGAGATTAAAAATGCATTATTTAGTTATTAGCCCTAAAAATAACAAGGTCTGATGCCTTCCAAAATAATTAGACAAAGCTTATAAGAAATTGTGGTTTATTTGATACGGCATAACCAAACTGATAATTAGATTAATTTGATGTTTTTATAGTAACCCACTTTTCTTTAATTTGATTTCTTTGTATTTTATTTTAGGTTTGTATACTTTGTTTAGGCCCTGACAAGGACCTTAGGATGGCTAACAAAGACAACTCATCAAGCCATCATCCAGTGGTGGTTCATTGAACTTGTCTGCCAAAGCCCTCACATTTTCAGTATATTTAATACTTTTTTAACCCAAACCTCTCTCTTTTGCCACGCATTTTAAAGGATTGAACTGATCAAAAAATTGGGACTTTTCTCTCCTAGAAAAATTAATAGAAATGTGCTCAATAAAGTTTTTTAAATACTTTTCAATAATAACTCAGGTGTCAATCTTAAAGATCAGCTAACACATCCTGGAAGAACTAGGTATAAACATTTTTATGTCTTCTGTATTTACCTTCCTATTTTGATTATAAATATTTGTCAAGAAAATGCATGATGACAACAGACTATTGTTTTGTTGATTTTTTAAAATTACTACTATACTATATCCAATTTCTACAGCTATTTCTTTGCAGGATTCCAGTTCTTGAGTACATTTGGCAAGTCTACCTTCAGGAAGCTGAATGCTTTCTCCAGCGGATTGTGCAGTGTTGCAAATATTTTGCATGTTTTCTACATTTTCAAATATACTGACTTCAATTACAAACCAGAATAAAAAGTGTACAGTGCTCACTTTTTATTTATTTTGATTACAGGGTATTTGCACTGTAAAAAACAAAGTCATATTTTTCAATTCCCCCATTACAAGTACTGTAATGCAATCTCTTTATCATGAAAGTTAAACTTACAAATGTAGAAGTATGTAAAAAAATCCTGCATTCAAAAATAAAACTAAAATTTTAGAGTCTACAAGTCCACTGAGTCCTACTTTTGGTCAGCCAATTGCTCAGACAAAAGTTTATTTATATTTGTAGGAGATAATGCTGCCCACTTCTTGTTTACGTCATTGGGAAGTGAGAACAGGCATTCTCGTAGCCGGTGTCACAAAATATTTACGTGCCAGATGCCCTGAAGATTCATTTGTCCCTTCATGCTTCAACCACCGTTCCAGGGGACATGCATCCATGCAGATGATGGTTTCTGCTCAATAACAATCAAAAGCAGTGTGGACCGATGCATGTTCATTTTTATTATTTGAGTCAGATATCACCAGCAGAAGGTTGATTTTCTTTTTTGGTGGTTTGGGTTCTGTAGTTTCCGCATCAGAGTGTTGCTCTTTTAAGACTTCTGAAAGCATACTCCACACCTCATCCTTTTTGGAAGGCACTTCAAATTTTTAAACCTTGGGTCAAGTGCTGTAGCTATCTTTAGAAATCTCATATTAGTACCTTCTTTGCATTTTTTGAAATCTGCAGTGAAAGTGTTCTTAAAATGAACATGTGCTGGGTCATCATCCAAGACTGGTATAACATGAAATGTATAGCAGAATGTGGGTAAAACAAAGCAGGGGACATACAATTCTCCCTCAAGGAGTTCTGTCACAAATTTATTTAACACATTTTTTTAAACAAGTGTCATCAGCATGGAAGCATTTCCTCTGGAATGATGGCCAAAGCGTGATGGGACATATGAACGTTTAGCATATCTGGCACGTAAATACCTTGCAATGTCAGCTACAAAAGTGCCATGGAAATGCCTGTTCTCACTTTCTGGTGACACTGTAAATAAGAAGGCAGCATTATCTCCTGTAAATGTAAACAAACATTTATCTTAGCAGTTGGCTGAACAAGAAGTAGGACTGAGTGAACTTGTAGGCTCTGAAGTTTTGTTACATAACTGCACTCAAAAACAAAACAGCTGCACTTTTGTAAGATGCACTTTCAAGACACAGAGATTATATTACAGTATTTGTATGAGGTGAATTGAAAAATACAATTTCTTTTGTTTATCTTTTACAGTGCAAGTACTTATAATCAAGAATAATATACACTTTGATTTTAATTACAACACAGAATATATGAAAATGTAGAAAAACATCCAAAATATTTAATAAATTTCCATTAATAGTCTATCGTTTACCAGTGTGATTAAAACTGTGATTGTGATTAATTTTTTTTAGTTAATTGCATGAGTTAACTGTGATTAAATCGACAGCCCTAATTTAAACCCTTTTGTTTCATAAAGAAAGATGTGGGAGGAAATCTGGGGCCTTCCTGATCGCAGGATGGATATTGCAGGAAGAGGCTGTCAGTAGCCTCCTCTTAAAAACTGATCTGCCTTTTCAGGTGCAGGTGCGTGTGTTTTGTAAGCTATACGTGACTTATCTTGCTGGATAATTTGTTTGGGGAGGAGCCACATGTGCTATTCCTGAACTAGTTGTGTTATGCAATATTTATGGCTTTTGCTCTAACCCTATTTTTGTGTGTGGGCCAATAGTTGTCAGTTTGAAGAATGACCAGACCCAGTACATTCATTTGAAAAATGGATCTCCGGTGCCCTTCAACAGATGACCTTTCATAGATTTACTACAAAACATGTTCCAAGAAACACTGAGCCAAATCCTAATTCCACTGATGTAAGTGGGAGTTTTGCCATTAACTTAAATGGGAACAATATTTGCCATTATATAGAACAATCTTCCAAAAGAACTGGTGAAAGCCTTATGACACTGAAAACAAGACTGAGCAAAGCACTAGAAGTACACTTCAAGGAACAATCCTGAGTTGGCAAAAGAAGGGACTAAGTATCCTAAAAAACATCTTTCCCTTCTCTTTTTCTATTATTTTACAACTTCTGGAAGAGAATAAAATAAATGGTAAATTAATTTTTAAAGTTTCTGACTTCTGAGACAAGGACAAGGTTATTAATGCTACACATAATATCTGGAGATGAATACAAGGGCAGATTACAATGATGTGAAACGTCATTCCAATAACAGCAGGAAAAACACTGGGATTTCCTGATTCTCCAAAAAATCATCATTATGGTGGCGCTGGCCTCAATATTGTACAAAGCTAAATTAAAAGAAGGGCAACAAGGAAAACTAGGATCTTTGGTTTTAAAAAGGGTTGGGGGAACAAGAATCAAATTAGGAGGACACTTAAAAACTATTGCAGTCCTTCCAAGCCACAGGGATCTTTGTACTGTTTCTCTTTGGTTGGAGAGGATGAAGCTTTTAAGGCCTGAACCTTGTTGATGAGTAGCCAGACCTGGCTCTCCTCCAACATGCACTCAAAAGTAGGTGGTTTCATTCTTTCCTGTTTTACATTAGCTGTGTTTGCTGTCAACCAAGCTATCTTCCAAACCCTGGAAGATGACAGCTATTTGATTTAGGTGGGTCTCCAATCTGAGCTATAAATGACCAAGTCATCAAGGTAAGCTGAGACCTACTCGTCATGTGGCTGGAAGACCTGGTCCATCAGTCACTGAAATGTTCTGGGCGCTCAGTGAAGGTTAAAAAGCATGTTCCTAATTTGATACAACCCATAAATGGTTGAGAAGGCAATCTTTTCATGGGATACTGGCATAAGAGGGATCTGCCAGTATCCATTTGTGAGATTCAACATAGTAATATACTTGGATGTGGATCCGGCCTGCAGCTTCGATTTGTCAAGCCCCCCAACCAACAGGGGAGAAGTGAGCAGGCAAAGGCTGCTGCAACTGAGCAGGCAAGGGGAGGGGCCACTGGCAGCAGCTCACACGTGGGAGCAGCTCAACTGAACTGTGCGGAGGGGTGAGTGCCCCCGGGAGACAGTGTCCCACAAAAAGGGGAGCCAACTTAGGGGAGACTTGCTGCTGCAGCCAGGCAGGCACAGACCCAAGCCAGATGCTTAATTACATCTCCAGTAAATGGAGTAAAGAAGATGGAAATAAAAAAAAATGTAAAATTATTTTTAATGTATTGACAAATATTTTGTGTGATTTCACAGAACCTGCATTGATTACACAGCTACTTTTATACCAATTTAGAATTTAATGCAACACTGACACAGTAGAATAGTGTTGTTGGGTTTTTTTTTTTTACAATTTGCATATATTTAATTTTTTTTCACAGTTGCTTTGGCCCGCGAAACCCCTTAAAAAATCTAATAGGGCCCTCATCTTTCCCTCTCTCTCCACTCTGCTTTTGCCATTCCCCACAAATTAGCTCACCCCTTCCTGTCCACCACTAAATCCCAGAGCACCTCTTCACACACACACATACACATACAAAACACTCCAGTTCATAGGAAGGAGTATCCCTCCATCAGCAATTTCCCCCTCATCACTAGCACTGCACCCACATTGTAATGAGCTGTGACCTGAACACAATGTATTCACACATTCTCACTGCAGCTTTGCTGGTGATTTGTGGCCCTGAGCAAGTCACATAACTGCTGTCTCAGGTTTCACACTGTATAATAGTGATAATAGCAAATACTGACTCAAGGGCTTGTTTAGGGGTATTCAGATGAAGTGGGTACAATATTTGGAAAATGTAAAGCACTACAAAAGTACTGTATTATTATAAATGTTGAGATGCTTGGGATTCAACAGTTAAATTTTTTGCAGATGGTAATGTGGACAAGACACTGAATTGGGACTCAAGAAATGTAGGTTCAATTGTTAGCTGTGCCACAGATTTCCTGTGTGATCTTTGGGAAGTCACCTCATTTCTCTGTGTTAAAACTTCCCAACTGTAAAATGGGAATGATAGCATTCCTTTCTCGCATCTTTTGTCTCCCCTTGTGTACCTACTCAGTAATCTTTTCAGGGTAGGTACTGTCTGTTAGCATATTTAGTGCCTAGCACAAATGGATCCTGGCCTTAGATAGGGCCTATGCATGCTATTGCCATAAATATAATAAACTACAAATTAGCTCAATGCGATGCATATTTTGACTAAAAATATACAATGCATGTAAGGATTCTAGTACCTATTTGGTGTTCTAAAATAAGAAATATGCCACATTTCTTTTGTATTGATTTATTGTATATATATTGAATACTTACTATATATTAAATAGATTACACAACTGAATGTGACTAAATGATACATAGTATATGATTAGACACCTAAACATACATACAATGGACCATTAATATGTCTTCAATAACTAAAAATTCAGCTGTATGCATAACAGCAATAATTTGAGTTTTTAAATAGTATCTAAAAGTGGCAGAAAAAGATTGTTATTTAACATGATGCCAGTCAGGGAAAATTAACCTGTATCAGACAACCTTTAATATTAGAGCTCATTTTATGCAAAAATATTTATGCTAGAAATTCCTGACCAAAATTGAAGTTAATAAAAAAAAATATCTTGCGACCGGTTCCTTCAACTCCTAATCCCCAGTATTATTCCCTTTGAAGTATACTTGCCAGTGCTATGAACTCAAAAGAAGGATAACGTGATGTTGGTTAAGTCTTTTCACAAGGGAAGAATTGACATTCTCCCTCAACTTTCCTCCCCTCCCCCCCACTCCCAAAGTGAAAATAAACAACTGGCTCTTTCAGTGTTGTCAGAAAATCCATTACTATAACTGCATTTTACCATATTTGCTACTTAACATACAACAGTGAATCTAACATTTAGAATCCATCATATCAACATAGTCATCATGATCCAAGCTGCAAATAATAGAGAGTGTCAGTGTCAATTTTGCTTTCTCACACTTGCTTCCCTTCACTTCATCTGATTTTAATAATCCCTGTCAAACCACAAACAGTCCAAATTACCTTCTTGACACAGAAGCTTTCAAGGAGGAGACAGAATCTCAACTTTCATTTAGTAACTACAAAAGAAAGCTGTCCAGCTGGACAAACATTATTTCCACTCTTGACAATCTCTACAGTAAAGCACACGTTTTAATTTTAACTGAAGCTGCCAAGAGTTTGATATGAGCTTCTTGTTTAGTATAGATTGACTCTCAGGATTAGCAGGGCAACAACTGTAGTTGTGTTAAAAGAACCCAGCATTTTCTATTGAAAGATAATTCATAAACTGCACCCAACAGATCAAAAAAACATGCAAGAGATGACAAATACACATTATGAATTACCCACCGCCACACGATTAATTAGGAAAAAAGAAGAATGTAAAAGAAGTGGTTGCAGAAGAGGAGATTTCTGATAATTTCATATTTCTAAAATTCACTAACTAAATAATGCTAAAACTCACTGACAAACAATGATATAGTCAAACTTGTAAGGAACTTAGAAGTTACATTTTCACCCTCTAGAACAATAGCCTAAGAAAGCTGACCATTTAACTTCTGAAAATGTTATCCAGACATACAAGCTTCCACAAAATCATTTGATCTGCAAGCTTTTCCTGCGGGCTGACTTGTCTTCAAAGTAAACTTTGTAGCATACCTCACTTTTTCACATGGATCAAGTTTAAAAGTAACTGATTTCTCTGATGAACTGCTGGGTTGTATAATCATTGTTCTATTTAGATCTTATGTGAGTCAATTAAAGCATAGAATGAAAATTTACATAAGGAAAAAACGTAAATTAAGATACTAAGAAGCAATGGGCTTCTGGATACAGCAGGTCAGAAATTTCCTAACAAAATGTTTTTCCATCAGAAAACACCAGTTTATCGAAACCAAAATTGCTCATAGGATTCATAGATTCCAGGGCCAGAGGGAACCATTGAATCTAAACTGACCTCCTACCGTGTTTCCCCGAAAGTAAGACGTGCCCTGAAAATAAGACCTACTTCCAGTTTTGCCTCTCGCTGTAATATGAGGCATCCCCCGAAAATAAGGCATCCCGCGAAAATAAGGCATCTGACTCCTCTGGACTGTAGCGGCGGGCGCCACCGCGCAGCTCACTGATTGGCCGCAGCGCAGCCGGAGCTGTTCTTTAAATCAGAGAGCCCGCGCCGCCACCATGACAAGCTGCTGCCTGCTGCTCGCTCTGCCCTGACGGAGTCTGGCTGACTCACAATTAGACAGTGAATGAGTCGCGCGGGGCAGGAGTCGGGCACATTGTGTGGAATCTGGCCGGCACAGACACACAGGGGTGACTGAGGTGGGGGGGGGGGGGAAATGTCTGATAAAGAGGTGGGGGGATGTCTGGTGAAGGTGGGAGGTGCGGAGAGACTAAATAATCCACTGTCCACTGGCACAGGGGTGGGGGGAGGGGGACTCACTTAAAATGACACAGGGTGGATTTGAGGGGGGGGATCAAAATGGCACAGGAGGATCAGAAGGGGGTACTAAAATGGTAATCCCCCCCTCTGGTCCTCCTGTGCCATTTTTATTGATTCCCCCCTCTGATCCCCCCTGTGTCATATTAAGTGATCCCCCTCCCCCCACCCTGATACCCCTGTGCCATTTTGATTCCCCCCCCTTCTGATCCAGTGTGTCACTTTAGGGGGTGACTGCTTTTCTGCTGAAGGGTCTAAAGTACAAGAAATACTGGTAAACAGTGCTGGTATATTTTTACCCCTAGACATGAGCGCAAAAAGAAAGAGCTACTCCATGGAGTACAAGAAAGGAATCGTGGAAGACTCTTGGGGCCAAAATCTTACTGCTTTCTGCAAAGAAAAGATGTTGAGTATCCGATTGGTCCAAAAATGGCGAGCAGAGTACGGTAATCTCATTGAACAAGTGGACAAGGGAAATGCTAAAAAGCACAAGTGTGGATCAGGTCGGAAACCATTATTTTCCGAGCTGGAAGACCTGATCTGTAAATGGGTTGTTGACAGGAGAGCAAAGGCTTTGGTTGTGAATAGGGCTCAGATTCAAGAATTTGCCCTTGCAATGGCACCACAGTTTGACATACCAGTAGCCCCCGACGACTTCAAAGCATCACAACACTGGCTGGATAATTTCCTTCAGCGAAGTGAACTGTCTTTAAGAAGATCCACAACACTGTTTAGGCTGGAAGATGCTCAAGTTATTCAGCGAGCACTTGCATTCAAGTCCTTTATTGATGATGCTGACTTCTCTAAATACAATCTTTCCAACATGATTGCTATGGATGAAACTGCAGTGTTTATGGGCCACTCATCTCAAACAACAATTGAACAGTGGGGTGCCTCCTCAGTGTACATTTCCTCCACTGCTTACAAAAGTGCACGTGTTACCTGTATTTTGGCAATTCGTCCGGATGGCACTAAAATCCCACCTTTAATCATTTCTAAGGGCAAGGAGGAAAAGATTGA
Organism: Sternotherus odoratus; assembly: GCA_032164245.1. Lineage (NCBI taxonomy): Eukaryota > Metazoa > Chordata > Testudines > Kinosternidae > Sternotherus > Sternotherus odoratus. Next base: position 58,810,692 of record JAVMKO010000007.1, on the reverse strand, counting down.
ACGTGTTTCGGGCATTTTTATTCTTGAAACTGAAAAAGCCTGGGCCACACAAGCAGTTATAAGGAAGTGGGTCGATTTAATGCTGTCGCTTGTTATGCGAGGGAGCCAAAGAGGTCTGCTAGTCTGGGATGCAGCCAGCACTCACCGTGCTAAAGACATGAAGAAATTTCTTCACGAAAGAAAAATAGATCAAATAATGATTCCCGCAGGAATGACGGCCTATCTCCAGACTCTTGATATTGCAATAAACAAGCCATTCAAGGACAATTTGCACATGGAAATTAATGACTACATTGAAAATAGAATGGAAAGAAATCAGCGTGGAAATTTTGTGAAACCTAAACTGCAAGAGGTTGTGACTTGGGTGAAGAATTCATGGGAGAAAATCACTGACAGTTGCATTGCAAATGCACTATGAGCAGGCTACCTTGACAAGAAGTACTCATTTAAGGACAGTGCTATTGCTAAACATGAGAGATTTGGTCCACTGATTCTGAAAGAAATGGAGTCACAAGAAATTCACTAGGAAATTCAGGGTTTGGATTGTTATGATGATGTTCCAGAAGATGATGACATGACTGTCATTGAATAAATCTTACTTTGTGTTCATACAGGTAAATATCAGTATCAGTAAATGTACCATAGATTGTTGTACATGGAAATAATGGTAGTAACAAGAAATTCTTGATACCGTAGGATTCACAGTTTGTCTGGTTATGCTGGTTTGTGATGACAACTACTACCGTACCGTATACAGGTAATACATTTCCTTTTTTTTTGTTCAACGATAAATGTGTACCGTATTCTTCTTCATGGAAAAATAAGACATCCCCTGAAAATAAGACCTAGCGCATCTTTGGGAGCAAAAATTAATATAAGACACTGTCTTATTTTCGGGGAAACAGGGTATAAAACACGGGCCATAGAACTTTCCTTTCCTGTCTGCAGGAAAAGGTTAGTTTTTTCAAATTTCCTGTTTTGAAATATTTTTTAATTAAGTTTGAAAATGGTCAGTAAGTCCCACTATTTCAAAATTAAAAAGTTCCATTTTTGGGTAGAAACAACTTTTAATTTTGAAATTAAAGGTAATTTATAGTAAAAAAAAAAAAAAAAAAGATCAGAATCATAACACAATTTTTCAATTGAACCAATTCAAATTTTTTGAAATTAATTTTTTTGAGATTTTCCATCCTGATTTGGGGAATGGGAAAAAATGTTGAAGTCTCCTAAATTCTCCTGGGCCACCAACATAGTTTCCTGCCTAGCTCTACTTCTGGCCAGTTAGAGAGGCTAAATTCCCTGATTAACCCCCCCACACACACACACATTTTGTATAACGCAGTATGACTTCAAAGTGTTATTAGCCATTAGGAAGCAACGTAAAGTAACTAAGGCTCTTTCTATCGGAAATCTCAAGTTGTAAAATATTTTTGAAATATAGTATATGACATTTGTCTGTCCTATGGTGCTTGACTTAGCCCCATACACAGGACAAGGTAACTTTGATTAACTTTAAATGATTCTACTCTAAGTAGCCATAATTATTCAAGACAATAAAAGCCTACCATGAAAGAGCCTCAAAATAAATGACAAAATAGGCAAATTGTCTCATTGTGGCATTTTCATACTTAATAGTGGCATTTTTATACTTAATTGCAAACAGGTTTTAGAGTTCCATACTGAGAAAGTTCTTGTATTCAACTTTCTCTTTATTAATTAGAATATAGGACTGATATTAGGACTCTCATTTCATTTTTGGTTAGTAAATGAAACTCACCATCATACTAGTCTGCCCTGCCTTTCTTCAATTGTTCTCCTTCCCAAGCAACCTCAGTGACAAAGGAACATGATCATGCCATATTATTGTATTGTTCTCTCATAGTAGAGCTTTCCTAGTGACATGGTAACACCTGGTGCACATATGTTTTATCTTGAAATTCTATACCATATTGATTTCTATTACAATATCTCTGTATTTGATTTAACCCCCACTCAGCATTTTAACTTTTATTCCCAGTATCACATTACATGTAAAATATACCAAACCTTATTTTTCCTGACAGATACTAAGATGGCTACCAATAAGGATACTGTTACTGTTCATAGGGATAAGCAGGCCAACCAAAAGATACTGTAGGAGGCAAAATCAGTTTGGTGGTAGTGATGGAGATACTGCTTCATGGATGACTGTCCACATTACAAAACAATCCACCACTCAATCCACCATGATTATCAATCTATTTTCTGACACAGCCAGGACTAGTTTAAAAGTGGTAAAGCAGGTCATAACTGAGGTGCCTTTACAGAACTGCCACTGGGGAAAATAGACAGGACAAGTTTATATAGCATCTGTCTACATAAGTACAGATATTCTCTGCACACATACAAAAAAGTTGATTATGCTCTTTATGTTAAACTTTTAACATTTATTATTTGCTCAGTATCTTATTCTGATGTCCTCACATTTAGGACAACTGCTGTGTGATGGGGTGTCCATCCCATACAAGGCTTAAGGTGGCCAGATAGGCCAGTTAATTCACCAGGCTTCATCTGGAGGAGGAGCCAGGGATTGATGAAATGAGGCTCAGCTGGACAGAAACCCAGAAGCTGAGAAGAGAAGCAAGAAGGTAGGCTGTAGCCACTTGGAGAGGAGGATGTTGGGAGACTGGTGAGCTCAGAGAGTTGGAAACCTATGAAGATGGAAAAGGCTCTGGGGAAAGCAGTAAGGCAGGATGGTGCAGGCCTTGGCTGCTGACTGGAGGGACTGGGTTCCCCTACTGGCCACTGGGAATGTGGCACTAATGAGGCAGAGGACAGCCTGATTTACTCTGGAAAGGTTTGTTTCATACCCCCAGTAGTGGGATCCATGGAGTGACCTGTGAAGAGGTCAAGTCACAAAGAGGAGGCTGCGGTTCCCAGAGCAAGAGGGGTCCACAGGATGAGAGAACAATAGGAAGGACATCATCAGAGGAGGGCGCAATGCCTGGCCAGAACTAATCCCTGGCCAGAGCTAATCCCCAGGATGAGATGTCACTAACCGTGAGTGAACCCTGTCACATGCTGGTATTTCTGCCTTTTGTTTCTCTTCCTTCACCACCCCTTTAATGTTTCTGCCCGGTCTGTCTTTTCTTTCTTTCTCGCCTTACAGCAGCTTCCCAATTCTTCACAGTCTTCACTCCCAGCTCTTTTGCCATTCTAGGTGTTGAAATGATCAGTCACAAAATAGCTAATGCTAACAACAATGAATATTAGAAATTTATGGTTTTGTTTTCTAAATGAAACATTGCAGTCAGTAGAATCTTAAAAGGACATGTTGTCCACATCAGTGGCCAGGATCTAGCCCTGTGCCCACCCAGGAGCTTAATAAAGATGCTCCTATTCACACCACTGGGCCAAGTTCTGCTCTAAATACACAATCCTTACTCAGGAAAAACTCCCATTTAAGTCAATGAACCATTCAGTATATATGTTTAGTTTTAGCTATTGAGAAGCACATCAACTGTATTATATTCAATTCCATACTTCCTTGACAATTCACTCCACTAATTAGATACCTTACTCTTCTTAGTCTGCCTGTAAAATAGTTTGCAACCACTTTAGGAGTCCTTAAATATTCCAGGATAGTGTTCTCTGCTGTTTTGCCAATTATTTGATATGATTTCATGGATTAAATCTATTAGTCCCCATTTTATATCATGTCACTGTAGTGGGGCAGCTGCCCCACTCCTGCAGAACAGGGGATAAAAGCAGCCCTGGAAGAGGCTGCAGCGGGGAAGAAGAGTGAAAGCAGCTGAGGCCGTGACTGACCACAGCTGAGGCTAGCTCAATCAGGGCCTAGCTGGCCCTTATAAGAGGGCAAGGGACCACAAACTGGAAGTTGTCTCTCTCAGCCCTGGAGGGAGAAGGGTTAGCTGTCTGTGAGCAAGGTACCTGAAGAAAACCAGGGCTGGGGAAAAGGGCAAGAGGAGCTGTGAAGCTCCAGCCTGGCAACTTCTCAGGCTGCAGGCCTTGGTGAAGGCCTATAGAGGTATCAAGACTGCAGAGGGGCAGCCCAGGAATAGGCAAAGGCAGCTGGTCCTGACCTGCTGAGGGTAGATGATGACTGGGAGTAGCCACTGAGGAAAAGAAGGTTTAGAGGGTTGGGGGTTCCCCTGGAAGGGGAGACCCAGAATGAAGGGTGTACTGCAGGGGGGCAAAACCACAAAGTTAAGGGCACCAGGGTCCAGGAGGAACACAGGGCCTGAGGCAGGTGAGATATTGACCAGTGGAGGGCACTCCATGTACTGGAAAAAGAGCTAATTCCCAGACAACCAGCAGAAGGCACTGCAGCGGTGAGTCATCGCTGTGCTACAGTCACCAACTACCATTCACTATGTGCACATATGCATTTTTCCCTCCACGGAGTGAGGTCAGTGTTTGCTGTTGCATTTGATTATCCCTTAAAACGTTATTTGATATATAACTTTGCTACTTTAAAATTTTATTATACTTCATCCAATTTATCTTTGCTCTGTGTTCTTGGAATGGAACATATAAACACTTCTCCTATCCAGTCTACCAGACCTCATCCCCACTGCTGCTTTCACTGATGTTGGAGTCAGAGTTTCTTGTATATTTTTAAAGGAAGCCAGAGATTTGTTTTCCTGGTAACAAATACCTTCACTCCCAAACACACAAAGCCAGTATTGTATGTTGGGACAAAACAACCACTTCCAGAGTATGGTTATTCAAGAACAAATATGCTTACTGGTATGGGAATATGTGCTTTTATACTCAAATACAAGCTCATCTACAAAAGGTGTGTGAACAAAAATAGCTGCCAAATGATCATGGAACAGGAAAAAAACTGGTGCAAATGTGACCTGACCATTATTATAATTCTCACGTCATATATATTATGAATAATTTTTTCAAATATTTGCCCTGCAGAAGTCTTAATCTTTATCTTCCATCAGCATTCCGCTGCTTGTAATCTCATCCTATTAGTCTTGTATCTAAATGCTTACAATATAAGTTAAGAGCCCATCTTTATTTGTGGATGGCACTCTTTACTAATATAGTACCATAGATGTTTTGTAATGTATAATAAAACGAGAATCTTTTTTTAAAAAAAATTACTCATGACTTCTTATGGCACTACATTTATATGCATGTGGAAGGAGCTTTAGAGGAAATGAAAGAATAATTGTCATGGCAGAAGCTACTTCTTCATTCACAATGCTCTTCTTAATTGTGCTTATCCTCTTCTTAGGAGAATTATATGGAGAAAGACATCTCAAATTCCAGATGAAAGGATAGCCGTTTACTGAAATCTACAGGAAGTTCCTGGTCATAAGGCAATGAAGAGTATTGCAGCTGAGAAACATTTCAACCTCAACATTGAAAGGAGAATTTATACTTTCTACTGAGGGATTGTTTCAGAAAAAAGTGGTGACTAATACTTAAGTTGCATCAACTCCTTACAAATTTTGCTAATTGTGACAGGAGACCTTATGGTAACAAAACACCATGAAATGCCATAGGAAAAGGCAGGGAAATCAGAATTTAAAATCTATCTCAAGCTCCCATTCTCCATATCAACAGATGAAAGAAGTATAGTGGAGATAATTTCCCTCAACTTCAAAGTGGAATGCTTCATGTAGTAATACGACAGCATATCTCCTGGGTGATGAGAGTATGAAGCAAGGGTATTAATGAGGGCTTCCACTGCATGAAGTCAAGGTGTCAAGGACCCCATTACAGGGAGGAACAAAGCCACAGGTACTAAAAGATGGAGAAGGAAATGGTACCAAAGATAGCTATCAAAGTCTCCTATAATTTATAGTCCAGACTGTGGCTTCCTACTTTCTCTCCTTTGTATGGTTGACACCGAAAAGGGATATATCAGCAATGGTGATGCTGAAAGATGTCCCTTCTCCCTGCTGTAATAAAAAAACTACAGTAAGGATATTATATGAAATTCTGTAGTGCTGAAGGCACTTAACCTTTGGTTTCATGCCTAAAAGTGTGTGTTCATAAATATAAATTATCATGTTCTGTGTTATTCCTTACATAATTACAAGCCTCAAGTGCATCGTGTAATCACACGAAAAGTGCAACAGGGTAAGACAAATAGCATGCAATGTTTACAATCATAAAAACAATCTTTTGTTGCTAATGAATTTTGTATTGTAAATTTAAGATTTATCTTAAAAAAATGAAAAATATTTCATAATAGAAGGTGAGGAAAAACTGATAGAGGAAAGATAAAAAGGTAGTAAAAGATTTCCCTGAACATTCTCATTAATGAGTTCACAAATTTCTTTTCTTGAATTAATTGTATTGCAGTTTTACAACTTTTATATAAAGCAAAACATTACAAGACTCAAGAAATAGGATGATGAGGTAGCCGGGAACTTTATTATATTCAAGATTTTAAAAGCTTAATCCATTTTGTTTTTGTAATTTAACCACTGTAAGAGATCCATCCGTTGCCCACTCCACAAATAGGCAGGAGACTTCTCTGTGGCTTCACCAGTGTCCTTTATTTATAGTGCAAACCCCACCCCTTTGTACAGCTTTAACAGTGCTGGCTTAATACCTGCACAGGGAGACAGACCACAGCTCAGGAATCAACCCCCTTCCTGGCTCACAGGGATCCAGAGTCTAAGTACTCCTCCCTATCCTGACTCCCTAGCTTCCTATGCTTCCTCTACTTCCTCTCCAAACTCCACACTCCACTACACCACATCCTGGGCTTCCTTCCTGCCTGGCCTTATATCCCCCAGGGAGGCTGCCAGGTGCAACAAGTTGAGCTTGAGCCCTCTGCAGCCCAGGTGGCTGATTAGCCTTCCCCTTCAGGCAAAGCTTGCAGAGGCTTCTGTGCTCTTAAAGGGGCGGCAGGGCTGGCTCAGGCACTCCTGGCCAGCACCCTGCCACACCACTTAAAACTGAATGCAGTGACAGCTATACTGGATGAGCTCCCACTAAACCTATTTTTAGTTCAACTGCTCCATTACAGTATGCTTCCCTGAAATCAGCTACTCCATTCCATCTTTCAGGGTCTGATCTCATCAGTCTGACATCCAACCAGCAGCAGGCAGCCTCTATAAGTCAAGTCCTCCGTCATTAGGTAGAGTAGCTTGAAGGGACAAGCTCTGGTTGTGATATCAGGAGCAGTTTTAATAAGACATCATGAATCCAAGTAAAACCTCCAATGAAATTACAAACCAACAATACACATTGTGAGTAGTAAGGAAAGGAGTAATTCCTGGGGAAGCTTCTATTGAACTGATATTTATTTTTTCAGTGGCAAGACCAGTCTGTGGGCAGCTGGCATTATTTCAGCCTGCCCAATGCTGTTCGCTGGAGGCCAACACAATTCAGACTATTAAGAGCACTTACATGGTTGTTTCTATCAATACACATATTGTATAGTATTTGGAGTCTACACCCTTGTACAAAGTAGTATGTTGGATCACTTAATTTACAACTATAAGAAAGGGAGAACTGAGTCTCTTGTCATTCCACTTTTATCATACTGTGTATTGCTGGAAAGAATTACCACAAAGAGCCACATCACCCCATGTCAAGATTCACTGTTTCCTGATTAGTGATGAGTTTCTCTCACTGAATAGCAATGCATTATCTAATTAAAATTTTAATAAAAGTGATGACCTAGATTCTTATCTGTGCCAAGAGACATACTTGGAACAAATGAATGGAGTACCACATTTCCTGTCCCCTGGTTCCTGAAGCTGCTGAGAGCCATTTTGATTCCCAGAGTAACTTAGAGCAGAGCTAAGTCTTCTTTAAATTTACTGGTATATATTGGTTCTTGGGAGATGGGGGGGCTGTTGCACTAGTCTTAAAATGCCTGAGCCTGGTATACAACAGCCAAGGATCCAATTGTGAGGGAGATCCAGAGTATCTCCTCCCTTGAAATTTCAAGAACCTGAGAGTATGGGATATGGAGGCCACTCTCAGAGACTGATTGGGCAGCCTGTGAAGGTTGGGTGAACCCCCCCCCCCAAGGGTACCCCAGATACCATGGCACCAGCCACAGAGCTCTGGGCCATGGGACAGGTGACAGTGCTGTTAATGTACTTGGTACCGCCAGTACTGGGGCTTGCCCTACAGTACTGGCGGTACCAGAGCTGGAGCTATCAGCCGAGCGGTCGGTACTGGGTGACCACAATCGGGCTCTTGTCTGACCAATGCTGGTTGCTGCATCCTGAAGCCAACCTCCCATCCCCTAACCACCCCGACTGCTCCCTAAAACTTCCCGATCACCCACCAACTCCCCGCCTAGAGAGTACAGTGACCATATTTTTCTAAACTGAAAACAGGACAAATGGGGCTGGCTTGAGCCACTTGGTGTTGCCATGCATCTCCCCCAAATGTTCCTCCATGCCCCCAAGGAAGCCAAGTAGAAGAGATGGGAACAGGGAAGAAGAGTATGGGTATGGGCTAAGATCTGGGCAGCAAAGAAGAGCAAGTGTGTGAGAGTACTCTTGAGCTCAGAGTCAGGAAGTGAAGCTATTGGAATATGTTCCAGCTAGTAGTGTGATGCCCCTTCAGGGGGCTGGGATAGCAGAGAGGCAGGAAAGAGAATCTGGGTCCTGGGAGGGACCAAGGAAATTCCATAACAGAGGTAAGGACATGTGGCAGCAGAAGTGGGTGACTGGAGGTGGAGTGGGGAGGAAATGAGGATGGTTGAGGTGGCAGGGGGGAGCCTGGAGAGGGTTACTGGGACTGGCCCTGAAGGATGGGTTGCGGGGAGGAGATGAGGCCTGGGTTGGGACCTCTGTGGATTGCTCAGAGACAGGGAACATGAGGTTGAGTTGGGTGAGGGATTCCAGAGACCCGGAAGGCTGGGAGGACACTGCATGGGGGAGAGGAGCGCCACACTCAGTGCCCTGGCAAAAGTAGATGCCCTGAGATCTCATCGGGCACTTACCAGCTGGGTTGCTTGGTAGGCCCAGGGTCCATGAATTATGGCTCCACTGCCCTGGCCGACCCTGCCATTTCCAGGGAAAGCAGAGAAGAATTTGAATTAGGGCCCAGACAGTGCTGCCCTCTGAATAGGCTTCAGAATGAGCAGAGGATACCCCATCGCTCCCTGACTGGGATGCTGCTTGTGGGGCTGGGGCTGCACAAGCAGCCGCCTAGGGACACACTGCACTCCACAGAAGAGTCCAATCGCCAGCCCCACACTTGGAGGCCCTGCACTGGGAAGTGGGCATGGCTCCACACAGCTCCAGCCATGGCTCGGCTTCAGCCTGAGCAGTCCATTCAAATGCCTCTGGCAGTCCAGATTTGGCCCACGGTCTGCTTATTGACTAATCCTGATGTATACTAACCTAAATGGTGCATTAAAGGTTAAGTAAATAAGCATTTAACAACTCATATAAAGAATCTGCAAACTAACATCAAAATAATTGCTATATCCTAACACTATGTACCATAGAACATATACAATATAATACACTGTTTATATATAAACAACTACATTGCTCCGACCTGTTCACATATTACAACACAATCATCTAAAGTATATTCAGAGTCCAAATCTGCCTATTTCTCTACGATTATGCCAAGAACATCTGGTTCACAGAGGTGTTATGAATTGCTATAGTGGCTCACCCTGAGCAAGCTCACTTTGAATTTCAGCTTTTTTTTCTTTTTCTTTTTTTTTTAAAGTTAAAAGAAAAGTTAAAAGTCAGCAGCTGTTGCATGGTTCTCCAAAGAAGTGTTTAAATAAAATCTCACATATAGTCTTGATTAGAAACATCTGACCTAGGTCAAAGAATTTTTAAAATGTAAACCTATCTTTCTTCCTTTGCTTCCGGTCAGTAGGAGTAGAATTGTGTTTTGAATGTCATAGCTCTCATACATGTGCAATTACCACACTAGAATTTCATAAACATACTGTATATAATTTATAACAGGGCAATCTTGAAAAATATCCTGTCAGGTACATATGTACTAAGTACAGTACCTTCACTAAACCAATTTTCTTTGTAACACCACCTTGTGATCTTCAGCTTTAACAGACTTCTTAAGGGACCATGTTGAGTTCACATAGCACTAGCAGAAGTTATTCAATAGCCCTATGTAAAAAACAAGTAATAAGATTACTGACTGGTAGCATTTTAAGAATAAAAAGCATCACAAGTAAGACAAAGATGTTTTAATGTTACATAAAAACATGTTCCAATAAAAAGAGAAAATTCTTAATCCCCATTGATAAATTGTTAATTTATGGTATTGGACAGATTTTTTTTTTTTACTTCAGTGCTAGTTTTAACTTTGAGTTTCTTCATTTCTGTTGGTGCATGCCTCAAATTTGTGTGTGAGTGTGCGTAAATCTTCTGACCAATAACTTGGTCTGAGTCAGATTTAACTTGGAGGAATCCACATGGGTGAAAAAGGACTACAGCTGCTTGCTATGGAAGTACAGTATATCCCATCCATCTACTGAATATTCTGTAGTATTTGTTAAGAGAGTTCTTGCCTCTTTCTAGTCAAGTAATTTTAAAAAATGAGTGAGAATTGTGGAGGGTTTAAGAACTAATTATTTTGTATAAAGGAATGGAAATTCCTTCTGGAGTGCTCTGGATCAATTGTGGCAATGGGAAGAACTCTCAGTCAAATTACCAGGATGTAGGTTGGAAAATACTAATACCACTGCTACTCCACAATTAAAAATTAAACTCCTGCCTAAATATGCTTTTAACAAATAGACCAAAACTACTGAAGAATCCATTTCTGTCTCTTGGGTTCAAAAATATACAGTGTTTTTTTTAAAAGAAATAAGTAGTAAAGGAAATGCAAAAACCTATATGAAAAATGACATTAAGGTTGTGACACCAGAGAACAAAAGCCAAGAAATTTAAAGTTAAGCTGACACTCAGTCCTTAAATCATGCTATTGTGCTTCTTTTTAAAAAGCAACAATGTGAGTTAATGACAAGTTGTCAGCCTTAACTTTGAATTGCCTGAAGTTTGTCATTTGGTGTTTGTGTCACAACCTTAATGTTATTTAAATGTAGTTTTTAGTATCTATTATTTAAAAAGGTCTACTTTAAGACAGCAAAAAGCTTTGATGGAGTAAACCTCAAAGTACATTGCATTGCTGGTATGCCACTTCATTAGAAGTAGTGCATAAAACATATGCTGTTGACAAATCTAATTCATTAAAGTTGAGATAGATGCACTTTAAAACAACTGGCTGGCATCATTATCTACAGTTCCTTTTATAAATTATTCCTCTTTTTCCTTTGACTGAACTTGTCACTGTTCCCTTTTCAGAGTGTGAATGTTATGCCTTAAAATTCAATACTTTCAACATGTTTAGACAAGTCATAAGTTAAATAAAGTAGCTTATTTGCTAAAAATAAGTGTGTAAGCAAAAAAATCTACACTGATTATTTCAGTGATTTTAACTGAAGACAAGTAAAATTAGTTAATGTATAGCCGTTTCAGCTTGATCAAAAACATAAAATAAAAATGTCTTGGATAGGAATAGGGAATTAAAAAGTAGAAGAGAGCACCATTCTGGCAGCCCTGTTGCATTGCCATGCAGATGATTTGGGTTTAGAATTGAATTGTGCTCTGCAAGAGAGAGATCAGGCACATCACTATGTTGACAGCTGACACATACTTTTAAAGGGAAATTGCTAACTGTATTACTCTTAGAAACCAAAACACAGTGCAGCATTAGGTTGACTGTTTGGAGGATAAAGAACATTTTTTAAAGTTCATTTAAGGTAAACTCTGGACATGTACCAGGAACAATTTTTCTCCTGATAAAAAATGAAGTTCAACTGACAGAACTTCTGGAGTCCAGGAGATCTGGCTGTATTTTAAAGAATTCTTATTGAGGTTGCAGGAACAAACCATCCCGATGTGTAGAAAGAATAATAAATATGGCAGGCAATCAGCTTAACAGTGAAATACTTGCTGATCTTAAACACAAAAAAGAAACTTACAAGAAGTGGAAGATTGGACAAATGACCAGCGGGGAGTATAAAAATATTTCTCAGGCATGCAGGAGTGAAATCAGGAAGGCAAATTACAACTAGCAAGGGATGTTAAAAGTAACAAGAAGGATTTCTACAGGTATGTTAGCAACAAGAAGAAAGTCAGGGTAAGTGTGGGAGCCTTACTGAATGGAGGAGGCAACTTAGTGACAGAGGATGTGGAAAAAGTTAATGTACTCAATGCTTTTTTTGCCTGTCTTCACAAACAAGGGCAGCTGCCATTTTGCAGCAACTCCGCCTCCCTCACCAGGTGCAGAATAGTGCTCTTGTGCAGAAGGAAAGGATTATACGCTCTCCCCTTGGGTGCAAGGCAGCCAATAAGCTTATGTTGCACTCTTCTATCCAACCAGTCAGCCACAGTATCACCTTCTGACCTCCTCAAAATGTGTGTGTTGGGTAATTCTTAAAGGGGTCATTGTTCTTTCCCTGCTGGTCCAGACAAAGCCCCTCCCTGACCTTTGAGGCTAAGAGTGGAAGTGGAAGGAGTGCAACATTGTTACAAAACTAGTATAGCTGTTCAGGGTTTCTCTCAACAAGAAAATATATGAACCTAATTTTCAACTGTGCTGCCAACTCACAGTTCTTACTGAAGTCAACGGGAGTAATGGCTTTCAGCAACTGTGATAATCACATTTATGCTAACTCCTCCCCCCACCCCCCACACACAACCATGGAATTATCTTTTGCAAGAAACACTCTTCATTTGTTGGTAAACATAACAAACACAAAAATAACCCATTCTCTGCTTCAGGGACATTGCTCTTTCCAACGTTAATAAGACATCATCTTTTGGCAAATACTACTTGCTTCATCCACTTGCTGGCCAAGTCTTCCCAACTGACTGTGATAAATAAGTTATGTACACATGCTAAATAGATTTTAGAACATAGAGTTGCTACTATTACAAGAGTTTTTGTGAGAAGTTTCAGGGAGTTAATAGCCCAGTAGGACAGGGTGGTACTGGTAGCGACTTGGAACTCTTATGGCAAAGATAAATGAAAGTATGAAGATACAATATACATCTGTAAGATCTGTCGGTGACAGGAAATATCCTTCAAGTTGATGTGAGGACAGACAAACATCTCCATGATAAATCTCTTCTAGCATCTTACAAACAGCACTTTAAAAAAAATTACCCGCTATACACTAGCCTCAGGACTAAAACCTACTAACCATGTAAAAAAATGAAAGTATCTAGTACAATTCTGGGCACTAATGACACATTTCCCAGCAGTGCCAGTAACATAAATGAATAAAACAATTGTGTATAATTATAACATACTGTTAGTGGCTTATTTACTGTAAAAAACAAAACAAAACTTGGTAATACTTTTGCCTTTGTTATACTTTCTTTACCTTCCTGATTTTACTTTCACACTCCTCCCTTTTTTTCTTTTAGATCACAGTACATGGAATATATTTTCCTGCGTTGCTTTCAGCACATTTTATTTTCTCATTCCTTCCATAACCTTATACTGCTTCATCTTTCTTTCCTTTCATCCAAGGCAACCACAGATGTAATGAACAGTAGGAAAGGCAAGAAGTAGATGGGGAAACATGTTGCCCCAGTGGTTGCGTCACATCTGAAATTACTTTCTAAGTTCTGTGGGGTAGGGGTCACATTTATCTGTATAATGTGGCATCAAACGTGGTGTTAGGGACTGCTTAATAAAAACTTGGCTTTCTGCCCTGTAATGTTTGTCCTTTGTGAAGAAAAACAAACAGTGAAAGAATAACTGCTTGATTAGTAGTTAAAATAAAAATATACATTTGTTTTAATATGTGGTTACAATTATAGAACTTTCACTATGCACATGTACCATTACACTTGCAAGTGCGGAGAGAAGGCTAGGGCATAACAGAAATAAAGAATTTAAATAAAATCAATCATAAAAAAAATGAACTGATACATTAGATAAAAAATGCCCTGTGACTAAATCTGGAAAGGATGGGAAGAGTTATTTGAACAAGGAAAGATGCTGCTGACCAGCTCATGAAGGGCATTCTATATAGGGGAGGCAATATTAGAAGGCTGTGAGGGCAACAGACCACTTAAGCATTCAAGGCTGGTATTACTGATTTAGGTCAGAGGAAGAGAAGGGGAACATGATAGGAAAGTTGAATCAGAAGATAGTTAGGGTTAGGTAATGCACTGCTCTGAAGGCAAGGACAAAAAGCTTGAACTTGATAAGGTGGTAAAAATGGACCGACTGGAGCGATTCAAAGTCTTTGTTTATGTTAAAAAAATAAATTTATAAAATCATCGGCAGCTGACAATGGGTGTTAGTAACAGGTGCACCTGAACTAAATCTGAAAAGGATTAATCTAAAAGGATATGCAGAACCAAACTGTGCTCAGCACCATTTCAAAAACCATAGTTGAGGAAAGTACTGAACCTTTTTGTCCGGTCTACATTTGTAGGTAAACCACTTTTTATTATAGACTTAAGGAGCTCAACTCAAGGTTGTACCAACGTGGGAAACAGTTATTTAATGATAGCAGAGAAATGTATAAAATGATCCAATGGCTGGACATTTAAACTAAACAAATTCAGACTGGAGATAATGTACAGATTTTTAACAACAAGAGTAACCATTGAACCAATTTGCCAAAGATCATGGCTAAGGCCTACAAATTCACAACCGTGAACAACACGTCACGGACTGTGAACTCTCATCTCCCACCCTGTGAAATCTGTATAATATAGGGTAAAAACACACAAAAGACCAAATTTCATGGGGAACTGGGGGTCCTGACCCAAAAGGGAGTTGCAGAGATGTTGCAAGGTTATTTTAGGGCAGTCGCAGTATTGCCACCCTCACTTCTGTGGTGCCTTCAGAGCTAGGCACCTGGCCAACAATCACCACTCTCTAGCTGCCCAGCTCTGAAGGCATCACCCCACCAGCTGCAGCGTAGAAGTAAGGGTGGTAATGCCTTGCCATGCCACCCTTACTTCTGCGCTGCTGCCTTCAAAGCTGGGTGGCCAGAGAGTGGAAGCTGCTGACAGAAGGCCCAGATCTGCATACCATTCCATCCTTACTTCTACTCTGCTGCACTTCAGAGCTGGGCTCTTGGCCAGCAACTGCCACTCTCCAGTTGTCCAGCTCTGGAGGCAGTGCTGTCACAGGGTAGCAGTACCACAACCCCACCCCCCAATAACCTTGTGACCCATCACACATACAACTGCTTTTTGGATCATGGAATTTCTTATTTAAATAGCTGAAATAATTAAATTTATGATTTTTAAAATCCCATGACCATGAATTTGACCAAAATGGAATTTGGTAGAGCCCTAATTGTGGCAGATTCTTCATCATTGACAATGTATTAATCAAAATTAGATGCTTTCCCAAAAAATATGCTGTAGGAATTATTTTGGGGAAGTTCTATTGCTTGTGTTATAGGAGGATGGGGGTGGGGGAGTCAGACTAGATTATCACAGTGGTCCTTCTGGTTTTAGAATCTATGCACCTATGAGCATTGATTCAGTAGCAACAATGACAGCATACATTGTCTATAGAGGGTTTGTTGTGGAGACAGACAACCTAATAATGTCAGATTGATGTAAGAGGATGATTGTAGAAGGGTTTTTTATAAGAACTCACAGGAGACCAGGTGGGTGCAGAGACCAGAGAGGATGAGATTTCAGAAGTTACAATGGAAGGTGATTAGGACGTAGACAAAAATTTTAGTTGTGTGAGATGAAAGCAAAGGATCTTTGAAATACTATGGTGAAAGAAGCTTCAGGATGTTAATACAAAGTTATAATTAAAATCAACAAGTTTCAGAAAACAGTATTAATTGTTGTGAGAACTATTCTACCACATTGCATATGTGCATCAAGGCATGAAACATACTGCTACATAAAACAGTACAAATGTCTACATTTGTGGAAAAGGAATTATTTATTAGGTGTATTGGCTTCTGTGCATTCAACTTTTTAGCTTGAATGTTGCTATTTTCTCTTTTGGCCCTATAAGTTAACATGCCACCATAGTGAAGGATGCCACATGTTATATCAGGCATCAGAAAACTTTTCGTCCCAAGGGTCACATCGAGGTTAAAATTGTATGGAGGGCCGGGAAGAGAAGCCTGGCCCAGACCCTATCTGTCCCCCTCCCACTGCCCACTCCCCTCAGAACCCTCAACCTATCCAGTCTCCCCTGCTCCCTGTCCCATGACCACCCCTATCCACACACCCCGACCCCTGACAGGCCTCCAGGACTCCCTCCCCTTATCCAAGGCCCAGGCCTGGCCCCAACCCCCTTACAATGCTGCTTGGGCCCGCTGGAGTGAGACATGCTGCCCCGCAGGAGCTTGTAGCCCTGCCCCCTTACCAAGCTGCTCAGAGCAGCAGTAACTCAGGCCCCGCCAGAGCCAGCACTGCCGCTGCAGCACTGCCCAGCAGTAGCAGCAGGCTGGGGGGGGGGGTGGTTTGAGGACGGAGCCGCCTCCCCAGCCAGGATCTCGGGGGCCAATAAGGAAGGCCTGTGGGCCGGATGTGGCCCGCAGGCTGTAGTTTGTCCACCCCTGTATTATATTCACTGTGTATGTTGTGGAAGCACTGGTCATGGCTCCATAGTTAAGGAAGCCTTACGAATGGCCTTAAAATGAGACACAAACTTATGTTTTTCCTGTACATGCAGGTGGTCTTTCTGTGTGAAATTTCATACAATGTTGTGTAAATCAAAATGTAAAAACTATGAAGCTTCTGACTGATTTCCTTTTATACAATTTTTAACAGGAAATGTTTGACATTGGTCTGTGACTGAAATTTGTCTGAAGCAGTCCAACATGTATTTAGTTGAATTATATCTGTTAAAAAAAAATTGCTCATCTACAAAAACATTGGTAGAGAGGGTAATCGTCAGTATCTCTTGTGAAACAGATAAGGTTTTTTAATATAAATATATGTAGGATAAAATCTTTCACCATCATATGAATAAAATATTCTCCATTGGATATTTTTTTTCTTTCTTTCAGTAATTACACTTTTCTGTGAGATTATATTTTACAAAAGAGAATGTTTTATGCATGTACTGTACCACTATCACAAACCACTTATTCATTATAGGCAGAGCTGCTAGCACCTCTAGTTCAGATGGCTGCACACTTCACATTATAAAACCCTGGTTTTAGTTGCTTATGACTGCTGAAGTTTTAACTGCTTAACCTGAAATGTAAATGCCACCTTTGCCTCAGTCTAATTATTTTTTTTGGGGGGGGGGGAAGGAGGAAGTCATAGGCCCCTTCCCCCCATCCACCCCCTCCCTGATTGCCCCCCGAGAATCCCTAACCATCTGACCGCCCCCTCCCGGGACTCCACACCCTATAACCCCCCCCTCCACTCCCTGTCCCCTGACTTCCCCACGACCCTTATTCACACCCCTGCCCCCTGAGAGGTCCCCTGGGACTCCCACGCCTATTTAACCCACCCCATTCCCTGACCACGCCCTCCCAGGACCTCACTCCACTCCCTATCCAAACCCCCCCCCTTGGAATGTGGTCCCCAAACATGGGCAGAGGACCGCACGGCCATCCGCTGCTCCTCTTAAGTCCTTTGCCCGCATTCACTGTGCTCCCGCCACTCGCATCTCCTGCCTGCTCCCCTGAGGCTGCAGGTGAGCCTCCTTCCCTGCTCTCTCCTGCCCCCGCAGTGCACCCTCCTCTTCTCCCGCAGCGGTATGTGTGTGTGCATGCCTGCCGGTGCTGAGCTGCCCCAGTGCCCGGCCTTGGGGCTCCATGTTCACTTTTAAATCTGCCCCTGAGCCGTGCCACCCAGCCCAAGCCAGCCATGCCACTACGCTGCCCAGAGCGCTGGCGGCACGGGGGAAACTGATGCTGCTGGGCTGGGGGGACAACAGGGGAGGGGCCAGGGATAGCTTCCCTCGCTGGGCAGAATCGGCCTGTGGGCTGGATGTGGCCCACTGGCCATGGTTTGCCCACCCCTGCGCAAGCAGCTCAATCTATTTAACTTATTTCTAAGTTAGCTTGCAGAATTCCATTTTTTAAAATAATTTTGACAGATAATGTATTTTTAAAGGATTTTTCTCAATTTAAAGTTCCAAAATAGTGCAAAATTATGTATGTTAAGTATTTTTCATCCATTTTATCTATAATCTTTTATACTTTTGGGAAATTATGGGGGCGAGACAACAATGGGTATCATATCATTATTTAAAATGACAGCTATGTTGAGATTAAAAAAACCCCACAAATTGTCAAAATCACTTGTATATTTTAATATACAAAGTAAATATCCCTGAATCAAACTCTAATAAGTCCACAGGCCGTATTTTTCTTAGTTTACCTATTGGTAAATTTCAATTATTTTTTATGGAAACTTTTTTTGAGTTTGTGTGTGTATGGTGAAACTGACAAGCTAATCCTTCCAAGCCTAACTATAAGACACATTTCCTAATCTGTTAGTGATTCTCGTGGTTCTTCTCTGAACCGTCTCTAATTTATCAATACCCTTCTTGAACTGTGGACACCAGGACTGGATGCAATATTCCAGGAGCTGTCACACCAGTGCCAAATACAGAGGTAAAATAACCTCTCTGCTCCTGTTTGAGATTCCCCAATTTATGCACCCAAAGACTGCATTAGCCCTTTTGGCCACAGCATCACACCGGCAACTCACATTCCACTTATCCCCCATAACCCCAAATCTTTTTCATAGTCATTGTTTGCCAGGAAAGAGGTCCCCAAGTATGGCCTACATTCTTTGTTGCTACTTGCATACATTTACATCTAGACATATGAAAACAATATTATTTGCTTGTGCCCAGATTACCAAGGAACCCAGATTGCTCTGTATCAATGACCAGTCCTCTTCATTATCATCAGTTCCCCAATTTTTCTGTCATCTACAAACTTTATCACTGATGACTTTGTCTTCTTCCAAGTCATTGATAAAAAGGTCAAATAGCATATGTACAAGAACTGATCCGTGCAGGACCCCACTAGGAACATAGCTGTTTAATGATTATTCCCTGTTTAGAAGTCTAGTTTGAGACCTATCAATTAATCATCTTTTAATCCATTTAATGGATTAAAATCTTAATGGATTTAAAATCTTCATTTTATATTGTTCCAGTTTTACAAAATGTTGTGTGGTAGTGAGTCAAATGCCATACAGAAATATAAGCACATTACATCAACACTATTCTCTTCATCCACCAAACTGAAAATCTCATTAAAAAAATTACATAAAATTTGAGAAGATCTATTTTCCATAAACCCATGTTGATTAGCATTAATTAGGTTACCCTCCTTTAAGTCTCTATTTATGCAGTCCCATATCAACCACTCCATTTTCCTGCCTAGGACTGATGGAAAACAAAGAGGTTTATAGTTACCCATGTCATCCCGCTTACCCTTTTAAAATATTGACATAACATTAATTTTCTTCAGTGTTCTGGAACTTCCTCCATATTTCAAGACTCATTGAAAGTCAGCATTAATGGTCCAATGAGCACATGAAGCAGCACTTCTAAAACTCTTGGGTGCAAGTTATCTGGACCTGCTGATTTCAAAGTGTTTAATTCTAATAGTTACTATTTAACATTCTCGGAGAACACCAATGGAATGGAAAGAGTTATTATCATGACTACATCATCTGTTTTCCCCCTGCAAATACAAAACAGAAATATTTATTTAACATTTCTGCTTTTTCTCCATAATTCTACTATTTCTATCTAGTAATCAACTAAAACCAATTGACCTAGATAATACTAACTAGAGATGCCTAGCATTTGTAGAAGACTTGCATTTTCAAACTAATCATTAATCAAACTTCACACCATCTCTTTTGAAGTAGGCGGATAAGACTTATTTGTCTAATGGGGAAACTGAGGCAAAGAAGGTACATGTTAGCCATTCTTCAACAAAAAAGCTTCAAAGAGAAACTGCAGAGCTACAATTCATGTGCAAACTTAACACCATCAGTTTGGACTTGAATAGGGACAGAGTGGCTGGCTCACACACAAGCAATTTTTCCTCTCTTGGTATTGACATCTCATCAGTTATTGGAAGCGGACCACATCCACCTTGACTGAATTTGGTCTTGTCAACACTGGTTTTCCACTTGTAAGATAACTCCCTTCTCTTCATGTGTCAATATATATTTATGCCCGTATCTGTAATTTTCACTCCATGCACCTGAAGAAGTTGGGGTTTTGAGCCAGGAAGGCTCATGCCCAAATAAACCTGTTAGTCTTTAAGGGGCGACCAGACTCTTCGGGTTTTTTTAAAATTATTTGTGTACGGTCGCAAGAGAAACAGACCTTCCCCATCCCAGTGTCTCCACTAGTTCCAGGCCATTCTCCTAACCAGATGGGCCGCCTTTGATTTATAGCACCGCCAACATCACTTGGCGAAAGAAATAATTTCGTGGGGAGGAGGAGGGGCAGGGCGGCAGCCTGGGGTCGCCCCACCAGCTGCTCCCCCCGCGACGGAGGGCGGCGCACGGCGTGTGACCCCGCGCTGTCAAACAGCCAAGTTAGTGACTCACGGGCACGAGTGGCCGGGGGCGCGCGGGGGGGTCTAACGGTCAGACACTAGGCGCGTCCCGTTGTGGGGGGCTGGAGGGGAGCCGGCCCGGGGGTGTCTCGAGAGGGGCCCAGGGGCTGCGTGTTGGGACACGGCGGCCCGGGGGTGTCTCGGCCCCTGCCCAGGGTCCCTCCGCCCCGCCAGGCTCCGGCGATACAGCAGCGCCGGGCTCACTTACCGGCCGGGCCCCGCTCGGCTCCACGTTCCCAGCCCCAGAGACCAGGGAGCGTCGGTGACAACGTCCCGGAACGGCTGGGCCCCACATCCGGGGGCGGGGCCGGGCCGCTGCCCGCGGGAAGGAGACTGCGGGGGCCGGTAGCACAGGGCGCCCGCCGGCCCCGGTAAAGGCGGGCTCGGGCCTTTCACAGCCGCCGCCGCGGCGCTGCCAATGCCAGCGGGCACCAGGGCGGGTGTTTGATCCCGCTCCGCCGCGTGAGCGCGACGGTCCCCGGGCAGGGAGAGGTGAGCGAGTGTGGCCTGCCCCTGCTCCCCGGCCCCCATGGTGGGTGGGAGCGGGTGGGAGCTGGGTACCTCCCGATGATGCACGCCCCAGGCCCAGTGCCATGCGAACGGGGCACTAATATCCAGGTAGAATTGAGTGGTGGTGCCCCAGGAAGTTCAGCTGCTGGTACAGCTTTGAAAATGCATTTATTGGCGCCAATTCCATTCAACATCCCGTCTCCTCCCTTTCTGTTCTATTGAGATGCCCCTGGGGCCCTTTCTGCTACAACCTACCTTGCCTAGGACAGCTGGTTTCGCTTTGCTTATTATGCATCCCCCCGTGTCTGGTCTGAGTCCCTCTGTCTGCACCCAGGGGTTCGGATAGAGAACAGTTAGCTTCTTTGATAGAGCAGCTTCAGCAGCAGCAGACCTTGCTGGCAGGTTTAACTCCCTTCTTTGAGGTGGGCAGGCTGACACACATGATGCAGAGCGGGAAGCATCATGGAGGTGCTCAGCATTGTCTGGAACCTCTGCTTTAGGCTATTATCTTTATGTACATTAATGCTACTTAGTAACAATTTATAAATGGTTATGTTTTGTAGTATCTCACAGTAGCATTACTCTAATAGAATCATTTGCTTATATAGCTATACTAAGTCTTTAATTTTATCAAAAAATGTGGAAGGAATAGAAAGTTCAAATACAATTGTACAAACAATTTTTGCATTTTCTCTACCCCCCCACACACACTTTTTTTTTTTTTTTTTTTTTTTTTTTTTACAGATGGCGAGTGCTGTCCAAAAATGGAGAATACAACTGACTGGATTTAAGAAACAAGAAAAGGAGGCTATAGTTGAATTACTACTAACACTGGACTGTGTTTTTATTGATACTGAGGTGAGCATAGATCTTTGCTTGTTTAATTAAATTCACAGAAGGAACAAAAGGAAGCAGCAGATAAGATGGAAGTCTACAGCTAAAAAGTCTAGACCATCCCAGCCTAAAGTCTGTGTTAGTAGCTCAAAAACTAAACTAAAAAAAAGCCATTTTCAATGACACTTTGTTTTTCTTTTGTTAGCAATACAGAAATTGCACACATCTTATAGCGAAACAGCTTTCCAAGAGTGAAAAGTTCTTAGCAGCTTGTGCAGCAGGTGAGTAACAAATTGTGGTATCCTCTTTAACTGCATTAGTTAATGAACAAATAAGGTTATTAACCTTGTTTCATAGTTGTTCTTATCTTTACTAATAAACAATACTTTTGCTCAAGTTTGGATTTTTTTCCTTTCAGCTTATCACTTCCCCTTGTTTGACTAAAATCAGTAAATCTTGTTACCTTAACCAACAATTATCTTTTTGTGGGTTAACAGTTAAGACTGAGAAGTCACAAGTTACTTATTAGAGAGAGAATAAAAAATATTGCAATACTTGCTTTGGTAGCATACAATTCTGATGCTAAACTTCACACTAAACTTTCACACACAGACTGCAAACTTCTGTCTGTACAGCAACCCCTGGGGCCAAAAGAAAAATCCCTTTACCTCTGACTTTTTATTGACTCTAGACCCCAGTTTTACTCCTTTGTTCTTTTCATACCTATGGCCTGATTCTGAAAATCAGCCGCCATCCCCACCTAAAGGGATTTCTTGTGGTCACTAGTTCATCACAGCTGCATCTTAGCACAAGCCCTTAGTTCAGTCAGACTTCCCAGAGCCCTCACCCTCTCCTGCACTCCCACACTCTTCACCAGCCTCGAGCACCTCCTCCATTAATATAGTAGAAATATGTAGCCATTTATTCTTTTACATAGAGACTGTCCTGTTTGGCCAATGAACATGGCAGGGGGTCATTGCTGGCACGTGATGGCATATATCACATTAGTAGATGTGCAGGTGAATGAGCCCTTATGGTGTGGCGGATGTGGTTGTGTCGTCTGATGGTGAGTAGATATGGGGACAGAGTAGACAATGGGGTTTGTTACAGGACTGGTTCCTGGGTTAGTGTTTCTGTGGTGTATAGTTTCTGGTGAGTATTTGCTTCAGGTTGGGGGGCTGTCTGTAAATGTTATACTATAAAAACAAGACTAACAGGACCTTATAAGAGGGATAAGGCAAAAATGCCACATTTATTGTAAATATAATAAAAAGATAGAGCAATAATAGTAACATAGAATTGTGGGTTTTTCTATGTATTTATATATCCATTCATACAATCATTCATACAAGTTTTGCGCAGATGTTTTAGTTACCAGCCTAAGAAATTGCTCATGATGGAGTACTGGCCAGGTAGCCTGTACACGAGTGGAGCGGAGTCTGGGTCAGATGCGCATCCGATGCTCCTGGCGGTTGGTGGCAGAATGAGACTCAAAGTTCCCAGTCTTTAGAGTCTATTTTTATAGGATCTTGTTCCTATACCAGTCCATTGGAGTCGCCTTGTCATGATGACTCCACGATGGCTGTCAGGTGCTTTGTAAGTTCTCTCCTCCTTTGAGATGTTTGGGTAGGTTCCAGTTTGTCCTCCAGGATGTGTGTGTGTGTGTGTGTGTGTGTGTGGTCCCTGGTTGTTTCCACTTGACACCTTCTTCAACCCAGGATGCTGGATTCTTCGGCTCTTAGGCTGGCAACTCCCTAACCATTCATTCATCATTTAAACCAAGCACTCATTCACATGTGTCATAAGTGTAGAGGGCTGGAGAGGGTTAATGTCATCTGAGAACAGTGACATAGAGTTTCCCTGCCATGAGGGAGGGAGGGGTTTTAAGTCAGTTCGTTTTTGGCTTGCGATGTAGCTGGAAACGAGTCTTGGAGCATCTTGGGCTATTAAGATGACTCTGCTCTTCTCTTATATTTCTACTTAGCTGATGTAAGTGATCTTTGATATATTAAGCCTGTGCCTTTTTGTGGTGTTTCTCTCCTTTTCAGAAGGGAGTTAGGAAATCCCAGATTGTGAAGTATACTGTATCTCTGTTTTATTCTCTTTCTGTATTAAATCTTTTTAGTTATAAAAGCATTTGGTTTTATTCCCTTAAGGTTTTCTCTGCTTCCAGTCTGGAAAGGGAGAAGGGAAGGGAGTAGGTAAACAGATCTGCTTAGGTTATCAGCTGAGGAACGGTGCCTGTCTCTTCAACGGAAAGAGAGGAGGGGGGGAGGTGAATAGCCTCCAGGTGTCTGACTCTGGCTCCCAGGGAGGGGGACAAAGTTAGGGTAAAGGGGAAGTCAGGGGGCCCCTCCAAGGTTTTGGAAGTACACCCGGATGGTGGCAGCCGTGGAACCCCCAGAACCCCACTGGTAAAAAGGGGGGGAAGTCTAGGGGTGTAGGACTTAATTTGGCTGGGAAACAGCTTAGTTGAGTGGTTTGGCTAGTGAAGAATCCCAGTCTTTGTACTCGAGAGTATAGAGGCTGGGGTAACCCACTCTTACAACATGTCTTCTTTAACTTAATCACATTTATTTTATTGCCTCCTTAACTTTCAGGGTCTTACTAATCTATTTGAGACTCTCTGGTTTTTTATAAAACTACAGAGGGTGGGAGTCTACAATAGTAACAGTACATAGAATGTATCAATTACAAAGTATCACCTTGGTCGCGGAGTCAATTAACAGCTTACAAACTTTAGCTTACAAACTTTACATAGATACAGTCAGCAGCTTGCCTTCTTTAAGATAGCTTTCTAATATACCTACATAAGCGAGGGCTGGCCTGCCTCCCAAGGTCTGAGAGAGTGAGGGATTGTTTGAGGATAGGTTGAAGATCACTGATGATGTACTAGAGAGTTTTTAGCTGGGGGCTGTATGTGATAGCCAGTGGTATTCTGATATTTTCCTTGTTGGGCCTGTCCTGTAGTAGGTGACTTCTGGGTACCCGTCTTGCTCTGTCAATCTGTTTCTGACTTCCCCAAGTAGTCATTGTAGTTAAGAATACTGTGGGGCCATGTAGGTACCCATAGCAGTGTCGCTGATTTGAAGGTATAAATTGTCCCCAAATCTGAAATGGTTGTGGGTGAGGACAAAGTCACAATGTTCAGCCACCAGGTGTGCTGTGACCTCATCAGGGATACTGTTCTTGACAGCTTATAGTTCATCCTCATGTGGAACATTGGTGTAAAGAGCTTCTTCATTCATGGTGGTGAGAATGGTGTTTTCAGGAAGATCATGAATGCATTGTAGTTTCCTCAGGAAGTTGGTGGTGTCTCAGCAAGAACTTGGAATGTTGGTAGTGTAGGGTCTGAGGAAAGAGTCCATGCAATGCTCAGTGGTTTGAGCATTGGCCTGCTAAACCCAGGGTTGTGAGTTCAATCCTTGAGGGGACCATTTAGAGATATGGGGCAAAAATCTGTTGGATGATTTAATTGGGGAGTGCTCCTGCTTTGAGCAGAGGGTTGGACTAGATGATCTCCTGAAGTCCCTTCCAACTCTTGAGATTCTATGATAGTCACGTAGGTAGTGCCTGTACTTCTGCTCTCTTCATCATGGAGCCCTTCTGTGTACTAGTCAGAATCACATTTGTTTTTCAACCGTGTAGGTATTACACTCTCACAGTGGTGTGTGTGTGTCAGGATTTGTGCCATAGTGTAATTTCAGAAAATACTTACATGTGCCAGATGACTTTCGAGCTTGGAAAATATAATAGGGTGTAACCCAGAAGGAGCTACAAAAATTCAGAGTAAACACACAAGTTAGCAGGTGCTTATAAGTAATAGTACGTATTAGTGTTGTAGGTATGAGTCAAAGCTGTTGTTCCCTGATATGGTAAGACATTATAATTACAAAAATACAGTGGTATTCAAAGACCAAATGTAGGCTTGCTGAATACTCTCAAAATTTACATGGAGATGTTCATATTTTCAGTGAATTTCTTCGTTTAAGCCATTGTGAACCTATGGCACTTACACGCACTGATTTTTTTTTTTTCATTTATAGAAGTCTATAAAGATACAGTTTTAATATATAGAGAGTGGTTGAATTTTTCAGTTTCCATAAATAGACCCCTCCCAAATTCACAGTCCATTTTGGTCAATTTCACAGTCATAGGATATTAAAAATAGTAAATTTCATGGTTTCAGATATTTAAATCTGAAATGTCATTGTGTTGTAATTGTAGGGGTACTGACCCAAAAAAGAGTCGTGAGAGGGATTACACAAGGTTTATTGTGGGGGTGAAATGGGGGTTCTGCTACAGGTGGCAGCATTGCCTTCAGAGCTGGGCAGCTGGAGAGTGTTGGCTTCTGGTTGGGAACCCAGTTTTGAAGGCAAAGCCACCACCAGCAGCAGCACAGAAGTAATGATGGCATAGTTAGGTATTGCCACCCTTACGTCTGCGCTGCTGTCTGCAGAACAGGTCCCTTGTAAGCAGCTGCCACTCTGGACACCCAGCTCTGAAGGCAGCAGCACAGAAGTAAGGGTAGCATGATATAATATTGCTATCCTTGCTTAAGTGGCTGGGCGCTGCCTTCAGAACTGGGCACCCAGATATAAGCTCCTCTCTCTCGCCATCCAACTCTGAAGGCGGCGCAGACAGGTAGCAATACCAGAAACCCTTAAAATAACTGAAGCCCCTCTGCAACTCCCTTTTGGTCAAGACCCCCAATTTGAGAAACATTAGTCTCCCCCATTAAATAATATTGTATAGGGAAAAAGCACACAAAAGGCTAGATTTCACCGTGGGAGACCAGATTACTTGGTCCATGGTGCTTTTTTCATGGTTGGTGAATGGTTAATTTGGTAGAGTCCTATCCTTAACAGATAAAATGATGCAAACTTGCATTTTGGTTTTGTTACCACCACTAGTTCACATTGACACAATATATCTTCCATCATTACAGTTTTATCCACAATCATTCCCTAGTAATGTCCAATATTGCTGAATATTGCCCTTCTGCACTTTTTTTTTTTTTTTTTTTTTTGGTGTTGGTTGGGGGCATGGAGGGAGACATGCATCTCCACCACCTTTTCTTAGTAAAAATGTAGCAAGAGTGTGGTTAGATTCAGTAGATTCTAATCTCCTTCAGTATTTATCCTCACCCTGAGATTGCCAACAAGCATCCAAGTTGGATGGATTTTTAATTATGTGGAACCTATTGAGTAGGAATTGGTGACAAAGGGTTTATTAAGCTATAGGTTATGTACAGAGCACCTCTGTGTCTTTCCATTAGATGTCTGCTGGCACCCAGTGCTATCTCCTTTAGAAGTACCATCTGTGCTTCTGCACTGATGCATTTTACCAGTAACATTGCTCTTCTGAGAAATTCATTGGGATCACACAATTTCACTTAATGCAGTGGTTCTCAAACTGTGGGTTGTGACCCCCCAGGGGGTCGCACGGTGATTCCAGAGCGGTCACGAGCTGCTGATGCCTTCAGTGGCATTTTGACGGAAGCTCCAAATGCGGGAGTGTGTCCGCCAAAAAAGCCACTGAAGTGAAAGCTGCTGCTATCGTGGCATTTTGGCAGACACAGAGAGGAACTCTGCGAAAGCGGAAGAGTTCAATTCAGTGTCATTTCAGCGGACATACCCCCGGGCCACGACAGGATGCGGCTTAGGAAAAAAGGGCCACAGAACACAAGTTTGAGAACCGCTGATTTAATGTATGCTGTAAACAGTGTTTCAATACAAGAGGTCCACAACTCCTGATCTGAACCTGAAAAAACAGATATTTAGAAAAGAGGGAGGATCATTACATACAGAAGAAGGAAGAGGCGGAGAAGGTGAGGCCAAGGGAGGGGAAAGGATGTGGAAAGGAGAGACTAGAGAGTATTAGTCTAAAATTGTTTCCCCCTAAAATTGGTATCCACTAAATTTACCCAATTAGGTTCAGAGTTTAGAGATGGACTATGTTGTGCTTTTAGTATGCTAAAAATTTAGACAGTTTTATTAACTGGTGGTACCAGTATTTATGGCTTCAAATAAGAAACTAACATGGGATGCCTTTATTTGTACATCCAAACAGATTATTCATAGAGGTGATTTGACAGAGTTGTTGCATTTTCTCTGAGTATACAGAATGTTAACAGTCAGGAAATCTGTTTTTACAGTGTATCGTAAAATACAGTAAAACCCCGATTTAACGGACCCCGATTTAACGGACTTCGGATGCAACGGACAAAATTTATGAGCAAGTCCGATGCATCCCAAATCCGTTTTTCGGGGGCTGCCTGCCAGCTCCCTGCTGCCGCCTGGGTCCAGGCAGCCGGCGGGCTGCCTGCTGGCTCCCCGCTGCCAGCCCGCCCGGGTCCCGGCTGCTGGGACCCGGGCGGGAGCCGTCAGCCAGCCAGCCTGGGTCCCGGCTGATGGCTGCCAACCCGGGTCCCAGCAGCCGGGACCCGGGCGGGCTGGCTGATGGCTGCCAACCCGGGTCCCAGCAGCCGGGACCCGGGCGGGCTGGCTGATGGCTGCCAACCCGGGTCCCAGCAGCCGGGAGCCGGGCGGGCGGGCTGGCTGATGGCTGCCAACCCGGGTCCCAGCAGCCGGGAGCCGGGCGGGCGGGCTGGCTGATGGCTGCCAACCCGGGTCCCAGCAGCCGGGAGCCGGGCGGGCTGGCTGGCTGATGGCTGCCAACCCGGGTCCCGGCAGCCGGGAGCCGGGCGGGCTGGCTGGTTGACGGCTGCCAACCCGGGTCCCGGCAGCGGGCGGGCTGCGGAGCTGCCGCCCCGACCCTGTGGCGGTTGGGCTGCTGCTCCGACAGGTCAGGTTTTTTTTATTATTAAATAACGGACATTTTCATTTAACGGACACCCCCTCACCCGAATTAGTCCGTTAAATGGAGGTTTTACTGTATAAGAATTCTAAGACTAAGTTGATACTGGACAAAAGAGACAGGAACAAAATCTAGACAGGCAAATTAATATCATGATTTTTCTTTTGTCTGGGATTATTCTATTCTGGAAGAGCTATGTCATTAGAAGAAAGCAAAACTAGCATGTCCAGTGACTTTGTGCAATTCTGATGTTAAAATATTAGGAAAGGAACATTTTTGTTGTAGAAAGAAAAAATGTTTGAAATGTAACTTAAAGCTGTAATGTGGTATTTGAATGAGAGAGCTTGAAGTTAATTTTATATTTGATCTTCATTTTTCTGTAGAAAAATTCTTTTTTGGCTAACAGTTCATTTGCTTTCTAGGAAAGTGGATACTAACTAAGGACTACATAATTAATAGTGCCAAAAGTGGCAGATGGCTTGATGAAACAACTTACGAATGGGGATATAAAATTGAAAAAGAGTCCCATTATTCACCTCAAATGCAATCTGCACCTAAAAGATGGCGCGAAGAACTGACGTGCTCTGGTGCTTTTGGGGCCTTCCACAGATGGAAAGTTATCCTCCTTGTGAAAGAAGGTGATAAACGAAGGGATTCTATCACAAGGTAGGTGATACTATTTAAGTTGAAGTAATAAATGATAATAGTTGATATAGCTGAATTACATTGTTGTCCTCCTTCTCCCATCCCAATTAATTTGGTCTGCAACAACTTCCAGTGCTTTAGTCTCTGCATGACATACTGTTACACATATTTATAATAGTTGGAACAGTAAAAATTGCTGGTTTTCTCTTCCAGTTGAGTTTCTTTTGACTTAATACTACTACCACATTGTTGACTATAGCACTTGTGGTTTTATGTATATTTTAAATTAATAGCCAAGACATCCTTTCCCCCCCCCTCACCCTAATTTGTTCATAGCTATATCCTCAGAGTTCATACTCATTAGAAGCATTCTTTTATTTTTCTGTGGTACCGAAATGAAGTGTCCAGAACCATATTTAATTTATGTAACTCTAAGTTGTATGTTACATTCTACCTATGTATCTTGTATTTTGTTAACTTTGATAAATGTTTAGATATGAAAATACCATTAAACTGTTCCATA
Organism: Sternotherus odoratus; assembly: GCA_032164245.1. NCBI lineage: Eukaryota > Metazoa > Chordata > Testudines > Kinosternidae > Sternotherus > Sternotherus odoratus. The sequence continues at coordinate 58,780,816 of JAVMKO010000007.1, read as the reverse complement.
ACTATGGTATTTTTTAAAATAAGGGCATCTTGGTCTAGTTCCACTCCCCCCCTCCCCCACTATTTTTGGTCCCCTCCACCCCCCAAAGCCATAATGCCAAAATGCTCATGTTGAACTTGGAGAGGTGGGGTATGTGATAAAAGGGCAAAGAATACGGTTGGATCTGTGGTGATCTTAGTCTATTGTAAAACTACCCCGCTTTTCTCTGGGATGGCAACTTTGTATTTTATTGTATGAGAGTGACAATCCTAAAGGAAAACAAGACTGTCTCGTATGGTAAGTGAAATAATATGCTAAGTATGGTTTGACATTGTAAAGACACATTCTGACTGACTTGGGCCTTTACGCCCAGCAGGTTTGAGCTCAAGCATCTATTAGGTAGTGAACAAAAGCTCTGAGATCAAAATCTCATTACACTAGGCCTAGATGTAGACATGGTCCCTGCCTTGAAAAGCTTATATTTTAAGAAGGCAAACAGTATAAAAGGGTGGTGGAGGTGATGCTATACAATATTACATGCACATATACCGGTCATATTTGTTTTGGTTTTTTTCTTCTCCAGGTTTAGGGGTAGGAGTCAGTGAGAAATTAGAGTAGGTCAATACTCTTGCTGCAATTACAACACTTGGGCAGGCAGCAGGAAAGCAAATATGATTGGTATATGAGCATAAGATACTATGTAGTATCTCTTCGCCCTTTAATACTGTTTTGTCTTTTTAGACTATAAAAAGAATTCTTGTAGGGATATAAAGGGAGATAGGGTAGTAGTCTGGCATGTCAGTTTGGAGAGTGTTCAGGACTACAACTTTCATCCAAGACATTTTCTAAAGCTGATTGAGTTAGTTAGTTAATCCTCTTCGCTCCTCGTGGAGCATAAGGCATCAACCATTCTTCTCCATTCAACTCGATCTTTGGGTTAGCCAGTAGATTTCATCCTAGGTCTTTCCCATATTTTTCATGTCACCTTCGATAGTTCTTTGCCACGTTCCCAGCGGTCTCCCTCTCCTTTTTCCCTGTGGTGTCCATCTAAGAGCAGTGTGAGGATGTCTGGTAGTATCCATTCTCAACATGTGCCCCAACCATCTCCATCTTCATTGTTTCACCTCATCCACTACGTTGTTAATGCCTGTTAATCGGCTCACTTCTCTATTGGTGACACGTTGCGGCCAGTGTATGTTAAGGATGCGCCTAAGACACCTTCCTTCGAAACCCCAGAGTCGACTTTCTATCTTCTTGTTGGTCCTCCACGTTCCGCCGCATAGAGCAACACAGAGCGGACATTCGACCTGTAGATCTTTACTTTAGTTTTAGTTTGAAAGATTGATGACTTCCAGATGTTTTGAAGTCTGTTGAAAGCATTTGCTACAAGACTAATTCTGGTGGATATCTCTTTCTCAATGTTACCATCAGCTGATATGTAACTACCAAGATATTTGAAATCATTCACCTCTTCTAATTCCACGTCATATAGGACTGTCTTCACCGAGCTTGCTGTTTTTGCTTTAGTTATCTTGCTCTTACCAGTATGGATCTTGAGCCCCACGCATCTAGCCGCTCTATCTACCCTATCAGTCTTCTCTTGGAGGTCCATTTGAGAATTTGAGAGCAGAGCGATGTCATCCACAAAGTCACAATCTTCAATCTGACCAGACAGTCCCCATACGAGCCCTCTTGGTCGATCTGATTGAAGTCCAGCTTAATTTTATATTTGTGACCATTGTTATTTAACAGCAGGTTCCTCTGTCAAATTAATCTCTATAGATTAAACAGTAGAGATCTGAAAATCCCAGCTCCTGTTCATACGAGACAAATGTAATTCCCCTCAAGACAAAACCAAATTTATTCTTCAGGGTCTAAGCTCCTTACAGATATCATATACCTCTAAAAGTACCTCAAGACACAGGCCGTAATAATCACTAGTCTGTGAGGAGAAAAGTCTTTTGATCCTCATATCAATATTAACCTAGGTCACGTCTAGGCCAGGGATGGCCAACCTGAGCCTGAGAAGAAGAAAGAATTCACCAATGTATATTGCCAGAGCGCCACAGTAATAAGTCAGCAGCCGGTCATCTGCTCCCCAGCCGGCAGCCCCCACCAATCAGTGCCTACTCCCCCCCCCCCATCCCACCGCAAGCAGCTGTTTCACAAGTACAGGAGGTTATGGTGGGGGGAGGAGCGAGGGCATGGCAAGATCGGGGAAGGGGTGGAGTGGGGGCAGGGCTTGGGGCAGAGCAGGGGATTGAGTAGTATCTATAGCTCCAGCCCCAGAATCAGTGGCTAGGTAAGGAGCTGCAGATTGACCTCTGAAGAGCTGCATGCAGCCCCAGAGACACAGGTTAGCCACCCCTGTACTAGACTGAAACCTCCTTGTAAGTAGGTAGTCATCTTGCATCCAGAAATTGTGGGCTATGACCCCATTCCAAAAGAGAACCATTAACATCTAATTTATTAAGTTGTATATGGTTTCTTCTTTCTTGGCAGGGGGAAATTGAGCTGTCCTGTGCCCTTTTCAAGCAAAATGTGTTCAGTATTGCTTTAATGGCAGAGGATATAAACAGGCCAATTCTTTCTTGGCAGGGAAAGTAAACAATCACTATTCCAGACCTGTGACTTTTGCATTCCACTACAAGTTATCATTATTCTACTTCCTCTTTCTTTGTTGCAGACCCAGTGAGACACAGCTGACTACCTCTCCTTTTAGCTTGCCAACTAAGGTGGTTTACAAAATGATACAAGTATCAGAGGGGTATCCGTGTTAGTCTGGCTCTGCAAAAGCGACAGAGCCTTGTAGCACCTTATAGACTAACAGATCTTAGGGATCATGAGCTTTCATAGTCTAAGACCCACTTCATCAGATGAATGTTGTGGAAAATGAGACAAGTTTGCTTCCCTCATCTTCAGTGTCTGGGTTGTTGGTACATATATCCTGCAGCATTTCTGAAAGACATTCTGTTCTTCCACTGGAATCTTAACCTGGTTCTGCAAATCTGTATTTGTTAAGAATGAAAGTAACCTTTAATAGCAACTAAGCAAGACCAATGAACTGGGAGTTGTGTGCATCAGGGAAACTGTATTTTTTACCAGCACATTACTATACAACATCCTGGACATCCCTTTACTTATGCATAAAAGCGTTGCAAGGTAGATATTTTGCTTTCTGAAAACAGCTTTCAGTCAAGTGTCCTACAGGTGCCAGTAACTTTTTTTAAAGGATTGATTTTTCTCTGTCATCTATACTTAATACTACTATTTATTTGTTTGTTCTCCTCTGCTTTTGTCCTATTATGAGTAACCTAGTGTGTGTGTGCGGTATGCACCTTTGGAAGTTGTGTATGGGGAAACAATTACAGGTAGTGGGCCAAAAACATTCACTGAGCTGTCTGGGTATTACATTAGGTGGGACTAACTGTATTGCTGTGGAGTCATTCCTGCAGTTAGAGCTGTCTTATGAAAGTTCCAATTTAGAGGTAAGGAAAATAAAACCCCATTTTCAGTAAATCCCTCTTTATGTGGATAAAGATCCACTAATTCTCTTGCGCTGTATTGCAATAATCCATAGTTACTGTAATACTACATTTGATCTTTATAAAAATGCACTTGTAGAAGCTTCCTAAAAGATTAAGAAATTTAGTATTCTTCTAAACTGAGAAGACAGTTTCATCTAGTTGGGTTGCCTACTTATCTCAGGGGTCTGCAGTGCTCAGTTAGCCTGCCAAGGAAGGAATGGACTTCATACATACCCATTTTCTGTTAATTTTGGGTGCATTGTAGTTTGTGAGCATTAAAAATACTTTTAAATCAAATTATTTACGGTAAATAAATATTTTGAACTATTTTTTTTAAAGAGTTCTAGAAGCTGGAAAGGCAATTATATATCCACCACGAAAGGAAGTGAGAGGTGTTACCCATGTATTCACTGATAATAAAAGTGTCACCATAGAGAGAGAGAAGCATCTCTTTGAGGCTCCATATTATCCCGTGCAATACATAGGAGATTATCTTTTTGAGGTAAGTAAAATAAATATTCTTAACTGAAATTAATGCTTCATTAATAGCATTAATATTGTCAAAGTTGCAGTATGATCTAATCAATGAACAGAGGCGAAAGGGGTGCTGTCAACTTAAATTTTTTTAAAAGCACTAGTTTTTGAATTCAAATTTTTATCTAATTTTATCTAATTTTAAATTCTAATCACCTTTTAAATAGCATGAGCTAACTGTGGGGATTTTTTAAGAGTCATTGAGAAGATTGTGTGTAGCCAGGTTTTCTGTTCTGCTTTTGACTGGGTCGGATAGCAACACCACCAAGCACATTCTTCCTTTGTGCACATACCTGCCTACTATCTCTTCAATTGCTGCTTATTCACTGCTGTTACTTTTAAACATACTGTTAGAGCTACAAGTACACACTTTGAGCAGTTCATGAAAGTGATGCAACTGACAAAACAATGAAACTAACTATTGAAACACAAAATGCCAAATGAAAACTCTTTTTCCACTGTAATTGTTTTTCTAGTATCGAAGTGCAAAAATGTGTCAAATAGAAGTGGATTTTTTTCAAGTCTGACAATATTTACTTAACTGTGTTAAAACAGTCCCTTTATGCTTCAAAAATCAGTTTAGTGATTTACCTTCCCTGCTTCCTGTTATGCAATGCCTCAGCTCAGATGCAATTGTAAGATCTGTAACTTAATGATATAAGTTCTGCAACCTTTTTGCAGACTTTGTAACTTCAGTTACTGTTAGCATAGCCTCTTAAGTTTTGTAACCTTTGCAAGCTCTGTAACCTTTTCAAGTTACCACTTGTATGAACTTCCAAGCTTTGTAATGTTCACACAGTTTCTGATTGCGTGAGTGTGTGGAAGACAAGGGAGTGTGAAGGAGAAAGTGTATCTGGGACTGGGCAGAAATGAGCTGCAAGGCGAAAAGAGACTGGGGACAGGAGCCAGGTGTGTCTAATATAATCTGCCCTGAGAAGGCAATCACAGAGGGCTGTAAAGAAGAGGCATGAAAGGAACAGGGACTGGGCATGCTTCTTGGTGATGAACAGAAAAGGAAAAAAACTCAATGTAAGTGGCAGGAGCTGCCCAGTTAAAAAATAAAAGGAAGCAGCCACACACATAAGAGGCTGCTGCTCCTTGACCTGCTCACCAGCCTGGATCCGTGACCGCAGGGGGACACACCAGATCTACTTAGCGTCAGCTTCTCAGCTTCCCATGCTGTCTTCGGTAACTCTTCACCTGTGTAAGTGTGTGGGTGCATGTGAGGGGTGAATGTGTGTGTATGTATGAATAAGCTCCTTCCCTTTTCTGTCTGATATTATAATAAAACTAATACAAGTGTGACCCTGGGTAGTTTTTAGGAGAACAGAGGTAACACCCCCATGCATGAACTCATAAATGACCCTGCATTTTCCTCCAGATCATGTTACAAATTATGCTAAAATGTTAAGGTTCAGAAACTTACTGAAAGCAAACGCAGTTTGCCAGTGGTTAATTTGGGCCAGTGCCTAGTAATATTGTAGCAGTTACGAAACTGAAAAGGGACTCAAAATTGGTAGGTTCAAAAATTTGTCTTGCTTTTACTCCAAGTGTTTCACAATACTGTGTGAAAGACCTGGGACCATGTCTATACTACAGGAACTATATAATATGTTGGTATAACATAGCCTATAGCAACAGAAGGGGTTTTTCCATTACTATAGGACAGGGGTGGGCAGACTACAGCCCACAGGCTTTTCCTAACTGACCCCTGAGCTCCGGCTCGGGAGGCTGCTCCTCCTGTCTCCCCCGCTGTATTCCCCCCCCCCCCCCCCAGCCTCAGCGCGCCACACGAGCAGCACTCTGGGCGTAGGATTGCACGCTCCGGCAATCAGTCACGGCAGTGTGTCTGGCGGCATGGTAAGGGGGCCGGGCTGGGGCGCTGGATAAGGGGCAGAGGGTCTCGGGTGGGCAGTGAGGAGCCGGGGGGGTTGGATAGGGCATGGGAGTCCCAGAGGGCCTGTCAGGGGACAGGGAACAAGGGGGTTGGATAGGGAGTGGGGTCCTGGGAGGTGATTAGGGGGTGAGGGTCTCTGGAGGGGGCGGTCAGGGGACAAGGAGAAGAGGGCTTAAATGGGGGTGGGATCCTGAGGGGGGGCAGTTAGGATGGGGGTTGTCTCTGGAGAAGGGGATCAGGGGACAAGGAGGGAAGGTTGGATGGGTTGGGCAGTCGGGGCAGAAAGTGGGAGGGTTAGATAGGGGGCAGGGCCAGGGTGTTTGAGGAGGCACAGTCTTCCCTACCTGGCCCTCCACACAAATTTGAACCCCGATGTGGCCCTAAGGCCAAAAAGTTTGCCCACCCCTTCTGTAGGAACATCTCTTTGAACAACAGTACCGAGGCTGGCAGAAGCATTTGGGGGTTAAGTCAGTATGGCTGCAGCGCTTGGGGTGTGGATTTTTCACACCACTGCTTACCACAGCTATTTTGACATGCATTTTAATTATAGAGAAGGCCTTAGTCTGCTCTCTGTTTCTACTCTAACTTTGGCCAAGAAATGTTTTCTAGAAAAGAAGAGAAGTTGTGAACATGGTATATTTGAATCTTGCTCCCATTGAGGTCAATGGTAGAACTCCCCTTTAATTTCATTGTAGCTGGATATAGCCTGGACTCCTGTAAGGAATGTTCCATGCTGACTTCGATTGATTCTATAGTCCAATTTGGGATTTGCCTTATTTGTGCCGAGGAGGGGTTAATTATCCAGTCTTTTTAGGCCAGGGAGAATTGTGGCCACAACGTGAGGCTTAGAGAAGATGATGTGTGAGGAAGAAGTGATGTAGAATATTTCCATGCTAGGAATCTAATGTGGGATTTATATGCAACCTTACGATAACAAACCCGCATGCAACAGAGAGCTTTTTGATTAAGAGAACTTTCAAGTATCTAACTGGTTACAAACTGTGACACACTTAGACTTAGACTTTGTCTGTTAGATCACAAATAAATAGAGGACAAGTGGAGGGAACAGACTCATTTTAAAGGTTTTATAAAGGAGAATTCTTTGAGGTAGCCTGTTCCTATTCACATTTTCAGAATATCAGTGCCTGCTGGAGCATTCTTGTCCCGCTCCGGCATCTCCCCTCTGTGTCACTGAACATTTTGATTGCAAGGCTAAAAGGGGGTGCTGTACTTTAGGGGCTTCTGATACTTCCAACTGTAACAGCAAATTGACCAGGAAACTCACTGTATCTTTCTGACCTGGCTTCATTGGAACTGATCAGTGTCAGTACCACCTTTAGATATCTAGTTATCCAATCAGTCTAGTTAAGTGAGATCAGTGTTTCTGAACTGGCATTCTTTGAGAATACTGGTGCATATTTACATTGTGCACCCTCCTTCCACAAATGAAGTTAGGACTCAGAAGAAGAGGGGATGTGAGGAGGTGGTAGAACATGGGCGGGCAAACCTTTTGGACCGAGGGCCACATCTGGGTATGAAACTATATGGAGGGTCGGGTAGGGAAGGCTGTGCCTCCCCAAACAGCCTGGCCTCTGCCTCCTCCAGCCTTCCTGGCTGGGAGCTCAAGGGCCAGGCAGGACAGGCCCATGGGCCATAGTTTGTCCACCTCTGTGGTAGAAGGAACTGAGACCGCTGGAGCATAGCACTTTCTTCTATAGCCTCGGCCTTAGAACATTCCAAAACAGTGAGGGAAGGGCACAAGAGCTACTGAAAGGTTCTGTCTGTGCATCCCAGGAGTGTGCATGTGCAGAAGTCCGATTAAAGAACTCCACTTACAGGCAAGTGACCTTCATTTTATCATCTTGGTTTTTGCTGAATCTTATCCTTCTTAAAACAGTGTGTCACTAAAATTACTTGGTTTGATTTTGACATTGTAATGCTATCTCCGCACACTTGAACTGAAATTATTTTGCTTGAACTTAATATTGTGACAGTTGTACACTTACACTAATATTATTTTGCATTGTGGTTTAAAGTCATACAATGGTTTTCAGAATTTTGCATTAAAGCTTCTTATGGTATGGTCATTATGAACTCAATTTCCTAAATTGCTTGGCACTGTGGCAAATCAGTAAAGTACATAAACACATGCTTGATGAGGAGCACATGAGTAGTCCCACAGAAGCCAATAAGACATCTGTCATGCTTAAAGTTAAGCACACATTTGAGTGCTTTGCTGATGTAGCAGGGATGGTACCTCCAGAGCACCCCTTCATGGCAGGGCATGGCCCTGTAGGCACCCCACCTTCAATACCCAGGAACTTTCCAGCATCAAAAGTATTTAAAACAAAATCCCTTCTGGAGTCTAACTCTTTCCATATAGTTTCCAGTGACCCTGCAGATCCAAGCCCTTCCCTCTTAGCTAAAGGATTACAGTATACAACTTTCCTTCCAGGGCTTGTGTTGTGCTTCTCCCTCTTCCTTTAAATTGCCCTGCACCTCAGCCGCCAACAGTTTTTCAAGAAACAGATCTAAAAATAAACCTTCATAAAAGTTCTTCCTCCATGTATCTCTGTTGGGGCACAGTCTTCCAGCCTCCCGCCACAACTTGGGGGAGGTCACACCATTGTAGTCCTTTCTCACCATGTGTCTCACATGCTCCTGCAGGAACCTTCTTGTTCTCTGAATCTCCTCCTCTGATGAGGGAAGAGACACCTTATGTAGTTCTTCCTTTCCCCAGACCTTGTCCTGGTTGGCTGAAAGGAAGGGGAGCCTAGCCCCACCCAGACCGCCAGGTCCCAGTCCCTTAAGGATACAGTTACCTGGGTTTCCCTAGACTCTTTACTATTACCCCAAGACCACTTACTCTAACCCAGCATCTGCTCTAGAGCTCCTGGAACAGGATTTGACTGGTCACAGTCCCTAGTACCTCTTAAATAGGACAGACTACTCTGTTACAGCAGGATTGGCACTGGAGTGCTCCGCACCTTGCAGGATTGAGCCCTAGTTTATTACTCCTTCAAAATGAATGTCAAATTCAAATAGTGATAAAATAGCAAGGAATGTGGCCAGATCTATAGAATAGGGGATTCTGTCTTGGAAAGCAATGACTCTGTAAAGAATTTAGGGGTCATAATAGACAAGCTAGCATGAGCTTCCAGCGTGATGCTGTGGAAAAAAGAGCTAATGTGGATGTATAGGTAAGTAAGGGAGGTGATTTTTACCTCTTGATGTAGCATTGGTGACACCTATACTGTAAAATTATCTCCAGATCTCACCTCTCTGTTTTTTAAAAATTATATTGATAGTTTGGAAAGGGAGCAAAAGAATGTCACAAACATTTGAGGGGTGGGAAACATTCCTTACAGTGAGAGACTTAAAGATCTCAGTCTGTTCAGTTTATCAAAAAAAAATATATATTATGGTGTATAAGTACTTTCACAGTGAGAAAATATTGGGTCTAAAGGTTTCTAATTTAGTGGAGAAAGGCATAAAAGAACCTGTGACTAAAAACTAGAATTAGTCTGACTTCAATCAGAAACTGGGCATAAATTTTGAACAGTAAAGGTGATAAATGTTTGGTTGGATTAACAGTTGGTTAAAACCAATAAAGTAATTAATTGGTCAGACTGGATTAGTGATTAACATTTGGTTAAAATCATGCACTGAAAATCTTTTACGAAATATATTTTCCCCATATTATACAGTACCTGACTAATTTAATTTGTAATTATTTTATAACAACAGTGGACTAAATTGTAGCTTTGCCAGAAAACCTGTATTTGGAGCAGTGTAAAGTAACACTGTGGTTCTACTAAGGGAACAGTTTAAGACCTAGAAGGGCTGGATGACTTGGAGAACTGGCTAATAAGATATGGAACCTTTAAACCAGGGGTGGACAAACTGCCGCCCACGGGCCAGATCCACCCCTAAGGGCTTTGGATCAAGCCCATGGATTTGCCATTCCTGTGGTGCCGCAGACCCCACACTGCTCCGAGAAGTACCTACACTGCGGCCCCTGGGGGAGGTGTGGCAGAGGGTTCCACGTGATGCTCTTGCCTGTGGATACTTCCTCCGAAGCTCCCATTGGCCAAGAACTGGGAACCGTGGCCATTGGGAGCTCCTGGGGTGGTACCCACAGGTGCACAGACCCTCTGTGTCCCCTCCCCCAGGGGCCATAGGTACATAGTGCCAGCTGCTTCCCGGAGCAGCACGGGGCCAGGGCAGGCAGGCAGGGAGTCTGCCCTGGCCTCGGTATATGCTGTTGCCACTCTGAGCTGCTCCAGCTAAGTGGTGCCAAGCTGGAGCACATACCACAAACCTCTCCTGAAGCCCAACCTCCTGTCCTGAGCTCCCTTTTACACCTCACACCCCTCCTGCACCCCAACCCCCTTCCCTGACACCCTCATACACCCTGCACCCCTCCTGTGCCCCCAACACCTTACCCTGAGCCCCTTCCTGCACACCACACCCCCTCCCACACCCTGCACTCCCCTCCCATGCCCCTGCAAATAGTTTCCCCACTTTGATGTGGCCCTCGGACCAAAAGGTTTGCCCACCCCTGCTTTAAAATGTAGGCTACCAGTTGAGATTCATCACTGCTAGTCAGCCACTAGAAGGGATTGACATCTGATCATATTTTATTGCCCTTTATGAAATTGGGGCTTCTCTAGACAAGGAGTTATTCCAGAATAACAATTCCTGATTAACTCCCTGTGTGAACACTCTTATTTTGAAATAAAAGTGGCTTAACCCCCTGATTAAGCTAATTCAAAATAAGAGCATCCATCTCAGAGAATTAATCTTTTAGTTTCAAACCCTATTTTAGTCCAAAATAATTTTATAAACTTTATCAAAAAATATGCAAAAATATCCATAGAGAAAAAGGTGCAAATACAGTTGTTTCTGTATATACAAGCTTTAAATTTTTTGACCTTCACAGAATGAAATACAAAATATTACTGAAGATAACCAGATGAACCATCTTTTAGCTGAACAAGATGCCGGAGATACAATATCTGACATGCAACTTGTTGCAATGAAAAATGCATTAATAAAACATATGTATTTTGCTCAGGTAAGAAAAAAAAACAGGACTGTACAAACTTTTAATTGTAAAAATGTAATAAAATTCTCCATAGGTATATTTGCCCTTCAAACACAAAGGTAACATTGTAATGATATATTGTAATATGTAAAGTTTAAAAATTCTATACTGTTTTTAGTACAATAACATCTTATTAGCAAACTAAGGGCTTGTCCTCACTGGGGGGCGGGGGGGGGGATCGACGGCAGATACGCAACTTCAGCTACGTGATTCACGTAGCTGAAGTTTGTGTATCTGCCACCGACTTACCGCTCGTCCTCACGGCGGCGGCAGTCGACGGGGGAGCTCCGGGCAATCGATTTATCGCGTCTTAGCGAGACGCGATAAATCGATCGCCAGAAGATCGATCTCCAGCAGTGCTAGTGAAGACCAGCCCTAAGTTCCATTCTATTATGAGGTGATTGTTTAGTATGTGTCTAGTGAAAAAATGATGGACTAGATGAAATATCAGTGATAATACAGATAACAAATTTATTGGTAATTTTATTTGTTTGGTTTTTAACTGTCTTACAAAACAATGGATTGGCTTTTAGTCTTTCAATGACTGGCCTTTAAATAGCTATATTTATGTTCACATGTTCTTCCAAAACCAAAGATATCCCTGAACCAGCAACATTTTGCTGAGCATTATGAAGAATTCTTATTGCTGTGTGGAATGTATGCTAGGGAGAGTAAAACTTAATTCATTCTACCATTTTAATAATATCACAGATTTAATCATGAAGTGCATTAGGAAGTGAGGGCATTATTTCATATTTAGAAAAATTAGCAATTGTTTTGAATTAGTACGGCATATATTACCACCATAATATACTGATTTGTTATTTAGCAGTTCTTATGTGAGCCCTAATACAGCAAACATACATTTGTAAACTTAGACTTAAGAATACGTGGGTCTTCAGGAGCAGATCCATGGTCTATATTAATACTTGTTTTATTATTATGCAGAAGAGTATGTTGTCAATTTCGGGTTGCCACACTCACAAAAGCAAGGAATAAAAATGTAACCTTCTAACAGTAAATATCCAATGATCTTCCCACAAGCATATGATTTATCAACTACCATACATCACAGACCATTCACTGCAACCTTACCTCTGCCCCCATCTTTTCCTTCTCCTTACACACCTCTTTACCAGATATATTTTTCCCCCAGTGCTAGTAGTTGTGAATATTTAGTGGATAGCTGGTTATGTTGGGAGAGGGTCGTTTGCTAAAGGGTTGTGCATGATGATGGGTGTGTGCCCAAGAGGGTTATTGAATGCTGGCATTCCCAAGGGGCATACTTAAAGAAAAAAGTGTAGTTTTTTTGTAATATCCATTAATAGGACCATAATGATGGCCTCTAGCTGCTTGTAAAAATGATTTTACATTTATATTTAGTTCCTTTTATCTCATAAGCTCCCAAGGCACTTTACAGAATAAACACTAGTGTATATATAACATCTCACCATTGGAAAAAAATAAAATAAAATGGAGAGTATGCTGAAGTGCAAATTAAATATTTTAAACTGACCCTGTCTTTACATTGCAACAGTTTAAAACAAAAAGTGAAGAATAATGCATTAATTGCAGGGCAATTTTGATTTGAGATATGAAATTGCCTAGATTATTGTTGACTCAGGACACCTCTTGTTGAAACCTTCTCTTGTAGTTTCATAAGAAGTATACCTTCTGTTTCTATGAAATGAGAACTAGCTAGATCTCCTTGTTAAATCTGCCTTTATTTTTTAACCACCAGTTAAATATTTTATAACATTGATGTATGTTTTGCTGGTCATTAAATGTGGCATTTTGTCAGTATCCAACCTAAGGGTTTTCATGTCTGCCCTTGATTTACTTTTGTTTTGCAGACTGTGAAACAGAAGTCTACTCAAATAGGCCAACTGACTGGATGTGGTACAGAGGTAAGTAGCTGTAATTCTTTATTTCTGAAGGTGTAAGTTATAATAGTTCAGCATTTGTCCAATCATCTTCCCTGAATTGAGGGATTTGTTTTTTGGATCAGGTTTTTCAGCTGATAATTTTTCTCCTCTCCCAAAAAGAAACTTGACAGTTGCAGGCATTGGAATTCACTGTGGTTTCCATTGTGGAGGTGATTATGTGAGGCACCCTGTGGCTTTAGAAATTTAATTCTGTGGAAGTATCCTACCAAGCCCTCAGAAGGCACACCCAACAGAGTGAAAGCTTCCTACAATATATACCCTTAGGCTATGTCTGCACTGACAGCAGCATGTACAGTAGATTCTGTACACCCACAGCAGAGGTATACATAAAGTGTAGACAGTGAAACACTGCTTAGGCGAGTAAAGACACTTGAGGGTATATACATGACTTTCTACATGCCCATCAGTGCCTCCTCCGTTTGCACTACTGCTTTTAGCAGTATAGCATCCTGCTGCTGGAGCAGTTCCTTGCCATGGGAGAAGGTTCCAGCTGCTTCCCACTGATTTCCCCTCTATCAGAGCCTTTCACTGCCACTTGTAGCTAAACGCTGAAGTGTGGACACCACCTGGGCTTCACTGCATCATGTAACTATGCATACTCTACATGCCAGTGCCAGTGTAGATGAGACCTTAGAGAGTAAGTATAGTTAAATTGATGGGGGTTAAATAATATAATATGACTCCGTCTCCTGAGATTGTAAGCATATCCTGAAAGGCACTGAGTGCTTTTAGTGGGAGTTCAAATAGTAGGGGTTAGGAACAGTGAAGCCCTCGCAGAAGACATTCAGCATATCAGAGGATCTCACTATAAATTAGTAATTACTTTAAATTAGAACTATTGTTTTCTATATCTTAAAACAATTTCTTACCTTGTTATATGGTGAACAAAAGTATATACGTACCTTTTGGCCAAAGACATTTTTCATAAATGTTTCCTTTTTGTATCTAAAGGGACTGAACTTTTAGTTGGTTCTCATTTTTAATTTAAGATAATACTATATTTATAAATCTTTTATTCAGCTGTTCTTTCTCTGCAGTTATTCACAAATATTTGCCATTCCTAGGTTAAAAATATTGACCTCTCCAGAGGTATATTGTATATACTTGAAGGACTACTAGAAGGACATTTCTTTACTGATGTAATCACAGAACTTGCTGCTACTCAAAAATACTTCATCCCTCCTGTGCAACTTCTTCATTCTCTTCTAGAGCATATGCTACAGGTGAGAACTAAAGGCTTGGTCTTTCACTGTATTAAGTCGGGGGAAGGAATGTAAAAACAGTGGTGTTAGATACGAACAGTATATTTTTTTAAAGAGTGTCTTCATCTATTATTTCTTTAACCACTGTTCCTTCAATCACGACTGCATCAGAATATACTGTCAATATATTGATGAAAGAATAGCGTCCCATGCAAGACAGAAAATTATTCATTCAGATTGAGAATATAAATATTATCTTTTTCATACTGTCAACATTACCTCATTTAGGACTATACTATCTACATGTATGTAGGTGACAAATTATAGCACCGAAAGTTATGTTTGTATCAACTGAGACTATAGAATATATTAGGATAACCACTCTAAGACCATAGGGAACATCCATGGATAAAAATGAAATGCTTGTGCATGCACTCACACTCACTCTCAATTTTTTCTCCAGTACAAATTTATTTAAATAATTGAAAACATTCGGAAACCAAACAGTATTTTTTATAAGCCCTATTAATGTAGTACCCATCTTATTGTTAAGTGCTGTCCTTGTATGTAAATGTAAAAACCATTACAAGAAAGGAAGAGTAAGCAGTGAGGTTGAAGCTTTCCAGTACTTTGAGAAACGGCAGGATCTTCTGTAATTTTGCATAAGCCATAGATATTGAGCTCATTTAAAAAAATTCTTGTCTAGACAATGCCAAAGTCAGATGTATTTATCAACTCTTAAGTCTAATAAAAAATTATCCTTATCAAATGCAGTTCAAGTCATTTTGGTTGATGGCAATAGAAATATTGGTCTCTCTGAATAATATAAAGATCATTTGTAAGAAACAGGTCAGAATTGGAAAGAATTGTAAATTGGTTAGGAACAGGATTAAGCAAATAGTGTAACTTGCACCGTTTTGGTATTGTGATGCTGCAAAATGAGTGTGACCTGCACACACATGGGTCTGAATTGGTAGTTGCAGGCAAGGCAACGAGCAAGAGGGTGTATATAAAGCAACTGCATACACACTTCCACTGCATCATTCCCAAGCCTGTAAGAGATCAAATTCATTGGTATAAATGAGTTCACATCGGAGCTGAATATCTTTTGGTTCAAGTTACCCTTATTTTTTCCTTTTCTGTGCAAATTACAATATTTTGCCTCTTACATTCCTCCCCCTCCCTTTCCCACACGATATTAAACTAATATTTGTCATCAGTGAATTTGAGTTTTGGATGAGTTTGAGTTTAGGAGGCGTATGACTAACACAAAAGTTTTTCACTATTGAGTCTTTGACCAGTACAAAACAAATATTTATTTCTTATTTTTAAAACAGGGAGATACAGACCTAGTATTCTCTGCTAAATTTTTTCACATCTTGTATATTCTTCTTCAACTTGATCCTCCTTGGAAGTCTCCTTCCATGTTACGATATTATCTGGAATTTCTTCAGTGTCCTATTTGCAGGAGAGGAACATGGTCTCTGGTAGAGATGCTCATGAGGTAAGAAGCAGTTGGAAAGTGTTTGTTGTTGTTTGGATGATCTCTTGTTTTGGGGGCTTCTCTGTGTCCAGATTAAAAACATAAATGAAGAAAGTTAGTTATTTGCGCATAAAGGTTAAACTTCACCAGTGTACAGAGGGCCAATCCAAGGCACTGCTCATGTCTGTTCTATTTTGAAGCCTTAAGTAGAATTTTAGTAATGCATAAGCCTTGTGCTGGCCCATTGCACAGAGAGAGATCTACCCCAATTAATTTTTACTTAAAAGATATTAACTTGCGTTTCTTAAATATTGTAAGTAAATGTATATGTACATACCAATACCACTGATGATTTAAGGCCAAATTTTCAGAATTTTTAAAATATATATTCTGGGCTGGAATGTTCACTGATTAGGTGTTTGATCTCATGTGTTATTTTGGGGGAAAAAAATATTTAATTAAAGGTTCATGTTATCATGTGAGGTAAATTATTATTGTATTTAGCACATTTCCTTGCGCACTAGAAAAGAAAAGGAATTCCCTGTGGAGGGGCAGAGTTCTTATATTAATAGAATATTTATAAAAAGGTGTTAATTCCAAAAGATTTCCTAGCACTTTGGAAACTATAGCAGGATCCTGTAAACCTTTACCCACACAACTAAGTGTTTCCATGATTAGATCCTATTTACATATCATTTTAGCCACCTTAATGAACGTTCATAATTTAACATGATAACCTGTTTTAAGAGCAAGAGTAGAACATCTTTTCTAGTTGACATTTTTGAAAGAATTTGATATTGGCACAGTAAGATCCAGATCCAGCAATGATTCATTTTGTGTTTTTCTGCAATTAAGTCTTCTGCCAAAGGTTTGAAGAGCTCTATATTCCCCAATCTCAGATATTTTTATATGAACATCGATGGGTTTATTTCTTTAAGAATTAAACCTCATCAGAGTAAGTTTCCTACACTGAATTGTATAAGCCACCTATTATCCCAATGTCCCATGTCTGTTGATGTTACTCTGAGTTTGAGTGCCTTCCTGCTCTGTTCAGGATGTTTTGACAACAAGCCACCTGAGAACAGTGCTTTGCAAAGCATTCCTATACAAAATTGTTAGTTGTCAAATTACACTTTCAACTTTTTCTTCTTCACTCACCCTGGGAAGGTTACTACTAGCCATGAACGTGTGGCTTTTTCTAGCCCTGCACATAACATATGGCTTTTAAATTCAAGGAGTTGTCTCCCCTTCTTCACCCACCCACCAAAAAATAAATCTCGCACCAATCTCTTTTCTACCCATCATCAGGATAATCTTTTTAGTTTTCAACTATCTTCTCTGTCTGTACTTGAAAGTATGGTGTATCAGCTTTGAAATGCTAATATTAAAATTATTTGACTGAGAGGTAGGAAAACATGAACACATCAAAGACTCCCTACAGAGCCAGTGCCTTAGTGTGTTACGAAGCTAAGGCACCAACACCTGGCAGCTCAAGCTCTTATGGCTTGCCACATGACTTGGATCCCCACCCCAGGCCTGCTGCAGAGTCCCCATCTACCTACACATAGCCTTTCCACCTCAAGTCTGCAATACAACCCCACCTTATCTCTGCCCCCCACATTGCTATTCACCCTCCTGGTAGCTCCCCACACAGTGCACTAGGAAGATAAGGCTATGAATCCACAACATTCATGTCTTCCCTGCAAGCCTCTGGAAGAGATTTCCACATTAGCCAATTTTAGCTTTGGTGGATGAGTTGTGTGTTTGATCGTGATGTAGAGGAACTGGGTATGTGCATTATGTCTGGCTATATATTAGGAAGTATGAGGAAGTTTGCTGGGGAGAGAAGGAGTCAGTGTGCATTTGGATAGTATGACGACTGGCTATTAAGACAAATGATAAAGTCTGCCTAGGACTGGTGATTTCATTGAGCTTTAATGGAGGAATGTGCATTTTAGTGATCTTCCTTGTACGTGAATAGAGTTTATATGTGAGTGTAAGAACAGTTTGTACTTACCAATGTTTCAGAATATGGAATGATATATTTAATTTAAAAAAACCACCTATATGCATTTCTATATTGGTCAACATTGCCATATTAGAGTACATAAATGTTTAAACTAGAGAAGATATCACAGTGATGAACTGAGGTGCAGTCACTCTTTCCACAGATGGAATTAATCAGTTTCTGTTCACAAAAGTCACAGAAGTCATAGAAACCTGAAATTTCATGCCTAAAATCAAAATGCAACATGAAACTTCATATTTGAAAAGATGTATACTATTTTATTTGCAGTAAAATAGATATAAAAAACAGTAGTAATATACATTGTATATTGTGTGGCTTTTGACAATCTACATCAAATAATTATCGTGAAACATTTAAGATAGAAATGCAAAGAAGGGGAGAAACAATAAATGTATAATTTTTCTCTAAAGTGAGCCATTTTCAGTGAGCTCAGATTCATTGAAATTTATAATAAAAGTTCGGAAATGTACAAATGCTATTCTAGTTATAGAAAACCTTCACTTATAATGAACTAATTACAGTACACTGAAAAAGTGACTTCCATATAATAGGGCTTTATATGTAAATTCTATAATTTTTACCTAAGGAGACCTTTTCCTGAAAAAAAAGTGATATTAAACTTAATCAGTGAACATTCCAGCACAGAATATCTATCTATCTATCTATCTATCTATCTATCTATCTATCTATCTATCTATATATAAAAGTCAAGTGGTGTATGTATGTATGTATGTATGTATGACAGCGAACTCCTCCCACACCGTTTGAGCCAGAGACTTGAAATTTGGTACAGTTAGGGGTCTTGGGGTCAGGATGGTCTTAAGGGTCGAAAAAATTTTGGATCTCACCTCTGACGCCCCCGAGGGGTGAAAGTCTTTCAGGGCCAATCACATCAGCTGGGCGGTTAGGTGGTGATGATGTCATAATACCCCCTCCAACAGACACCGCACTCGCTCAGCTCACCCCTCCCTCCTCCAACGGAACCCCGAAGATCCCTCAGTTCTCTGCCCCTCCCCCCTCCCAACGGAACCCCGGAATCCATCAGCCCTGTGCCCCCCCCCACCTGTGAAGATCCCCGGAATCCCTCGGCTCTGGGCCCCCTCCCCGCCTGCGACGGATCAGAGTTGGGTTTGGTGGGACGGTAAGTGAGGTGGGGGTGTCTGGTTCTGTTGGGGGGTGAGGTGGGGGTGTTGGGTTTGCTTGGTGGGGTCAGGTGGGGGTGTCGGGTTTGGTCGGGGGGTAAGTGAGCCGGGGGGTGTCGGGGTTGGTCTGGGGGGGTGGGAAGGTGTCGGGGGGGGGTGAGGGGTGAGGTGTGGGTGTTTGGGTTTGGTCTGGGGGGGGGAGAAGGTGTCGGGGTGGGTGCCCAGACCAAAGCCGACACCCCCCCGGCTCACTTACCCCCCGACCGAATCCGACACCCCCACCTCACCCCCCCAAGCAAACCCGACACCCCCTGACCAACCCCAACACCCACACCTCACCCCTCACCCACCCCAACAACTTCCCACCCCCCCAGACCAAACCCGACACCCTCCGTCTCAATTACCCCCCAACCAAACCCGACACCCCCACCTCACCCCCCCCAAGAAAACCCCCCACCCCCACTTCACCCCCCCACCAACCGCAACACCCCCTGACCTACCCCAACACCCACACCTCACCCCTCACCCACCCCAACACCTTCCCACCCCCCCAGACCAAACCTGACGCCCCCCGGCTCACTTACCCCCCGACCGAACCCGACACCCCCACCTCACCCCCCCCAACCAACCCCGACACCCACTGACCAACCCCAACACCCACACCTCACCCCTCACCCACCCCGACACCTTTTCACCCCCCCAGACCAAACCCGACACCCCTGGCTCACTTACCCCCCGACCAAACCCGACACCCCCACCTCACCCCCCCACCAACCGCAAAACCCCCTGACCAACCCCAACACCCACACCTCACCCCTCACCCACCCCGACAACTTCCCACCCCCCCAGACCAAACCCGACACCCCCCCAGCTCACGGTGCACTGTGTAGCACACAGATTATTAAATACACTGTTCGGTCGGGGGGGTGAGGTGGGGGTGTCGGATTTGCTCAGGGGGTCAGGTGGGGGTGTCGGGTTCGGTCGGGGGGTGAGGTGGGGGTGTCGGATTTGCTCAGGGGGTCAGGTGGGGGTGTTGGGTTTGGTCGGGGGGTAAGTGAGCCGGGGGGTGTTGGGGTTGGTCGGGGGGGGTGGGAAGGTGTCGGGGTGGGTGAGGGGTGAGGTGTGGGTGTTGGGGTTGGTCAGGGGGTGTCAGCTGTCTGCCCCCTCCCCACTTCCAACTGACCCGAGCAACGCCGGGCACTTATGCTAGTATATTCTAAAAATTGCTGAAAATTTGGCCTTAAATCATCAGTTGTATGTAAATATACATTTACTTACAGTAATTAAGAAACACAAGTTAATATCTTTTAAGTAAAAATGAATTGGGGTAGATCTCACTCTGTGCATTGGGCCAGCACATGGCTTATGCATTACTAAAATTCTACTTAAGGCTTCAAAATAGAACAGACATGAGTAGTGCCTTGCAATGGCCCTCTGTACACTGGTGAAACTAGTGTGCAAATAACTAACTTTGTTCATTTATGTTTTTAATCTGGACATAGAGAAATTCCCTCCTAAATTGATATTGTATATGGCAAGTTTTATCCTGAGCAAAGTTTTGACCAAGTTCAAGAATCCTTCAGTTATTCACACTTTCATGTTCAAATGTGATACCAGTAATGGGGTCACTATGTTTTGTAATTTTATTAATTATTTCTGAACTTTTTTATTTCTGATTATTTCTGAACTGGTGATTTGATTGCATTTACAAAACCTCATAAGTATGTTACTGCAATTTTGGAATTAAAATGTCAGAATTGCCTCATGCATTGATCAGTGAGTCGATCGTTTGAAACTTAAAGATTGTCTGGTACTTTATTTTTCAGATCTTGCCTTTACTGCAAAAGCTTTTGTCATGCAGTCTCTGTTTCAGAAAAAATGAGTGAACAGAGGGTGGTTCACAAAGCGTTACTCAAGTTTTTCTTTAATTTATTGAATGCTGAAGTACAGGCTTTAACAAGAAGGTAAGTTTTATAGGAGAATACTTTACTTCTTCTTTTGTTTAAAAATTCAAACCCATTTCTCAATCAACAATTGAATTGTACCCTATCTTTACTATGCTCACTGTTTCTGAAATGGGATGCTGTCCTCACAGCTGTTTGCAAGTGGTATTGGGCCATGCATTTGCTAAATGTTTCCTCTGAAATCTCTCATTCTTCTTCGAGTGATTGCTCACATGCATTCCACTATAGGTTAGGCACGCGCTGCGGGCCTGGTTGCCGGGTAGATTTTCCCCTAGCTGCAGACTGGGTGAGCAGGGAGCCCCCTGGAGTGGCGCCACTGAGGCACTCTATAAGTACCCCTGCGACACAGTCTGGCCCTCAGTTCCTTCTTTACCGCTCGAGCTGGTAGTCGGAAGAGGAGTTCTGCTTTTCAGCGTTCTCCTTATCTCCTAGCTAGTCGATTGTTCTCTTAATTGTTCGTTGTTAGCAGTTGTTGTTAGTTAGTTTACATAGTCTTTGTAGTGTAAAGAGTCAGTGCAGGGGTTTTTCCCTGCTGCTGGAGCCTCTGTCTTCAAGGCTCCGGGATTCAAGCACTCAGAGTGTGGGAAGCCTACGCCTGTGGGAGACCCACACTCTAAGTGCCTCTCAAGTGCCTGGTAAGTGCACTTGGCAGTTTCTTCCTAGATCTGCAGTACCTTCAGCCCAGGACCCGCAAAGACAGGGAATCCCGCTTGCGGCACGTCCTGATGGAGGCGGCCCCGGACTCCAGTGCGGCACCGGACCCCGCACCCAAACCGCCGAGAGCCAAGCCTCGGCACCGGTCGCGCTCCCCCAGCGCCAAGCGGAAGAGGAGCGCTCAACTTCGCCCTGCTCCGGACCGCGTCCAGCCGTCGGTACCAGTGCCGCGACCTCAGCCTTCTCCGGGGAGCCGACCTGAGGAAGAGCCGCCAGCACCCGCACCGCTGACTCCGGCGCCGCAGGAGGCCCCGTCGAGTCCGGTGCCAGTGGTCTTGCCACTTGGGGTGCCAACTCCGCAGCAGCTTCCCTCCATGATGGAGGCGTGTAGTGCTGCGAGAGGGTTGCTTGCCGGGGACGCCCCGCAGCAACAAGTCCGGTCGACGGGCAGGCCGCCCATGACCGAGGCAGAGATCGCGTGTCGGAGCCCGGCAGGGCATGGACACCGCTCGATCTCGCGGCGCCGACCAGACTCCCGGCAACGGTCACCCGCCCGGCTCCGGTCGCAGTCTCGGCGCCGCAAGGAGTTGAGACCCTGCTCAAGGTCTCCTCCTGGCCGTTCGCGCCACTCGCGCTCTGGCCGCCGATCAGAGTCCCGGCACCCTGGTAAGGGCCGGTCGTACTCTCGGCACCGGTCGCACTCCCGGCACCGGTCTCTCAGCTGGCGCCGAGACCGTCCGAGACGTCGCTCCACAAGCCGCTCCGTGTCCAGGCACTGCTCGTCGTCTCGGCACCGAACCCCGTCGCGGCGCCGAAGGTCCTCCCGGTACCGATCATCGTGTCGGCACCGAGACTCCCCGAGGCGGCACCGTTCAGGTAGCCACGATTCCTCGGATGGGCACCATACCGCCCGGTACCGGTCGAGAAGCCCACGGCACCGGGAGTGTAGAGAGCAGCACCGGACCCCGTCGCGGCGCCGAAGGTCCTCCCGGTACCGATCATCGTCTCGGCACCGAGACTTCCCGAGGCGGCACCGTTCGGGTAGCCACGACTCCTCGGATGGGCACCTTACCGCCCGGCACCGGTCGAGAAGCCCACGGCACCGGGAGCGTCGAGAGTCCGCCGGCACGCGGGCCCCTCGCTCGGCGGGACCAGTCCAAGTCACCCAGAACCCTGCCTGGTCAGAGTGGGCGGCATGGGGGTACGATCGGCCCCGGGAAACCCAGTCTGAACCCGGGTTCCCGGTGAGCTCAGAGGGTCCAGTGGACGTGCTGGCGGGACCATCATCGGCAGTCCAGCCCTCCACGGTACGTAGCCCTATGGAGCCAGGTCCCTACGCCTCCCCCGTAGGGGTAGAGGCAGTGGTGGGCACTTCATCAACTAGCCCGCCCACCTTGGACCTCTCCAGTTACCAACATCTCCTCCAGGCAGTTGCTAAAAACATGAATCTGCCTTTGGAAGAGGTCCCAGTGGTGGACGACCCGGTCACCACCATGTTAACTAAGGGCACTCCGGCACGGGTGGCAGTGCCGTTCATTAATACTATTAAACTCCACACGGCGGTAATTTGAAAGACCCCCGCCTCTATCTCCCCCACTGCTCGTGGGGTGGAGAAGCGTTATTTTGTCCCAGCCAAGGGATATGAATACTTGAATGTTCACCCCACGCCCTCCTCCCTGGTGGTGGACTCTGTTAATAACAAGGAGCGCCACGGGCAGGAGGCGCAGGTCCCCAAGGCCAAAGAGGCCAAAAGGTTGGACCACTTCGGCAGGAAAGTTTATTCCTCCGGGGGGCCTACAACTCAGAGTCGCCAACCATCAGGCACTCCTGAGTAGGCACCATTTTGACACGGTGGAGGCCCTTACTAAATTTGAGACTGCTCTCCCGCAGGAGGGCAAACAGGAGTTCAGGGCCCTATTGCTCCAAAGCAGGGACATATCTCGTCATGCCCTGCAAGCGGCCCTGGACTCGGCCGACTCTGCGGCCCGAACAATGGCCTCGGGCATTGCCCTCCGCCGGGCAGCATGGCTCTCGTCATCCAACCTAGCCCCGGCCATGCAATTTAAAATCCAGGACCTCCCCTTTGAGGGACAGTCCCTCTTCTCGGAGGATACGGATGCCCGTCTCCAGGCCCTCAAGGACAGGGGGGTAACCCTCAAAGGCCTGGGCATGCACACCCCAGGTCCACAGAGGCGTCCCTTCATCCCGCCACGCAGGAAATTCTTCCCACCTGCGCGCCCGCCCCAGGACTCCTCCCTCAGGAGAAGCCGCCCTTACCGCCGGCGGCAAGGGCCTAGGCAGGGCGGGAAACAACAAGGCTCTAAGCCTTCCCAGGGGCCCAAATCCAACTTTTGATGGTGAGCCCGAGGGCAGTTCACCAATCATAAACCTGGATCCTCCCTTTGGAGACAGTCTGTCCTACTTCCGCCGTGCATGGTCAGACATTACATCAGACCAGTGGGTCCTCCGCACGGTGGAGGTGGGATATTCGCTCCAGCTCTCCTCCACTCCTCCCACCCACCCACCCTCCTCGTCCCTCTTCAGGGACCCCTCTCACGAGCAACTCCTCGTACAGGAGGTGAGGTCGCTCCTCGCACTGGGAGCCATCGAGCCCGTACCGCAAGAGTTCAGGGGGAAGGGGTTCTACTCCCGCTACTTCCTGATCCCCAAGGCGAAAGGGGGCCTCCGGCCCATCCTGGACCTGCGCGAACTCAACACCTACATGATCAGGTTCAAGTTCCGCATGGCCACCTTGGGCACTATCATTCCCTCTCTGGATCCGGGAGACTGGTTCGCTGCCCTCGATATGAAGGACGCTTACTTTCACGTGAGCATCAAACCCTCACACAGACGTTACCTCCGCTTCCTGGTAGCGGGGGAACACTATCAGTTTGCCGTCCTACCCTTCGGCCTGTCCACCGCACCCAGGGTGTTCACAAAGTGTATGGCGGTAGTAGCGGCATTCCTTCGGCGCCGCGGGGTACACTTATACCCGTACCTCGATGATTGGTTGATCCGAGGCACCTCCAGGGACCAAGTGTCAGCTCACATGCGGCTCGTTATCAGCACGTTCGACCGCTTGGGAATCCTTCTCAACAGGGAGAAGTCCACCCGGGAGCCTACCCAGAACATAGAGTTCATAGGAGCCCTACTAGACTCCACGGTAGCAAGGGCATCCCTGCCCCAGCCTCGGTTCCTCACTATCCAGTCAGCCATCAGACAGCTACGCAACTGTCCGATGACTACGGTCAAGGTCTTCCTCAGCCGGCTAGGTCACATGGCATCGTGCACTCATGTCATACAGCACGCCAGACTACGGCTACGCCCACTGCAGTCGTGGCTCGCGGTGGCCTACAGACCGAGAAGGGACAGTATGGACGCCCTCCTCTCCATCCCCAGAGCCACCCTATCCGCTCTGGCTTGGTGGGAAGACCAGGACAATGTGTGCCAAGGGGTCCCCTTCCTTCCCCCCAGCCCGTCCATGTCCCTAGTGACGGACGCCTCGTCGCTAGGGTGGGGAGCTCACCTAGGGGAACTCAGGACCCAGGACCGCTGGTCGGAGTCAGACCTCTGCCTCCACATCAATATCAGGGAGCTGAGGGCCGTCCGGCTCGCGTGCCAGGCGTTCCGGGACACATTACGGGGTCACTGTGTAGCGGTGCTGACAGACAACACCACAGCCCAGTATTACATAAACAAGCAAGGCGGGGCCTGCTCCAGCCCCCTGTGTCAAGAGGCGATTCTCCTGTGGGAATTCTGTATAGCCCACGCTATTCACCCGGTGGCCTCCTTCCTTCCCGGAATCCAGAACACCCTGGCGGACCGCCTCAGCAGATCCGTTATGACTCACGGGTGGTCCCTTCGGCCAGATGTCATCCGGCCGATCTTCCTGAGGTGGGGGTTTCCCCACATCGATCTCTTCGCCTCCAGACAGAACAGGAAGTGCCTCCAGTTCTGCTCCTTTCGAGGCAGCTCCCGGGGATCCCTGACAGATGCCTTTCTCCTACCCTGGACGGGGCACCCGTTCTACGCGTTCCCTCCGATCCCGCTTCTCCACAAGGTGATCCTGAAGATCAGACGGGACAGGGCACACGTCATCCTCATAGCCCCGGCCTGGCCCAGGCAATGCTGGTATGCGTCCCTCCTCCAGCTGTCCAGGGCCCCTCCCATCAGCCTCCCGCTGTGGCCAGACCTGATCTCTCAGGATCACGGTCGCCTCCTGCACCCGGACTTGCGGTCCCTTCACCTCACAGCGTGGCTACTCCATGGCTGAGAGGTCCTGAGCTCTTATGCTCAGCCGAGGTACAGAACGTCCTTCTGGGTAGTAGGAAACCATCCACCAGAAGTACCTATACCGCCAAGTGGACCCGTTTCTCTGCCTGGTGCACACAACATGACATCGTTCCAAGTGAGGCTATTATCCCACGCATATTGGACTACCTGTTAGGCCTCAGAAATCAGGGCCTTTCTACCTCTACTATCCGGGTCCACCTCGCTGCCATATCGGCTTTCCATCCGGGTCAGTCGAACCACTCAGTCTTCTCCGACCCTGTGGTATACCGTTTCCTTAAGGGTCTAGATAAGCTGTATCCGAACGTCAAGCGTCCCATTCCACCTTGGGATCTCAATCTTGTGCTCTCACGCCTCGCGATGCCCCCGTTCGAGCCCCTCGCCACGTGTTCCTTACTACACCTTTCCTGGAAGGTGGCATTCCTAGTAGCTATCACCTCGGCTCGTAGAGTGTCAGAGATCCGTGCACTGACCTCCGAGCCGCCCTACACTATCTTCCATAAGGACAAGGTTCAGCTACGTCCCCACCCGGCCTTCCTGCCTAAGGTGGTCTCTCCCTTCCATGTTAATCAAGACATTTGTCTCCCAGTCTTTTATCCTAAGCCACACACCTCTGGAAGGGAACAGCAATTACACACGTTGGACGTTAGGAGGGCTCTTGCTTTTTATTTAGATAGAACAAAGCAATTCAGGAAAACAACCCAACTTTTCGTGGCAGTTGCGGAGAGGATGAAGGGCCAGCCAGTTTCAGCCCAAAGGCTCTCCTCCTGGATTACCTCGTGCATTCACACCTGTTATGAACTCGCGGACAAGCCGCTTGAGAGAGTAACAGCACACTCCACGAGAGCGCAGGCGTCCTCTGCGGCCTTCCGGGAGGGAGTCCCTATTACGGACATCTGCAGGGCGGCTACCTGGTCCTCCGTCCATACCTTCGCCGCCCACTACGCCATAGTCCAGCAGACCAGGGACGATGCGGCGTTTGGGTCAGCGGTCTTACGATCAGCAATGGGTCAACCCGACCCCACCTCCTAGGTATTGCTTGCAGTCACCTATAGTGGAATGCATGTGAGCAATCACTCGAAGAAGAAAACAAGGTTACTTACCTGTAACTGTTGTTCTTCGAGATGTGTTGCTCACATCCATTCCAAACCCACCCTCCTTCCCCACTGTCGGTTTAGCCGGCAAAGAAGGAACTGAGGGCCAGACTGTGTCGCAGGGGTACTTATAGAGTGCCTCAGTGGCGCCACTCCAGGGGGCTCCCTGCTCACCCAGTCTGCAGCTAGGGGAAAATCTACCCGGCAACCAGGCCCGCAGCGCGTGCCTAACCTATAGTGGAATGGATGTGAGCAACACATCTCGAAGAACAACAGTTACAGGTAAGTAACCTTGTTTTTCTGTTTATAACCAGCTTTCATTATGTTGAAAGAATATTCTGCCTGGATGTTAGTATTTGGACTTTTTGTCTACATTTTTACATATTATTTTCCCACTATGTTCCATGTGTGGATAAGTGTTTAATTTTGTTTCATAAGGGTGAGAGTTTTTAGCTTTGCAGTTCTTAGATTTTTTTGGTTGTCTAGAAAATTCTTAATTGAAAGATCTTGAACATAGAACATACATGTTTGTCTTTCTAAATCTGTAAGCGCTTGTATTATCTCATCCTCCCTATTCAATGTAAATAAATAGATGTATGTAGGATTGCCTTATAAAGTAAAAACATTCTTTTGTTCGAACTGCAATTTTATTTATACAATAGTAACACATTTGACTTCCTTCACTTTGTCATTATTTTACATATATTAATCATCAAAAATAGTGTATGATCTTGCTGTGCTTAAAAATTACCAAACCTTTGTATGTTTTGACAGGAGACATGTTATCTGTCTAGTAACTATAGTAATCAAATTGGCATAAAGCTTTAGGTTCTGTTCACTTTTTTTCTTTTTCTTCTATAGATTGTGTGAAGGGGCCAATTCACAGCTTCTGCAAGTTATGCCACAGACAGTTCTTCTGAAGACCTTTTGGTTGGGAAGTGAAACCTCTCTGCTTTTTACCAAACAGATAAATATTCTGGTAGATTGGGTCATACAATCCTATAGAGAAAAGTTCAAAACAAATGATGTGAGTATGATTCATTTTCTATTAAAAAAAAGTAATGGTCAATGTATTTTTTTTTTAAAAAAGCATTTATTTCTTCATTCCTTTCTGAGAAACTACATTCAAGTATCAAAGCTGCTTGTTACATCTGCCTTTTGTTGTGAAGCATGCTGACTTTTGCTCTACAAAAGGAAATGAACTGCTCTATATGGTTCTCACATATTGATCTGTAAAGAGGAAATGTAATGGAGTCATGAGTGGTTTTCTGGTTGCACTCAGATGTTCATATGCCTTTACCAGCAGGTGTTACTGCAGTCATTAGGGACATTATCAAATAAACTGTAACCAATGAGGTAATTATCTTATTTTACAATTAAATTACTTTTTAGAAAAAACTGTAATCAGTAAAAATTGTCTGAGGATAGAACTAATTAAACAAATGGGGTTTTGTTGTTTTATATACCTTTTTTTAACTTGAAACTTCTTCTGTGAACTCACCAATTTTCTTCCCAGTCCCTTGAGTTTCCTTTGGTGCCTTCTTTAGTTCTTTTTCATCCATAGAGAATGGAAGACAGCATAACTGCTCTTCCATGGCATGCTGGCCAGCATGCAGGACAATGACCTGAACTGAAACCCCCCCTCCCTTGCTAAATTGTCTTTGACTATTCAGTTCCCATACAAAAGTACAAACTTGTCACCATTCTTTGAAAATTATTGTGAAACTATAAAATACATAGGCAATACACATCTTTTCAGCACTATCACAGGGCAACTACAGAGAATGAAGTATTGTAGAAAGAAAAACATTTCCAACGTACTACCTGATCTGTATATTGTGAAGAAGGCACAGAGGTTTAAACACATTGAACACTTTTCTCAGGTTACTTTGATTCTAGCCAGTCCACCTACCGTTTTGGAGAGATGGTGAAACAAGTCAGAGAGAAATAAAGTATTGTCCTTTATCCATGGTCAGGATAAATATATATGCATACATGTATTTCAGGTGCCTACATTTAGGCTTCTAAATCCATATTAGCAGCTTAAGCAAATGACATGATGTTTTTTTCAAAGATATTGAGCACCAATTAAGCAATTGTCCAGTTGACTTTCAGTGGGAATTCAATACTGCTTGAAAATCAAACAATTCTTTTAGGTTCCTAATTCTAAATTCTGGAGCTTAAATGTGAGCACCCATTTTCTTTTTTAATCTTGCCCTTTCTTCTGTTCAAAAGTTCCAACTTTTAAAACCATACAGTGTTACAAGTTGTATTGTTTCTTCTGTAAGTACTGTAAAATATTCACTTGTAGACAAGTAGACTACAGTATAAGGTGTAATGATTAAAAAGAAACAGAAAAACTTTTGATAAGACTAAACTGTAGTATCAAACATACACAAATGTCTGGAATAGACTTAAATCTAATGTACCAGTTATCCTTTTCCACAAAAACAAGGTTCCCATAGCTGTTCAATTTTCATTTTATGCACTACATTGTATAACATCCCAGCAGATGTGAAATCTGGCCTTAAAATGCAGCTATGTTATATTGTTCCCTGACAAGCTACTGTGTTGTGTGTTTTGCTCTGTTTTTATAAATAGCCCTCATTCCTCATCTGTGCATCAGAGGGGTACCTGTAGAGCGCTCAGGCCATGATGTGAGTGATGCAGCAGAAGCTGGTACTCTTGTAGTCATTAGTGATAGCAGCAGCTCAAACAATTCTTTCTGCTGAGCTCTGTCCTCCTCTCTTAGCTGCTGTTCCTGTTCCATGCCCGCTCCCACACTGAAACCCTTTCCTCAAGCTATGCAGCCAGGCTGAGGTTTTCCTCTCACCATGCCTTCCTTCTAGCCATATGACCATCTGTTTTTTGGTACTGGACCTGCTTATTGGCACTGTCCATAACTTCAGCCATAAGTTCATCATGGAAATGCTTCCTTTTGGAATGGTCCAGGGAGGTATGTTGGCCCAGACTTCTGCTACAATGTGAGTGAGCTGTGGACGTACTGCAACCAGTAGAGGTTGAAGAGCATGGAATAGGACAAGACAGTGAGGGTTATTGTCTGGTATTCCTCAGTGCAGGAGCACAGAAAAAAATCCTCCTGGAATTTCAAGGACATAAAATGGTACTTTTCCAAATTGTACTTCATTGTAGTGTGAGCAGGATGCTTCCTGTCACAGAAGCTCCCTGGACAAAGCCTGGTTAATCACAGTGAAAGAAGTGCAAAGACAATGGTAAGTTAAAAATTCAAAACTGTTTTTTGTTTTCTAAAAATTGCAGACTTGGGTTTGTTCATGTCAATTCCAAGTAGGTCTGTGTACTCCATATGCATAGTTGTCGGAAGGTTTTTCCCTAATGGTACCCATCAGGTCAGCTGTGGAGCCCCCCTGGAGTCATGCCTTCATGGTGGTATATATAGGTCCCTGCCGAGCCACCACCTCTTCACTTCCTTCTTACCACCCATGACAGTTATTGGAGGTACTTCTCTTGCTTCGGGCAAGTGATCCTCTAACAAACTTTCCTTTTGGATTGTAAATAGTTCTACTTAGTATAGCATATTGGTGTTTTAGTGTAGGTAGTTAGTACCTAAGTTCTGTTGGGGGTTATCCCCTACCAACATTCTCCCTTCCAGGGGCCAGTGCATGCCTCAGTCTCAAGGCTTCAAACTTTGTGGGTCCTGTCAGAAGCCTATGCCCAGGGAAGACACTCATGACTTCTACTTAAAGTGCTTCGGAGAAGCCCATCAGACCAAATAGTGCAAGATCTTCAGGGGCTTCCACCAAGAGCTAATAAGGAGGGGGACTGTAGACTTAAACTTCTCCTCATGGATTCAGCTCTTTACCCCCAGCCCGTGTCAGTGAAGGAGGCTGCGGCCCTGGTAGAGGACTCGGAGTCCACAGACCGGTGGCATCGCCACTCTTCAGCACAGAAGGACAGCTCAACAGCCTCCAGGCACCAACTGCACTTGATGGTGCTGCATAAGAAGCAAAGAAGAGCTGAGGATGGGGTGGGTGGGTAGCAACAGTAAAAGCAGTGAAATCTGATGGTGCCCACAGAGTGTCTCTTGCCAGAACACTCAGCTCCTGCTCAGACGAAACTGGAACTGTTAACTATGGCCACACAGGTGGACCCATTGAGTCTGGTCCCCTTGGACTCTCTGGCATGTACAGCCAAATGGGGGAGTTGGAACTGCCGTCTACCCTGGATACATTTGAGACCACCAGGGACCTCGTAGAGATGGCAGCCTCGCAGTCCCTGACAACAGCACTGGCACCGCACAGAGGGGCTGTTCTCTCCAAAGGCAAACCGGCCATGCTCTGGCACTGGTCATCCTGACCTTGGCACCACTCTTAGGCACTGTCCTGCATGGCATTGCTGTGGTCTCCGAGGTCAGAGTTTTCTTCGGGGTCAGAACTGGAATCGTGTCTTAAAGTGGAGCCAGCACCGCTCTCAGCGTTTGAGACACGAAGGACACCAAGTCCCCATGCTGCCCTGGCCACTATAATGGCAGGTGCCCACGCAGTGGCCTTTCTGAACCCCATGGGCATACCACCAAGCAAAAGGGGTTGAACTCCAAGTCCCTATCAGTTGTCTTGGACATGTGAGGCCCTCCATCTTCCTCAATAATGAGGGAACCTCCATGGGGATCAGAGCCCAGTTTCTTCATTTTCTCAGTATCTTTATGGGTTGTCCTTAGGAACATTTCTTTTTATGAATAGGTAGTTTAATTATATATGTATTGGGGTTGTAATTCTTTCTTAACCATTATATTTCCTTTGTCTTTGACAGGAGATTCTTAGAACATCTTTAAATTTAGTGTTTTAGCTTTCTGTTCAGTCCATTTTCTGAGAGTGTTTTTGGTTTCATTAGGGTTTAACAGGAAACAAACTTCTGCCTCCAAGAAGTCCAAGCACTCCTATGCTTTTATATGAACATTTTTTAGTTTGCAAAAGTTTTTTAATATTAAATAATTCTTAGAGAGGATTTAACTTAAATCTATATATATAAAAGTCAAATGGTGTATGCGTGCCTGTATGTATGCTGCCGAAAATGTCGAAAATTTTTCAAATCTCACCTCTGACTCCCCCCAGGGGCGAAATTCTTTAAAGCCCATTCACATCAGCTGGGCAGCAGGTTAACACCTGCTGTTCTCTGTGACATAGTTATGATGTCATAATACCCCCCTCCAACGGACCCTGCACTCGCTCAGCTCTCCCCCCCCCCCCCAACGGACCCGAGCAACGCTGAGACGTTTGAACAAAATTTGTATTAATAAAAAACGTAGTACTCTTTTTACATCCCAGTTTCCAATTACAAATACTGTGAGCAACACCGGGTATTTTTGCTAGTAGTAATTAAAAAAAAAAGTTGCTTCTTCAAAAAATGTTTTGGCAAGATTATTCGTGTCTTCCTGAGTTGGTTGCGAGAACTCCTTCAGCACTGTGTAATTATTTTCCCATTAATATAAATATCCTATACTCAGATGGCTTCTAGTATTGGTAATCAGGGTAATTCAGGTTGGTGCATAGAGTGTGTTGTAAATGATAAAACAATGATATTAGGAATATTAGGAGCTTTGCTGTTAGCTAATATTTGTAAGTATGCATTTCACAAAGGGGGTTGCCATTTCAACACTTAAGAAGCACTTAGATTTACAAAGCTGTTGTTTATTTTTAAATACCAAAATCATTGTTGATAAAAGGTCTCTTCTTCATGTATAAGATTCTTTCCTTCAATTATATGCTAAAACTACTCATCAAAATAGTACACTACATTGCAAAAGGACTATGTAAAAATGCAAGGTTAATATGTTTAGGAAGCAGAGTAAAGTTATACAATAGCAGTATAGATTATTTTAATACTTTGGTTTGAAGTTTTCTATTATGGTTAATAAATAGGAGCTATGTAGTTGCACAGTGATTGTTGCTATGAAGATAGTAAATTTCATATTTAATGTTGAAGTTAACTTCTACATTAAACAAGTCTGTTAACTGAGACTGCATGATAGTAAATCCCATATTTAATGTGAAAGTTAACTCAGACTTATACGTTTTCATTAAAGTATGTATCACTACTAGGATCCAGTTTTACACTTGCTATTTTTTGGCAATTTTCATTCAAAATAATTTCATGCATTTTCATTTTACTTTTAGTGGGTTAGGATATCATTTTCTTTATATGTAGCATTGAAGCATTCTTCAAATGATTAACTAAACAGAAGTGCTTAGTTTATGCAAATGTTATTTTATCACGTCAGCGAACTGAACGTATGCCAGTCCTGCCAGCTGACATCATAGCAGTAAATTTCATTGTCAAGAATCTGAAAATATTCTTTTCTTGGCAGTGGACAGAGGTGAGATACTTAATTGGGGAGGAGCTGGAGCTGCAAATTTGTGCATCTGCCAAATTGCTCTGCAGCTCTTTGCTATCTGTTTTGTAGAACACCATTAACATATGCTCTATAAGCAGGTTTCTGGAACAGTGCCAAAAAAGGCTCCATGTGGTCTTTGCTCTAGATTAAATCCCTGGAGTGGCGGGAAAGCTGGCCAATCAGCACCCTTCCCCCACCCCAACTGGCCAGTGGGTGCTAGACACTCCAAGGGGAGGTGAGAGAAGCTACCTGGTATCCCTCATCAGCAGGTGTCTCCCTCCCTCCCTCACTGCTGGGGCTGTCCCCTTTCATTGCTGGCCTCATCAATTTAGGCAGGTGAGTGGCATTTTGCTCTATAAAAAGCTATTATCCCCTCTTACACTTCAAAATAGCTGCAATCTTGGCCAGAAAGGAAAATCAGGGAACAAGTAGGATGGAGAGGTGGCTGAGGAACAGGAGAAGGTATCAGAATATTCTAGATATACCCCAGACTACTTCTGTGACCTTGGGCAAATCAAATAATCTCTCTGCAGTAATTCTTCTCATTTTAGAAGCCCACAAACTGTGGGGTGCATCCCTGTAGGGGCCTGGGCCACTCAGGAGGAACAATGAGGGGGTGGGGGCACACAGTAGCACCTGGGCCAGCCCCCACAGTGGGTGGGGAGGGAGCAGCATGCAGACAGATTCCATTAATGATAAGAGGAAATGTGACTGGAAAAGTTTGTGCATCTTTGGCTCTTAAAAGTGCATTATAACCAAACAAATTTAAATTCTGATAATTTCTTCTGCTTTCTATTCCTGACTCTCTTAGGAATGCTTAAAATATATTTTTTACTTGCGTAATAAAATATGTATATCAAATGGGGAAAAAGTGTGCCACTTTTTTTTTAACCCTTTCCCCACCCAACTAATTTCCTGAATTCTACCTTCCTCACTCTTTTTTTTTTTAACATTTCTCACTCCATCTTAAGTAAAGTATTAGTTTTTCTTCATTTTACTGTGTTCTAAGTAGAGACTCTCCCTGTGTATTAAATATATGAACTCTGTGTGTGTTTCAGTATTGGTTTAGAGATACCTTAAGTCTGATTTGTCCCATAGTCTCTATTATTCTTTCATAAATCTCCATCTGATTTATGAAACTCATACTTTCTCAGTCACTGGTGCTTTCCAGACTTTGGTCTCAGAGAAATATCAGACATAATTTGGGACATGGTTGGTGTAATTGATATACTAACATGTAAGACACTCCCAATCCATAATTTTGTTGCACAACGTGAAATCATTTTTTCAAGTTGAAAACATGAGAGAACTTCTTAAAGGAGATGAAACTGTTATTTTGTTCAGTATGATTTCTTGCATTAGATCTGACATGTAGTATGATGCAAGATTATGGGCTGGTCTTCTTTGGGGGGGGGAATCGACTGAAGATATGCAACTTCAGCTATTTGAATAACGTAGCTGAAGTTGGCGTATCTTCAGCCGATTTACCTGTTGTCCTCATGGCAGCGGCGGACGGCGGCGCGCTCCCCCGTCGACTCCAGCTTGTGCCTTGCGGCAAGCTGGAGTTACAGGAGTCTATGGGGGTGCCCCCGATTTCTCACGTCTTAACAAGACGTGAGAAATGGATCGCTAAAAGATCGATCGCTACCATGATCCAGTAGGTAGTGAAGACATACACTTAATATACAGTGTGTATATAGTGTGTGTTGTATGAGGCAAGATTTAATATACAGGGTGTGGACTGGAGCTTCAGTCAAAGAGCTAACCTCTGTTCTTGACTACTGTGGATTGATGAGGGTGCGGTGGAATATTGGATACTTCAACATTAGTGAATAGGTAATTAGACCTCAGAAGTCAGAATGCCTCCTGAGCAGCACATTCAGGATTTGTAAAAATATTTGGTACACATTTTTAAAAAGCTGAAGATTGTCTTTCCCATGGCTTGTCCCCTAGAGCAGGTGTGGAGGGAAAGGATAAGGCTTGTATCCCTATTTCCATTCTTCCAAGATATGCCCCCATTGGGCTGATTAGAATTGTTGGCAGTACTAAGAAAGTTCCCCATTCCAAAATGCTAGGAGACGGAGTTTGCCTGTCTCCTGCACTTGTGTACTGTGGAGCAAAAGACCTCCTTACATTTTCACTTGCCTTTAGCAAACCCATGTCTGGTCAGTCATAATTTAGCTTTAAACTTGTATTCGATTATATCTTTGACAAAATAATTTTAATGAGCAACAAGGGAGGAAGATTTCTATAAAAGTAAAATAAGCAGCTTAATTAAAGTAAATGCACAGCTTGAAATCATGCATTTAAATCCAGACTTTACTCAACCTCTTGTGTGTGTGACTTTAAGTATTAATCTCATTTTGCATGTTTGTTTTTAAATACTGTAACACACTTTCTTCTGAGTGTTCAATTGACTTGTAATTAATGGTATGTTAATCATACTAACTTTCCTGCAAGAGTTAGCACTGGAGCTGGAGAAAGTAAAATCTTTGAGAAAGTTAATTGTCAGCTAAGTGGATCTATGTTGTTGCTTTTGTTACCAACCCATTATAGTTTGGTTTTGGGTTTTTTTTTGGTATTTCATAAGGCTATTCTACAAATACTGCATATTCCGTTGTAGGTCTTCAAAGATGAAGTAGCTATGCTGCTAACTGGAATTCTTGGAACTATAGTAGAATATTGGATTCTTTCCGGCTTCCTGATGGACAGAAATGTGTTGCATCAAGTGGCAGATGACCTGGCAAATTACATTGCCATTTCATGTGATGGTGAGTGTCTGTGATAAATTTTATATTCTTTTAAATGTTAGTCTCGGATACTAAAATCCTAATTTAAGTTTCCTGTTAAACTATTTTGCGTTTCATTATGCCTGTGCAACCTCATTGCATAGATATTTTAAAATACAAAAAGGGCAATGTTTGACTCTGTGTCTGTTGCCTGATGCAAGGGCTAAAATTTAATAGGCTTTCCTGGCAGATTTCTGCCAGACAGGTTTTTTCATCAGGCTCCAACTCCATGACTTTCACAGCTGCAGAGGAAGGCTAAAATTCTTCTTCGAGTGCTTGCTCATGTCCATTCCAACAAGTGTGTGCGCACCACGCATGCACGGTTCCCGGAAAGTTTTCCCCAGCGGTACCCGTAGGGTCGGCAGGGGCGACCCCTGGAGTGGCGCCCTCATGGCGGTGTATATATGCCCCTGCCGACCCCCCTCCCCCCCGCTCAGTTCCTTCTTCCCACCCATGACGATTAGCTGGAATCCCCTTTATCTAGTAGCGGTATCCCAGCCTTTTGCTATTGTTCGTGTAAATCTGTTTATAGTTGTTCTACTTAGTGTTAAGTGTTAGCAGTTCTTAGATAGGTAGTGTGTTCTTTATCAGTCCTCGCCCCGGGGCATGCCTGGCGCGCCGGGCTTCAAAAGCTGCGAGCACTGTGGGAGGCCTATGCCAAAGAGTGATCCCCACACAAAGTGCTTGAAGTGCCTGGGTGAGGGCCATCAATCCGAGCGCTGTGCAATTTGCAAGAGCTTCAAACCAAGGACAAAGAAAGAGAGAGATCATCGTCTGCGTCTAATCCTTATGGAGTCTGCCCTTCAACCTCAGGGAGATCTCCCATCCAAAGCAGCTCGAAGCGCTCCGGCCTCGGTACGGGACCCGGCGGTGCCCAGGAAAGAGAATTCGCACCGGCACCGGTCCCCACGACGCACCGAGATCCCCAGACGGCACCGCTCTCAATCGCCGGTGCCGCCTAAGAAGCAGAGGGGCAGATCGCCGGCTCGTAAGGCAAAGGCGAAGACGCGGCACACCCAGGGTCACGTAGATGAGCCCCGTAGGGTGCCGCCAGCGTCTGGCCCGGTGCGCGCGCACGCATCGGGGGGTGGTGCAGCGCTGCACGGGCCCCTCCCGGACTTCCCCGCGCCGTCGAGCCCGGAGACCTTCGAGGCTGCCCGGGACTTGATTGAGTCCGCGGGCGAAGACGCTACGGCACCGCCCTTCACGGCCCCGCCTCTCTCGGATCCGGTGCCAGCGACGGCCCCGGCACCGCTTGTGACACCGGCACCGTCGGGGTCGGTCACACCTTTAATTCCTCCGATGCTGACGGCACCGGTACCGGGAGCATCTTTCACCTCGGCACCAACAGCACCGGACGCCCGGATGTCCTCGGCACTGTCAGTGAGGGCTCTAGGAGAATGCGTCCAGCTACCTCCGCCGGCACCGATAATCTGCCCCGGTAAGCCTACTATGTAACAGAGATACATCATGGCACCAGAGGGCGCGGCACTGCCATGGCCCAGCTCAGCGTTGGAATCTGATGCGTCGTCCCGTTCGAGTCGAAGCCACCGCACCGGGGTACCTTCTCGTCGATCAAGCCGTAGCCACCGCTCCCATGGGTCAGATCGGCACCGTTCACGGCACCGACGCTCCTCCCACCACTCGGCACCGTGGTCCCAGCAAAACCCAGGTCCAGTGCAGTGGTCCTTCTGGCCCCCGTGGGCGTTTCAGCAGACACAAGGGCCACCATCTGTGGCGATGTCACTACCTGCGGTGCCACGAGGCCCTGTTTTGGCCACTGTATCCAGACCCCCACCGGAGGTGGTGGGAGAGGAACCGGTACCGGGTCCGTCGGGGTTGGGCCAGTACCACAGTTCCATGGCCCGTCATTCCTCGGCTGCCTCGCCAATGGGTCCACCCACGGGAGACCCTGTTCAAGAGGAGCCCCCATTCGCCACATCGTCCTCTTCTTCTCCGGACGAAGCGGTGGCAGGCTCCTCGACGTCTGGACTGCCACCGATGGACGTCAAGGGGCACCAGGACCTCCTAAGGAGAGTGGCCCAGAACTTGAACCTCCCTGCTGAGGAAGTGCAGGAGGAGGAAGATCCGACAGTGGACATCCTCTCTCCAGATGGGCCCAAGAGAATCGCCCTTCCTTTCATCAAAAAGATTAATTCAATGTCGACCACTTTGTGGCAGACTCCCGCCTCGATTCCGCCAACGGCAAAAGGGGTAGAACGCCGTTATTTCACACCGCGAGCCGGGTACGAGCACATGTTCACTCATCCACCACCGGGCTCCCTGGTGGCGGATGCAGTTAATCATAGGGAGAGACAGGGTCACACAGGACCCACACCTAAATCACAGGAAGCAAAAAAATTAGATCTATACGGCAGAAAGGTTTAGTCGTCGGCCTCCCTGCAGCTTAAAATCACGAATCAGCAGGCAGCGCTAGGCCGCTATGCATTTAACTCCTGGACTGCCCTCAGCAAGTTCCAGGAGAAGATCCCTAAGGACTCATCGCCGGAGTTTACGGCTATACTGGAAGAGGGCAAGGTGATCTCCAGGGCGGCGCTACAAGCTGCGCTTGATTCCGCAGACTCAGCCTCTCGATCGATGGCTACCGGGATAGTGATGAGGAGAGGGGCATGGCTGCAGGTTTCCGGCATTCCTCCTCCGGTCCAGGCATCCATCCAAGACCTGCCCTTTGATAGGCAGGGGCTATTTGCGGAGGATACGGACAAGAAGCTGCATTCTATGAAGGACTCTAGGGCTATGCTTCGGTCCCTAGGCCTTCATACCCCACAAATGGTCAGGCGCCCCTTCAGGCTCCCACAAGTCCAACAGCCTCGCCCCTATCAGCAAGCTCCCAGGCGAGACCTAAATCGAAGGGGGGGAAGGGGAAACAACAGAGGAAGACCCCGTTCTTCATCCCGCAATGGCCAGCAGAACCAGGGGCCCAGGCAACCCCCTAGCGCTAGGCCTAACTTTTGAAGGTGCGCCCGGGGGCGACGATCCAGTATCCAACCCTTCACCTTTCCGTCCCTTCCTGCACCGCTTGTCTCACTTTCATCAGGCATGGTCCCAAATCACCTCAGACAAATGGGTCCTCAGCCTGGTGAAGGTGGGATATTCTATCCAATTTTCCTCCCTTCCACCTACCCACCCATCTTCCCCGTCCCTCTTCAGGGACCCATCTCACGAGCAACTCCTAGTTCAGGAGGTACAGACCCTTCTGGCTTTGGGTGCCATAGAGGAGGTTCCTCAAGAATTTCGGGGCAAGGGCTACTATTCCCGTTATTTCCTTATCCCAAAGGCCAAGGGTGGCCTTCGTCCTATCCTAGACCTGCGGGGCCTCAACTCCTACATAAAGAAGCTGAAGTTCCGCATGCTCTCCCTAGCGACTATTATCCCTTCCATGGATCACGGAGACTGGTTCGCCTCCCTCGACTTAAAGGACGCTTATTTCCACTTTTCAATAATCCCCGGCCACAGAAGGTTCCTGAGGTTCGTGTTAGGGGATCACCATTACCAGTTTACAGTGCTTCCGTTTGGCCTATCGACTGCCCCAAGGGTGTTTACAAAGTGCATGTCGGTAGTAGCCGCATACCTGAGGCGGAAGCAGGTACACGTTTACCCATACCTGGACGATTGGCTCGTCAGAGCAGACTCAAGGGAACTGGCTATCCAGCATATAGCTCTGGTCAGAGCTACATTCCTCAGGTTGGGTCTCATATTGAACGAACCAAAATCGACCCTAGAGCCTACTCAGAGAATCGAGTTTATAGGGGCAGTATTGGACTATCAACAAGCCATGGCATTCCTGCCCACAGCTCGGGCCGAGGCCATATTGAACTTGGTTCGCTCCATCCTACAGTACCCAACTACCACGGCCAGAAACTGCATGGTCCTCTTGGGCCATATGGCAGCCTGTACGTACGTGGTACCATACGCCAGACTTAGACTTCGGCCACTCCAAGCCTGGTTGTCGACAGTGTACAAGCAAGGAAGAGACCCACTAGACCTGGTCGTCACCCTCCCACACCACACGCTGACTTCGCTACGTTGGTGGCTACAGCCCAGCTCTCTCCATGCGGGGGTCACCTTTCAAAAACCCCAGCCCACACTGACATTAGGGACAGATGCATCCGCCCTCGGCTGGGGAGCTCATCTCGGAGACTCCAGGACTCAAGGCCACTGGTCTCACAGCGAGTTGTCCCTCCACATCAATGTCCGGGAGCTGAGAGCAGTTCGTCTCGCGTGTCAGGTATTTCGGCACCGGTTGCAAGGCAAGTGTGTGCTGGTCCAGACGGACAACACGGCGACGATGTTTTATATAAACAAACAGGGTGGTGCTCGCTCTTCTCCCCTATGCAGGGAAGCCCTGGCCCTATGGGATTTCTGTATCGCACACAACATCCATCTCATAGCCACCTATCTCCCAGGGGTTCAGAATGTCCTGGCGGACACCCTCAATCGCTCGTTTCGGGGCCACGAATGGTCACTCAGGGGCGATGTTGTACACTCAATCTTCCTGCGGTGGGGCTTTCCCCTCATAGACCTATTCGCCACGAGGGCCAACAGGAAATGCCAGAGGTTTTGCTCCCTCATGAACCTCAGTCCAGGATCAGAGGCAGACGCCTTTCAGATCCCTTGGAGGGAGGGTCTTCTCTATGCATTTCCTCCATTTCCACTCATTCACAGGGTGTTACTCAAGGCCCGCATGGACAGGGCGTCCATGATTCTAATAGCACCGGCGTGGCCCCGACAACACTGGTACACTCTGTTGCTGTCTCTCTCTGTG
Organism: Sternotherus odoratus; assembly: GCA_032164245.1. NCBI lineage: Eukaryota > Metazoa > Chordata > Testudines > Kinosternidae > Sternotherus > Sternotherus odoratus. The sequence continues at coordinate 58,740,023 of JAVMKO010000007.1, read as the reverse complement.
TCCAGTCCTGTAACCCTCCCTCTCCTCCCGGCGCTGGTTTCCCAAGACCACGGGCGGTTGCTTCACCCCAACCTCCAATCGCTCCACCTCACGGCATGGAATATCCATGGTTGAACCCCTCGGAGCTTCAGTGCTCCAATCATGTCAGGGAGGTTCTGCTGGGTAGCAGAAAGATGTCAACTCGTACCACTTACATGGCCAAATGAAAACGTTTTTCCCTATGGGCCCAGGGAAAAGGTATAAACCCCACTTTAGCTCCCATACCTCTTATCCTGGATTACCTTCTGGAGCTTAAGAGGCAAGGGCTAGCCATTTCCACGGTTAGAGTACACCTAGCGGCTATATCAGCCTTTCATACAGAAGTGGGGGGATCCTCGGTGTTTAGCAACCCGCTTGTGGGGCGCTTCCTCAGGGGATTAGAAAGATTGTACCCCTCGGTGCGACCACCGGTTTCTCAGTGGGACCTTAACCTGGTGTTAACAGCCCTCATGAAGCCCCCTTTCGAACCTCTAGACTCCTGCCCACTCTCTTATCTTTCTTGGAAGACGGCATTTCTTGTGGCCATTACTTCTGCCCGACGGGTATCTGAGCTCAGAGCACTCACCTCTGAGCCACCGTATACCGTCTTCCATAAAGATAAGGTTCAGTTGCGGCCCCACCCGGCCTTCCTTCCCAAAGTGGTTTCCGCTTTTCATTTGAACCAGGACATTTTTCTCCCTGTTTTCTTTCTTAGGCCTCATGCCTCCAACAAGGAGAGAATGCTACACTATTTAGATGTGAAAAGGGCTCTAGCGTTTTACATAGAACGTACAAAACCTTTTCGTAAATCTCCACAACTTTTTATTTCAGTAGCGGAGCGGATGAAGGGGTTGCCGATTTCTTCTCAACGACTGTCGGGATGAATCACCTCCTGCATCAAACTGTGTTATAACCTCTCCAACGTTTCTCCTCCGCCATTAACAGCTCACTTGACCAGAGCCCAGGCCACATCCACAGCGTTCCTGGCGCATATTCCAATTGTCGACATCTGCAGGGCGGCGACATGGTCTTCGGTCCATACCTTCTCCTCGCACTATGCCATCGTGCAGCAGACCTCGGAGGATGCTGCTATGGGACAAGCGATCCTGGCAGCAGGTACTAAGATTACTCCTCTCCCACCTCCGAGATAACTGCTCGTAAGTCACTTGTTGGAATGGACATGAGCAAGCACCTGAAGAAGAAAAGACAGTTACTCACCTGTTGTAACAGTTGTTCTTCGAGATGTGTTGCTCATGTCCATTCCAAATCCCACCCGCCTCCCCTCTGTCGGAGTACCGGCAAGAAGGAACTGAGCGGGGGGAGGGTCGGCAGGGGCATATATACACCGCCATGAGGGCGCCACTCCAGGGGTCGCCCCTGCCGACCCTACGGGTACCGCTGGGGAAAACTTTCCGGGAACCGTGCATGCGTGGTGCGCACACACTTGTTGGAATGGACATGAGCAACACATCTCGAAGAACAACTGTTACAACAGGTGAGTAACTGTCTTTTCACTAGGGTCTCTGCCAGTCTAAGCTGGGAGGAAATTCTTTCCTCACCCCAAATATGGTGGTCAGTTAGAGCCTGTGTGAGACCCGCCACTCAGATATCTTGGAAATAATTCTTGGTAGTAACTCAGAGCTCTCCCCATCTAGTGTCACATCTGAGACTGTTGGAGACTTTTGCTAGTACCAGTCACTGAAGGGCAATATGCCATTATATGCAATTTCATCATAAACTTATCAAGCTCAGTCTTGAAACAAGTTAGGTTTTTTGCCCTCACTACTCTCTGGAAAGTATATTCCAGAACTTCACTTCCCTGATGGTTGGAAGCTTTTTTTCTGATTTCAAGCCTATACTTACAGATGACCAGTTTATGTCCATTTGTACTTATGCCAACATTGACCCTAAATTTAAATGAATTCCTCTCCCTCCCTGGTGTTTATCCCTCTGATGTATTTATAGGCAGCAGTCATATCTCCCCTCAGTATTTGATACGCTAAAAAAGGTCAAGCTCGTTAAGTCTTCTCTTGTAAAATAGGTTCTCTATTCCTCTGATCATCTTAGTAGCCCTTTCTCTGCACCTATTCCAGTTTGAACTCGTCTTTCTTAAACATGGGAGACCAGAATCTATCTTCATTGCATGTAAGGGCTCTGGAAGTCTGTATATATGCTAGTCAGACCTCACCTGGATATATCAGTACATGTTCCACCAGAATTTCTGCCACCACTAAATTGATAGCAGGACCCTCTAAAAGTCTACAAGGAATGCTAGTCTCCACTCCATTACGATCAAAGACATTCATTACATAGGTCTCCAAACTATGATGGGAAACCCATTTGGATAACCTTCAAATGAAAGGCATGTGTACTCTACTCTTCAGGAAAAAATATTCCACATAGAAAAAGTCTTGGAGTTAAGAACCCTATGCTGGGTGTGCATAGTTTTCTGTGAATTTTTCATATCTGCGAGAGCCAAGTGGGGTCATCCAACCATAGACCTGTTTGCCAACAGAAAAAATGGGAGATGTCAAAAGTTCCAATTCCATTAATCCTGCTCAGGCAGGACCCTGCTAGAATGATCCTAGTAGCTCCAGCATGACTGAGACAGTTCTGGTATTCTGAGCTAACAAATCTATCCTCCAATACAGTTACTTCCCCAGTCATAGGTAAAATCACAGAAGCATGGTCAAAAGGTTCATCTGAATCCATGGTACCTGCATCTCAAAGTAGATACTGTATGGCTGACAGTGGAAAGATCCTGTTAATCTGAAGTACAAAATGTACCAATACACAGTAGACAAGACTCTCAGATGTACTTTATCCCAGTAAATGGAAGAGATTCATTGTCTGGGCACATCAGTCAAATATGGACAGGGATAAGTGGAACTATCTCCTGTATTTAAAAAACTCCAGAATGTCCTTGATTTCCTTGAGGTTTCACCTATTAGCCATCTCAGCTTTGCACCCTCCAATTCAGTGTTGTTCTGTATATTCACACACTAAAATGGACAGACTTCTAACTATATCCCCCAGTTAGAGAACCTCTCCCTCCTTGGGCTCTAAATACAGTTCTCACACGTTTATTGGCCCCATCTTTCAAACAACAAGCTACATATTCTTTTGTTTCATCTTTCCATTACAACAGTCTTTCTGGTAGCAATAACATCAGCCAGAAGGGAAGGGGACCCCATACATAATTTTTTATGAAGACAGAGTGACTTTTTGTCAACAGCAGTCTCTGACTTTCACTTCACTTTATCTATATTTTCTCCTACCCCCAACCTACATTCAAATAAAGACAAAGCTAAAACCTACACTCTGGTTTCAGGTCACTCTTCTGTTACATAGATAGGTTTCCCCCAGATCAGCGGTGTCCAATGAAATTTGATGCTAGCCACACTTGTGGTTTTTAATTTTTCTTATTAGCCATATTATTAAAAAGCCACATACATTAGCCACAATTCAATAGCCTATTAGCCACATGTGTCTAATGGCGAACGTATTGAACACTGCTGCCCTAGATTATTCTTAGTTTATGGAGACATTGTTAAAGAACAGACCGTTTCAACACAGACTTGCTAACTACCTCTCTATCTATATTAATCTGTCCTATGAATTGGCAGTCATATCTATGAGAGTAAACACTCACTCTGCTGGGGCACAAGCAACCTCCATCGTTGCTTTGAGAAATAATCACATTCTAGAGATTTGTTGGGCAGCTACTTGGGACAATACATACATGCACTGAGCATTTCTCTATAATGGAGGACTGATGCTAATTTTGATGGCGTTTTACTAAAAACACTATTTAGATAAACTCTTAGCACCCACTTCCTGTGATATAGGTCACTTCTCCGAATCACCAACTGTGGAATATATATGGGCAGAAACTCAAAGAAATTCTTACTTTACAGTAACTGTGGCTCTTTGAGACATTTTGTCAATATATATTCCAGAATTTAGCCTCTTCCCTGCCACTACTGAGTCTGATAACACCAGTATTTTATATTGGCAAAGGAAGTAAGGGGTGGTTGGGGTCACCCTTCCCTTTATGCCCTCAAGGCACAAGATTACTTAGGACACAATGCAGCTTCTAATAGACGTTGCTGACAAAAGAATCCAGTTTCAAGTTCCCTGGACATGTGTGCCGAAACTAGTGTGTTTATGTGTATACAACAATCTCAAAAAACCCCTACCACAGATACTGTACCGTAAATTAAATGTTTCCTCCTTTGCATCCTTTCTGCAGGCCCTGTCCAGCCTTGAGGATTGACAAGTAATGTCAGTCTATACTGAGAGAAATATCTCACCTCTGAGAGCTTGAGCCTGCCCCCAAGACAAATAATCCTGTTCCAGGCTCTAGTCTATATCCTTCATAGTAAGACATGATCTGGAAAAGATCAGACAGTCTTATATCTCAAGAGGCTAAACAGTTTATATAAAGCCTCTAGCTTTCACTATTGTCATCATGTCTCCAGAAGACCTTCTGACATTAGTGCACCTCGCAGAGGCTTTTTCACGTATGTCATTGGGCTTTTCACCTATGGAAACTACCATTATTGTTCTAAAATAGCACCCTTCAAACTGTCTTCCGCTCTCCACAATATCCATGGGGGTGCTGATAGTAATGATAGTGTGGTTAGGGAGTCTAGGGATTTCTGTACCTATTTTTAGTTGTTACCACAACTTAACCAAGAAGTCCATGATATTTAGACATGCAATTGCAGAGTTCTCTTGATCTTTCCAGCAGGAAGCATCTGCTGTCTCCTTTATCCAATTTATACTGAGTTGGGTGGATCAGTAATTGAGTGGCAAGTTCTAAACGGAATGGGATATTCCTAGCATATAGTAGAGATTCTCCTAGCCTGGGCAGGACGACTTATCTATTTGCCTCAGTAAGTGTTTTGACAAAATTCTCCTGCTAGTACAAGATAGAAGGGTTATCCTTAGGAAATCCGCCATACCATCTCCTCTGAATTTCTTACACAATATCCTAGTCTCATCAACCTTAGTCAGCTGACCTGGGCTCTGAGAGTTAGTGCTGGGTTTTTTTTTTATCACTGTGTAGACGTACCCTCAAAATACTGAACTTAATAGAAAACCTTGTTACTTTAACTAAATCCTGTACTTGCTGTATACAAATGTAGTATCTAATTTATTAATTTGGGGGAGGAGGGAAAGTGTTCTAAATGCGTTCATATGGAATATGAAATTTTGTAAAAATGGGTGATAAAGGATTTGGTTATAAACAATGTTGAGCATGTTTGGAGGGGAGTTAACCCCCATCTCCACTTTTGTTACAATCATTGGACGTTCTTAATATTGAATACCATTAACATATGTGTCAGCATCATGAAAGCATACTTTTTCTCCACTTTTGTTACAATCATTGGACGTTCTTAATATTGAATACCATTAACATATGTGTCAGCATCATGAAAGCATAACTTTCATCCAGGATTTGCTACTGCACTGTGTTGCTTTTGTTATATGCCTTCTTGGCTAATGTTTGTATTATTATTTTTTTAATACGGATATTTATATTGTCCAATGGGACACTTCCACTCCTTGCATCTGACGAAGGGACACTTCCACTGCTTGCATCTGATGAAGTGGGTATTAGCCCACAAAAGCTTATGCTTCAATACTTTAGTTAGTCTTTAAGGTGCCACAGGACTCTGTTACCATTGTCCAATGTGAAATTCTGAAGATTCTCCCTAGTGTAACTTCCTTGATTAAATACTTTCCCTTTCAAAATCTTAGCGTAACTGTTATGCAGTTTGTATCAGAGATGATCTTTTATTTAAAAATGATTGATTTAATATTTTAAGCAGTTTGATTTTTTTAAAACCTGATGAGCGGTGTCTCAAAAACTGTACTTCGTAGCTACTGAATTATATGCTATTTTTTAAATTGGCAGTTTTAATTTAATTTATGAATTAACAGTAGTAGGAAAGAAATCCAGTAGGGGTACAAATTAAGATTTCGCCTTAATTGATATGGCTTGTGTATTGTATCTGTCTGATTGTTTGTTTGTTTTGTTTGTTTATTTAATTTTTCCCCAACCTAGACTTTTCAACACAGGAATTAAAAATTTTCATTTGTTCCATACCATCTCTCTGGCTTCAAATGTTCGTTGCAGAGGCAATCTTTAAAAATTTATGTTTACGGAGGAACATTACTATTTCTGCCGAACCTCTTTGTCTTCACAAAATAGTGAGTAGCGTTTAGTACTGCTTGATACTGAACTACATTTTGGAATGTAATATGACTAACAGACTAATGAGATGGAATTCTGGAAACCAATAATTCTTACTTATTTGCCTTCTACTCATCGTACATCACAGTTAGAGGAGATACGCATTGCCTGTGTGGCATTCCATCCTTGGAGATTCTAAAGCTTTAAATGTAAAATAATATTGATTGGGTTTATCTTGGCACAGATCTGTGATCATAGTTCAAATATGAATATGATTTTTTTTTCTTACTAAGAAATTCTTAATGACAACTGACTTGTTAAAGTGGTAGCCTACACCATCAAATAAAGTGGAAAACCTTATAAATAATATTTTTTTCATTGCAATATTAAATTCCAGGTGTAGGAATATGCCCAATTTTGTGTGATAAAGTCAATACTGAAAAAAGGCAATTTTATCCACTATATTATTCCCAAACACAACTTTGTTTCATGATTCAGGGCAGCAATGTTCCATCTAAATGTTCACCTGTTAATGTCCCATCTTCTGCTTCTGTCAAAGTTGCTATCTTGTTGGTGCTTGGGTATGGAATGCCACGACTGTCTTCAAAGTGTATGTTGTAGTCATGGCAAGGGCAAGGGCAAGAACAGGAAGAGGAGGGGGGAAAACAGAGTGGAGCTCTGTTACCATGGAGAATCAAGGCCTAAAACCCTAAATTATTGAAGGTGGATTCAAAATCAGACAGCTTGCCAAATCATAGAATATCAGGGTTGGAAGGGACCTCAGGAGGTCATCTAGTCCAACTCCCTGCTCAAAGCAAGACCCAATCCCCAACTAAATCACTCCAGCTAGGGGTTTGTCAAGCCTGACCTTAAAAACCTCTAAGAAAGGAGATTCCACCACCTCCTTAGGTAATCTATTCCAGTGCTTTACCACCCTCCTCATGAAAAAGGTTTTCCTAATGTCCAACCTAAACTTCCCCCATTGCAACTTGAGACCATTACTCCTCATTTTGTCATCTGGTACCACTGAGAATAGTTCCATCCCCTTTGAACCCTCTTTCAGGCAGTTGAAAGCAGCTATCAAATTCCCCCTCCCCTTCTTTTCATCTGACTAAACAATTCCGGTTCCTTCAGCCTCTTCTCACAAGTCATGTGCTCCAGCCCCCTAATCATTTTTGTTGCCCTCCACTGGACTCTTTCCAGTTTCTCCACATCCTTCGTGTAATGTGGTGCCCAATCTGGACACAGTACTCACATCCCTCGATCTGCTGGCCATGTCCCTACTTATACATCCCAAAATGCTGTTAGCCTTTGTCACGTTACTGAAATAATTTGGGACCATATAGATCATTGGGGTACCAAATCTTATGTAAAGGGGGTTAAATAAGGTTTCTGCGACCAGATTATGGTCTGCTGATCATGTTTAATCTATCTGTATGTGTGTATCTTTTTTGTAGTTAAAGTTATGGATATTGGCTATATAGTGACTGTATTTCAAACTTATGCTTGGCTTCTGGGTGAAATCTCAGACAAGTTGTTGTTAACTTGGCTGGCCTGGCTAATGGGCCGTTAAGGACCATCAGCTACATAATGAACTTTCTAGATGCCTGTCCACACCCCCAGCTTCTCCAGGAATGTGGCCTTGCTGGTCAGGAACTGAATCTTGAACTATGAACATTCATTTTGCAATTGGACTCTGCATAAGAAAGGGGGGGGGGGGGGGTCTTCGCCCAGAAGGAGAATCTATAAAACCTGGGAGAAACTCTCTCCATTTTTGTCATCAATCTGCAACCTTCAACTAGCATCACCTACCTCTGGATGGGATTCTGCTACATGTGGAAACTCTGACCAATGGATTGATGACCCATCCCTGGAGGGGATGCATTCCAGAGACTTTTATCTGAACCTGCAGCTTATTTTACAACTGCAAGCCTGAACCAAGAGATTTGCCATTACTGCATGTAATTGTTTTCTTTTAACCATTCCTAACCCTCACCTATACCTTTCTCCTTGTATAATAAACCTTTAGATTTTTTATTCTAAAGGATTGGCAACAGCGTGATTTGTGGGAAGATCTGATTTGTACATTGGGCTGGGGCCTGATTCTTTGGAATTGGGGAGAACCGTTTTCTTTATTTGGGGTATTGGTTTTCATAACCATTGGTCCCCAGGACAGGTGGCTGCTGGTGGTAATACTGGAAACCTGGAGTGTCTAAGGGAATTGCTTGTGTGACTTGTGGTTAGCCAGTGGGGCGAAATCAAAGTCTTTTCTGTTTGGCTGGTTTGGTTTACCTTAGCATGGAAAAACCCCAACTTTGGGCTATAGTTGCCCCTTTGGAAGCAATCTGTCCTGATCTGACACTCACAGTTGGATCCCACCAGGAACAGCACCGTCACAGCCTTCTTGGCAACAAGGGGACACTGATTCATATCCAGCTTCTTGTCCATTGTAGTTTTCGGCAGAACTGCTGCCTAGCCATTCAGTCCCTAGTGTGGAGCAGTGCATGGGATTCTTCCTTCCTAAGTGCAGGACTCTGCACTTGTCCTTGTTGAACCTCATCAGATTTCTTTTGGGCTAATCCTCTAATTCGTCTAGGTCCCTCTGTATCCTGTCCCTACCTTCCACCATATCTTCCACTCCTCCCACTTTAGTGTCATCTGAAAACTTGCTGAGGGTGTAGTCCACACCATCCTCCAGATCATTAATGAAGATATTGAACAAAACCAGCTCCAGGACCGACCGCTGGGGCACTGTGCTTGATACTGAGTGACGAGACATGGAGCCATCGATCACTACCTGTTGAGCCCGACGATCTAGACAGCTTTCTATCCACTTTATAGTCTATCTTCTATACAGAACACTTGCCTTCAGTTTACATATGGATACAGAAGAATTCAAGATAGATTGGAACTTTTTTATGCATTCTTCACCATAAATAATTTTTAAGCAGAGTACTGGGGAAAGACATGTAAGCCAACAAAAAAGCCAAGAAATGAACGCAAGAGCTAGCTTTAACATGTGTAATCAACACATACACAGTAGAAAACTCTACTAATGTTTATGTAACATAGTCAGCATATGTTAAGTCTTCATATGACAATCACACAATCATTTTTTTCAATGCATAAGGCAAATTCTCATTCCTTTTGCTAATTTTTCTTGGCCTCATGGAGATTTCCACCTCCTCCCCAGGGTGGTATTAATTTCTGGCCTAATTTTACCACCTGAACTCCTGTTGAGTAGTATCTTGCTACCTAAGTAGTCCCCAACTTAGAAGTATAAACATTCTTAAAATTTTTTAAAGGTAATGGGTGTAGTAATATGATTGTGGTAGGAAACTGTCTTAAGTTGAGAAAATGCAGCAAAAGATGGAGGGAAAATGAATTGTAATTTCTAATTACCAGTTAAGCAGTACTTCTTTTCTCATAAATACAGTCATAAAAATTGTAACCAACATATTATTTTTGCAACAGGTTTGTTCCTATTTTCCTGCGTTAGGAGAAGTAGGTATTCATGAGACTGGGAAAGTGCAGAAAGTGAAGAAAAAGAAAATAGGACAGTGGCCTTGCCCTCAGTCTCAAAGGGCATTACTGATGCTAAATGGTGATAAGCAGAACCAAGCCAAACTGCTGCCTGATCTACCGTAAGTAATACCTATAACATCACCAGTTTTATTCTGCTTTGGGGGACAGCTTCTGACCTGACACATTTCTTGAACTTTACGTGACCTGTGTTGTTGTCTGCAAATTACTGTGACTGGCAGAAAGCTCCATTTTAAACTTGTAACGTATCTGGGTAGGTTTTTTCCCTCTCTCGGTTTATACGTATATTGATGCATGCTCATTTTCTTGAGGAAGCATTTTACATTAATAATGGGAAAATGTAAGTATTCACAGAATTATTTTTTAAAATCTGATTCTCATATAATTACTGCTTTTAACAGATACGTACTTTGCCAAATGTTTTAAAAATAAAATTAAGATTAAGTATCAGAGGGGTAGTGTGTTAGTCTTTTATTCACTAAAACTTATGCCCAAATAAATCTGTTAGTCTTTAAGGTGCCATCTCTAACTCTGAAACACACATTATATGTATGGAGTATATACATGCTGTAATAACTTTAAAGAGGTACATACACTTAATAATTTTCTAAAAAGATTAGTTTAATAAAAATATATTTGTTGCTTGATTTCCTTTTAGTGAACTGATCGTCAGTAAATTTCCTCCATTATCAAAGAAGTTAAAGATGAACGCAGAAGTTGAGGTGTCAAACACCAAAGAGAATTGCCACCCTTTGGATGAAGAGATGCACTTTTACAAGACTAATATTAAAGGTATTCTGTATATCTAATTTATGCTAAAAATCAGTACTTTCAGGTTTAAAACACTTGCCCTGATGAATGCTAAGCTAAAGTGATGTCACAAGCCTAAGAAATACTTCCCTTGCGTATCATATTTGTTGTTTTCAACATTTATTTGAGAGAGAAATCATTTTATACATGGTGAAATAAAGCTGCTTTCTCTATTCCCCTCCCCCCTAAATATTAGAGTGTATAGCTTGTGTGAGCTCATTTCAGTCTTGCCCGTCTTACTTTGCTAATCCACCTCAACCTGTACTTGGTAGGATCAACGTCTTCTGATTTGAAAGTATAATTCAGTCTTCATCTCTTTCAGTCCTAGACATTTTGTGAACAAAGACTGAGAAGTATGCTATGTTGCATAGCTGTGTTAAGCATATGGACAGTTTTCTTTCCAGGCATTGAGCCCAGACTATGAAATGCATTTGGCTTTTAGTCTTAACTATACTGGAACCCAAGTACCTTAGAATGGAGTAGCACTGCAGTAATTCACTCAGGCCTCACTTACTATACAAATTTAATAAAATGCACTTTACACAAGTCTGTACCTGGCCAAAATCACTTACTGGAACTGTTGTTTTGTTTTTTTAATCTGAACCTTACCAATAGTGTTTCTAATACTGACAGTTGTACTTTAATGTGTACATTAAATATAAAAATACACTGTCTTAGCACTATTGTATAGATTGAGAAAATTAGACTGATATATATTTCATTTCTAACCTGTTTGCTGTTGCACCTTCAGCCAGCTTGCATCAAGATTTTGCTCTGCTTTTATTCAGATATAATCACAACTGAAAACAAAATTATATATATATGACTTCAGTAGGCCTGAAGTTCTTATGATGTATTAATGAACTGTCTTTTTACTTATACATAGCAGTTCAGTCTCTTGCTATTCAGTTTGTCACCCTTGTTTCAGCTTTAAATGGTACCTTTCCTCTGTGGACTTTTTTTTTCCCCTGTGGATTTTTTTTTTTTAAAATGACTCCATTTTTTTTTCTCTCTCTCTCGCTCTCTCTTCCCTCCCTTCCCCCCCCCCACTCCCTCCCCTATGGTAGCCAAGTCAGACAGCCTATTGAGAAACAGCAAACCATCTGTTAACAGATTTGAAATTCTGAATTATACTTGAATGTGTAGAGGCACTCGTGCTTAGCCAGAAACATTCATTTGAATTAAGCTATAAATGCTGTGTAAAAAGAACCATACATTTAACGTAGGTTCATGAATAAATTTAAGGGAGGGCAACTACACGCTAAACTTTTATTGCTTGAAAACCTAGTATTTTTGGTATTCTGTGATCATTCAGTGCTTTTATAGTGTGATTGAAGCTTTAAACCTTGAATTGGGGGGCGATAATTCCAATGTTAAATCTTTTGCAGTACAATTTCATTGCTGGATCTGTGACGGAACAGAAGCTCTGTGGGTTTTTTTGATTTTTTTTTTTAAGATGTTTAAACAGGACAAAGGAAAACCTTACTCATTATTGAATTTTCTGGCATGCAGCCAGATCTCCTAGTTCTTGGTTGATTATTTTCTTTAGTTGCTATCTTGCCTAGTCTAGTATACTCTATTTTTTTTTATGGTAGGAGAGACAGCCCTGCATATAGCTTGCATAAGAAACAAAGTGGAGAGATTGATTCAGCTTCTCCCTTTCCCTGGAACAGACATTAATGTTAAAGGTAAGCGTGTTGATTTTCTGTACTGAACCAACATATTCAACCAACCAAATAATTTTAGTATTTTCATTTTGAAATACAAAGTTCACCTTTTAGAAATAATTAAAGAAAATCTTAGTTGTTTTAATAATATGGAATCATGACTTAAAGCACAGGTTACAAGCTAGCTGTTCATAAACTAAAGTCCAACCATGTTTTATATTAAGCCATGTGTAAAGTCTTAATTTTCCATGTGTTTGAGTGAATTTATTTTTATTATTATAAAATGGGATTAAACTTCAAATGTTAAAAGGTAAGTGTGCTGCTATTTAGTGGAGAGAAAGTAGTGCTGTTTAATTAATCAGAATTATTATAATATGAACAGTTTACTACTACTTTTGCTCTTTTAAAACTTCCCTTGATTTATAATTCAGACTATGCTGGCTGGACACCTTTGCATGAAGCCTGTAACCATGGTAGCACAGTGTGTGTCCGTGAAATTTTGCAACGTTGTCCAGAGGTAGACCTGCTCAGTCAAGTGGACGGGGTGACTCCTTTGCATGATGCACTGTCAAACGGACATGTAGAAATTGGCAAACTGCTACTTCAGCATGGGGGTGAGTTCATTTATGCTAAACTGGTTTTAAGAAATTGTCCAGTGTTAAATGAGTCAATATGAAGTTCATACCACCTTTCTTTGCTGATGGTTAAAATGCAACACTATTTTTAATAAAATGTTTAAAATAAACTTTAAAAGCTGTTTTGGTCACTATAGATAAAATCCTTAATTTTTTCACTTATTCAAATTCTCATAAATATGTGAAATTAACATCATATATCCTTGACTTGTAAATTCTTTTCAGGGTTGAGTAGTTTGATTTTTTTCTTCTTTGTTTTTGTTTGAAATGTTTTATAATCCCATGATGGGTTAGGGAATTATATTCTGAAAGATTTTAGTGAGTGAACATAGATTACCAGTTACCAAGCAAATCTACAGAATTTTTTTATTGTTTTAATCTATATTGCAATGATTTATATAGAGATTTGCTAGTCTAGTTTTCCAGGTCATGTTTATATATTTAAATGAAAACTTGCTCAGTATTTATGAAAATGATTATCTTTGAAAAATACAGTTTGCTGACAAAGTAGCTGAAGAAAAGACATTTTGTAGCTGTCATAACTGCTGTTTGGGGGGATGGATACTAGTAGGAGGGAGACCATAGTTTAACACGCATACATTGCTCCCAATACAATTTACAGTGCATGCTTTTAATAATTTTTTTTCTTTAGTGACAAGATGATTAGATCATGTCTTAATAAATGCTATACCAGCTGAATTAACTTACCATGTTCATGAACAAAGCTAATGCAAAAAATTGACTGTTTTAAAAAAGACAGTTGATGTCTCATCTGCTAAAACAAAGATTTATGTTGTTTGTACTGTTCACACCTACTTCGTGTCAATCTAATCCCTATGCATTATATCCCATGTCCAAATCTTTGTGATAGTGATCATTCTTCACATAACCACATAAGGCAAAAGAATGTACCGTATTTAGATGACTTATAACTTAATTCAGCTAGAAACAAAATTATGTTTGGTTTCTGGCATTATAAGATTTCTGTATTTACAGTCTTCTCCTGCCCCCTAAAGGCTACTTCTGTGTCTGTTGGGCAGACATCATCTCATAATCAATACATTCTTCTGCTGTTCTACCTTGGTATGTTTGATGAGCTTCAGTGCTGTCTCTCAGGTGTTTTATCTATCTACTGACCATGTATCTTACATGCCAAGCCAGTACCTGGCCTCCTTTCAATTGGTCTAAGTGATGCAAGCGCCAATATTACAGTAAGCCCAACTCTTCAATAGAAAATGGCATTGCACTGAGAGATGTGCATTTTTCCTGAGCTTTTGTGAAGAATAGGCAGTGGATGATCCTCTTGTCCTCGGGGAGATCTACTTGCACTTGCATTCATCAAGGTCTTCTGGCAACTATACAGACTGCATACAGCCTTATCTTTGCCTTTGTCAGATTCTGGGTTTTGGCCTGTCAGCCAGTTTGACATCCTGGTGGTGGGAACTGCATTACACATTCATTTTAGATTCACTAAGGCTTGGTAGCATAATTTGTAGCATTTCTGCATTAACTTTCATTTTCTCTTTCTCTCTCTCTAGTATTCAGGTTTTTACAAGGTATTCTCTTTTTCTCCAAAAAGGCATCACTTTGCAAAAGTTACTGTAGCTACTTATAGTTAAAGCAGCATTAAATTAAAATACTCTAGCTACTGTGGCTAGATTTAGAAGTGTGCACGTGGTACAATAACCTTCTATTGAAGGTTAAACTGCAATTTACCTTTTCAAAAGATAGGCTAATAGAGAGATGTTGTGTTAAAGAAACTGCCATTTTATAGCAACCCAAATTTGCAACTTAAATAACCAGTCTTGAAAACACTATGTGCTGTGCATTAACATATTTCTGGTATGACCGTTTTTAACGTATTTGCAATCAATACACTTGTAAAGTGTTACAAATTTGACAAACTATTTTAGTAATATGTTTAGGGATTATTAAAAGGAAGAATCTGACACAGTCTGAAGAGCTAACATGTTGCCTATTTAATATTACTTGAACACATTTTAATACAATACCTAACCTCTGTATTATAGCGATTGCTAAAAACAGGTATTGTAACTTAGTATTTAGTAGCTGAGAGGGACCTGGATTCTCATCTTGCCAGCTGACTTGGTGCATGACCTGGGGAAAAGTTACTTGTCAGCTTGTGCTTTAGCTAGCCCAGCAATAACATAAGGTAAAATCTGGACTATGCTAATAAACAGATGCTTTATTTGGGCCCAGCTTCTGCAAGTGTACATCAAATAACTGATCACTAAAAATTCTTAATGAAACTGACCACGCTGCACCTTAAATCAGGAGGGTGCGGGAAGGGGAGGGAGACATTGTCTGGCTTGCCAGGGAAAGGAGTACAGTAAACCCTCGATTTAACGGACCTCTATTTTAACGGACTTCGGATGCAACGGACAAAATTTCTGAGCAAGTCTGATGCATTCGAAATCTATTTCTCGGGGGCTGGCCGACGGCTCCCGTCTGCCACCTGGGTCCCGGCAGCCGGGACCCGGGCGGGCTGGCTGACTGCTCCCGGCTGCCGCCCGGGTCCCAGCAGCGGGCGGGCTGCAGAGCTGCCGCCCCGACCCCGTGGCGGGCGGGCTGCTGCTCTGACAGCTCATGGTTTTTTTTATTATTAAATAACTGACTTTTTGATTTAACGGACACCCCCTCGCCCGAATTAGTCCGTTAAATGGAGGTTTTACTGTATATCACTTTAAGGATTGGGAATAGAGAGGCACAGACACTGCTGCAAAAGCAGGGAGGGTCAGCATTGTGACACTGACTCATTCCTCAGAAACTAGGGGAGTTGATAAGGGCAAGCCCAGTGGGAGAAGCTCCTTTTCCCTGAAGCAGGTAGAGCAGCTTCCACCTTTGGAAGTGGTAAACTACCAGATTTGGTTGGGACCCACTGTGGGCATTGCACTAGCTGCTCCTTTCTCGGGGGGCTGGGAAGGAATTTTTCCCTTACCAGCAGATTGGCAAAAGCTAAGTGGGGTTTTCTTCGGCTTCCCCACAGAGGTTCAGCGGGGCTTTGTTAAAGTGAGTGAGCAGTGAAGGGAGTTAGGCTATGATGTCACAACTCCTTATGTAAGTGTGGGGCAGATGTTCTGTGCAGGTACTCCACAAGGAAGAGATACAGTGTGGGGGATTTCATCTTCCTCTGCAGCATAGGGCACAGGTCACAGGTTATACTAGTGTAAATGATATACTAGTGTAAATGGTTATACTAGTGTAAATGGTAAATTTTCTTTAACTTGAAGTCTCTAAACCATGATTTGAGGACTTCAGTAACTCAACCAGAGGTTAGGGATCTATTATAGGAGTGGATGGATGAAGTTCTGTGGCCTTCAGTGTTCAGTAGTTAGACTATGATCACAATCTGCCCTTAAAGTTTATGAGTCTGTGATAGTGATCAGATAAATGGCTTGGTAAACACCTTAAAGGAGATGTTTGTTAAAGGATCTGAACAGGGTGTGGTTTTGGGCAGCAATGGCTGGCATGGTAGGGAGCCAACCCCCATTCCTTTATAGCCCACCTTAACCCTCATTTGAGGTGGGGTTATGGTAATGTCCCAGCAATGAGTTGTCTAGGACCAGGATGGAAAAGAGGGGTGGGGGCTGCCAGGTGGACATAGAATGAATATGGAGTTACCTTCACTGTACAGTTACCTTCACTGTACACTTATCTGCTAGGTAGTCCCAGACATCTAATAATAAAGTTGCATCTTGATTAAACCATATACATATGTCTCCTTTCCTTCTTCTGGTATAGTTGGACAATTAACATTTGCAACACTTCCAATACAATGCATGTTATTTTGTATGTTTCCAGTACATTGTCACTTAAATTTAAAACAAGATGATTGTGATTTTTTTTCCATTTCCAAATAATAGTTTGCTTTTCATATAATACTAGCTGAAATACATGGCGTTGCTCAGAGTATTTGTAATTGGAAACGGGGATGTAAAAAGACTACAATGTTTTTTATTAATACAAATTTTGTATTGTATATCAGTACATTCCATAAATTACTATTGTAATGCTTTATCATAAACAACATTTTTTGTTTTGTTGTGTGGGGTAAAAATGAATAATCCTTTGGGAGTGCCCACTCTAGAGCAAGCCACATATAGTTAATTTCATTCTCTTGCATTTAGATGTGGTTTCTCTGATACAGTTTCGCTTTTTACAAGGCATAACGAATAGAGTTCTTTTTAAGAAAAAAACAGTGTATTTAATTGCGCTACACAACACTAAGCTCTCTGGTTATCTGTATAATTACATCATAACTATGTCACAGACAACAGCATGTGTTAACCTGCTGCCCAGATGATATGTGAGCTGTGTAGTTGATGTTAATGAGCTTTAAAGAATTTCACCCCTAGGGGGTGTAAGAGGTGAGATTTTAAAAATTTTCTATTCTTACCCTGATTAGGCCCCTAAAGCCTATAACTGTACCAAATTTCAAGTATCTAGCTGAAACGGTGTGCAAGTAGTAAGGGAACATACATACACACATACACCATTTGACTTTTATATATATAGATATCAGGTGGTAAATCACTCCTTATATTATTCTGTACAAAACTAGGCAATTGACTTGAAATTGTTTACTAATATGTCTTGATTAGGCAGGCAGTATATACCTAATTAATTGTTCCAACATAATTTAGTACAAAGAGAGATTATAAACAGTATCCCTAGGTGCTGCTCCCCTCCCCCCAAAATTGCAGCACTGCTCAACTGCTGTCTTAAAAATGCTGTTACTATTAATACTTTATATTTTTCTTTCAGGACCATTGCTCCTACAGCAGAGGGACTTTTATGGAAAATTGCCACTGGATTATGTGGAGTCCCTACCAGTAAAACAAGAACTTTTGAATATTGTCCACCCAGAAGAGACTGTCAAGGACTTCTATGAACAGGTGGAAAAAGATTTCCACAGCCAGCAAAGAGAACTTTGGTTAATTTTATTTAATAAGATGTTGCTAAATTTTTGTTCAGTTTATAACTTATCTTCACCCCCTCCTTTACCCTTTAAAAAAGTAGCCCACTTAAATTCACTTCCATTGGTGGCTATTAATGGCTGTAAGTTGAAAAGTAGGTCTCTTACTGATTGGTTAGTAGATCTTTATGTTGGAGAGCTACAGACTTTCCAGAAACTTCCAGAGTTTATTCAGGAAATATCTGAGAACCTAAAAAAATCTTTTGGAGAACAGGCACATATCTTACTGGCAACACTAGAAACTATGGCAATGGCAACACAGCTGTCTACTTTTCATCTTTCTAGCAATTAAGATTAATTTTCAGATCAGTTTCATTGATTCACTTGTGATAGTTTATCATGGACACTGGGCAAGGTTCATTCTTGTGGATACAGGAGTGCACATGGCACATCCTATGCCAGGCTGGCCTAGTGCTACCTAGGAAATATTCCTTTGTTCCCTTCTGGCATCTTAAAGCGCTAAGCCAAGGCTTCCATAGTCCCACTGAAGGAAACTGCAGTGTGGAAACACTGAATAAGTGCACCTCCTGGCCACTACCCCTCTATGGCTAATGTCATCAGCTTTTCAGGCTGAACTGAATGCCTGCAGCTCTCTCAGCAGAGGAGAGTTCACTTACACCATATCAGTCCCTCTTTTTTTCTCTTTCTGGCACATTTTCTGTCATGAGGAACCTTGTGCCAGAATTCTTGCTGGTTTCCAATAATTTCAACCCTAAAATTTATCTGATTTAGACACTACAGTTGGATACTTTTTTCCAGGGCATACAGTCAAGCCTGCTGTTCTCATGTGGGGACATTTGAATAGTTGTCAAATAAATAAAACAAAAATGGAAAAACAGGTACTACAACAATCCATTTTTCTTATATTATCTTAGGAAATGCATATCTTTAAAATACATTAAAAATATAGCTCAAAAGTTAGTTTTTAAAATTGTGTGTATTTACAATACCAATTTACAATACTTGCCATATTGTCCTTACTGATTTTATATCCAAGGATCTTGACAAAGCTTTTCATGCAAATGAGCCTTTAAACGTTCTACTAGCTTTCTGTAGTATTGTGGTGTTCGCTCATTCATACCTGCATAATGATCAGCTTGACTCAGATCCTCTGCTACATTAGAACTCTGGGTGGCAGAGCTGAATAGGGAAGGATTAATAGGAACCAAGTTTCCTTTATGCTTTCCAGATTCCTAAGGCTACTGTGGCCTAGTTTGGCCTCCAACATAAGTTACACAGCCTTGGGGCTCCTCCGAACTGTACTGGCTTATAATAGCTCTATATAGGTCTGTATCACTGGCAGGGATTGCCAAAGCATGAAGTGCTGTGGTGACATCCTCAAGCTTGTGGTGATACTTGTGCAGAACTGATACTTTAGTAGCTGGGGATATGGCAGTTTAAGGTAGCTCCGTGCTGCTTATTTGAAGTTGGGGCGCCAACCTCCTTAAAAATTGCAGCCCCATTAATATTAGGATTTTGTCCTCAGTACTAAGAATATATGAATACTTGACAAGATAAATCCTCTAAACTGATAAACTAATCCTCTAATCTAATTTAGGATTGTGTGCTTATAAAGTATTATATTGGCTGTGCTTAGTAATTAATTACATAGAAGGGGCAAATTCTGCCCCCTCTTCCACATGTACAGAAGCTGTTCATGTGAGGGAGATGAAGTGATTCTGATTCTTAAGAGAAAGGGCTGAAGGAGAATGTAATTTGGAGAGGCCGTGCTGTGCTGCCCTGCACAGGGGAATTGAGAATGGGATGGCAATGGAGGATCTGCCAAGGTATGGATACACTTCACCCCCCACCCCCGCCCCTCTACACAAATCCAGTGCCCAACTCAATTCAGGCTGAGGTCTGGGGAAAGAATTTGCCCATAAAGGAAAATACAAAGAAATGCTGCTTCATAATAAGGATACTTACTGAAATAGTAGGACAAATTATAATTCATTAAAAGATTAAGAATAATCTAAAATCTTAACTGTCAGAGGGAATGGACTGATTAATAATGCTCCAATTTGCAATTCTTTTCCAATACCAATGTATAGTGTTAAAGAAACTTTAAAAAAAGGGAACAACAACAATTTCTGGAATTGGTATTGCTTGACTAGAGGGAATAAGTTACATTGATAGAGCTTGCTGAGGCACATTAAAACTTCCATTTAGCCTTCATGCAATGGAGATGTGATCTCAGCAGTAAATCCACTGAAGATGCTCAGGCTGGTTGGTCTTGGAACCAGATATCTATTACAAATGTTCAGTGGTTATTAATGACTGATTATTTTTAACAGGCATGTATATAGAGGAAGCTGTTATAGTGAGGATAAGGAGTCCTCTTAGGTTGGATTTGTTTTGAGCATTTTGACTTTTCTACTCTCTGATACTTTACAATAAAATAAAACTTTGTTGTAGATGAAATGTGATCGCAATTGTAATTTTAGTGTATGCTGTAGTAAACAGGCATAGTGAAAGTGGTGTTATGTACAGATGTTGCAAAGGCAGTAAGACAGTGGGCTTATGGTGGCTTTCAGCCATCTTTGCACCACCTGAACCTTGAGCTGCTCTGCTGCACCCTGCATAATTTAGAGAGCACCAGTGGCCCTGTCAGAATTATGGCAGCCTGAAATTTCTGTAATGCTACAAAGTGCAGCCCTGTCCCCAATGTGCCAAGACTGGTCCCTTGAAAGCAACCTCATGACTTTCTTCTCCAGTTGCTCCACCAGAGGAATCTTCCCCCAGCCAGAGTCTGAACATAAGAATGATTCCATACCCCAGTGGCTACGAACTAACCTGAACATAAGAACCTGGGTCAGACCAATAGTCCACATAGCCCTATATCCTGTCTTCTGACAGTGACTAGTGCCAGATGCTTCAAAGAGAATGAAAAGAACAGCAAAATTATCAAGTGATGCATCCTCTGTTGTCCACTCCCAGCATCTGGCAGTCAGAGGTTTAGAGACACCCAGAGCATGAATTGCTATTCAATAACCTAGCTAGCAGTCAGGGCACTCATGAGAGAGTGCCCCAGAGTGAGAACCTGGATCTCTCACATCCCACTACTACTGGGATAAAATGTGACCACTCAACCTCTTGTGGTTTTGTGAATGGTACTTAAATCTCTTTGAGAATCCATCCTGAAAAATCAAAATGATTCATTTTGATAATGTTCAGACACACCTTTTCAACACTTCCTTTTTTTCTCTCTCTCTCTCATTTAGACTGAAACAATTTTCTGAAATTGACATGAATTCACAAAATGTTTTGGTCGATCCAAATCTGCATTCATTAGTGAAAACCTACTGTTAGTGTAACTAATCCATTCACGGGATCCAGGATTGTTTGATTCCCTTTACACTGATTTTCCCCCTTTCCCAGTAAGGAGCTCACCCAGTTTTGAGACAGTGCACCACATCTGAATAAAAGTTAGCTGTAAAGGTTTGTAGCGCAAAGGAGGTGCTTTTGTGCAACCTGACATTTCTTTAACTGTGCAATTTTAGAATCCTTTATATGTCCAACTCTTGCCTAACACGTACTGTATTTCTAGCAAAATAGGAAAATCTACATTTTTGTCTCAAAGCAAAACTTTTGAGTGAATTAATAATTGAAGTAAAATGAGACCTAAGTTGATGAAAAGTGAATGTTTGTTTTTTCCATGTCCAGTACTGAGGAGATTCTCCATTTCCTCCTGAAGTTTTGAAGAAGCTGTTTCCTTTCAGAGTCTTCTTTCTCTACTGGAAAAGTACCCCTTGTCATGGTACCTTGTCCTGTCTCTAGATCTCCCTGAGTACACCCCCACATAGGTACCAGAAATCATGTCTCTTTCTCTTCTGGGATGGAATTCCACAATTCACCCACTATAACAATGACCTTATCTAAGTGTAACCTCTCTATCCATAGTTCAGGCCAGTTTGGCTTATTCTCCCTTGTAAATTGGGAGAAACTGCCTACTTTCTGGCAGTCTTCTCCCTCCTTTTCTGAAGGCTGTCATCCTCAGGCTACCAGTCAGTGAGTTTAATACCAGTAATTATTTGTTTTGTAAAGTGCTATGGAAACCCATCATGCTGTTTAAAGAATATATTTTGTTGGAAATTAACAATTCATTGTCTTCAGTGCTACTGAAAGTTGCTGTCAAAAATGTCAAAAATTGAATTTGAACTGTAGGCCTTTGCTGACCTATATTCTTGCTTTTAAGCTTTCTCTTGAACTTGATGTTATTGACCGTACTGGAACATAATGTTGTACAACATTTAAGTTGATATAGTGTTGTAATATTTCTGCTTAATATTGTCGTATTTTTGAAAATAGGCCTAGTAAATAGGCTAACTTGAACACAAAGTCTAAATCTAAATAGCCTCAAACCATCTGAGGACACTTAAATGCAGGTCTGTCCTACAAAGGAAACTTGTCATTTATTTATCTTTCTGATGTATTAATGGAGGGAAATAAAACAAATATTTATGAGAATTACTAATTTGATGTCTGCATTTGCAGCTAAGTCTTAAATACAAATATCAGTGTCGGAAATTAAGGAAATTCCATTTAGTAAAGTTTGAGAAAACGTTCGTAAACTGGAATGAGAGCTTAGTAGTCTAACCACCAGATGTGAAACACTTACACACCTTGAAACACACCAATAACAAGTCCCAGTTATTCAAATAAGGTAGATAAATAGAATCTTGATGCGGGTGGGTGTGTCTTTAAGATGAGGCTTTAAAAATATTTCATGCCTGCTTTGCATGGATTTTAAAGATCACCTGGTGCTTTTAGTAAGATTAGGTATTTGCCTTCATATCACTGGCCAAAACATTTCCCTTTCCCCTATTGTTTACCCCCGGTGTGCTGTGTTCAGTTGGCTGCCTCCTTACTAACCCAGCTTGAGTTCAGTGATGCTGTATATATTTAATATGTAAAGAACGTTTGGCTCCCTTTCAATGAAAAGCCCAATAGAAAAGTATAAATTATATGGTATCTACATGTTAAATCTTTAGTATTGGCTTAATTTTAGACTTTACATTTAGTGCCTTAACCCATCAACTCATTAAAACACAAGTGCTTATTTTTCCATGTGTAAATCAATGCGGTTCAGGATAAGTTATTATAAATGGTTTTATCACTAGGTACCACTATTAGCATGAGTGTGCAGTCCTGAAAACTTAAAACAGCACCTCTTCTTAAGCAAAATTCCCTTTGTTTTTAGAGGAACTCCCAAATTATTCAAGGAAATTCACAGTAGGGGAGGAAATCCCTTTCAGGACATGGAATTTTAAGGCTCCAAGACTGTAGTAAAGTTGCACTGAAATATTTGAGATGATGAAGACTTGTGGCACCTTAGAGACTAACCAGTTTATTTCAACATAAGCTTTTGTGGGCTCTAGCCCACTTCATTGGATGTATAGAACGGCTGCAAATCTTAAACCTGAAATATTTGAGTATCTGTAAGCAACTATGCTTTAAATGACTGATTAAATTACTCCAATATATTTATAGACATAATTCAATAATATTGAGACCTTTTGGTGCATCCCTGTTTAAACTTGATAGGAGTTAATAAGGGAAAAAATGAAATCTACTTATTTCCTTCATCAGTAATGCTAGCAGGAATTACTGTTGTAGACTGCTACAGTGGAAGAGATTTTTTGTTTGGAAGGAAAGGGGAAAAGATGGCAGTATTTAATGCTTTTCTATTTCTATACTACACTAAGACAAGTACAGGCGAGTCTCATCTTACGTGGGATTTCCTTTCTGCGGTTAGCGCGTACAGCAAAAACCACGTATAATGAAACTCTCATTGAGTTGAATGGCAGGCAGAATCGCCCACACTACAGATGGAGTTTTTAAATTGTTGTTTTTCTTTTTTTCTGTTTTTGCCAACCGCCCAAAGCTGAATTTGCGCCTGTTAAATGCGCCTAAGATGCGACTCGTTTGTATATCTGAATCTGGGATCCTGCATTTAAATTTCACCTATTCAAACACTCCACTAGTCTTCCAGATGGGATGTTGCTGTATTGGCCTCTGAAAGTTGTGATTCATCTTGATTGCAAAAGACTTTAAAACAAAAGAATGATTGAGAAGTCCGTGTATAAAGATTGTTAATTTAGGAGTGCTGATGCACACAAAGAATTTTGTCTGTCATCACAGTCCCTTGTATATAGCTAAAGATTAGAGTAATGAACAGTAATTCTCACTCATAACTAAATTCTTTTATGCACTTCTTAATTTTCATAGATATTCAGGTTGGTAATAGGTGAGGGGAGTCTCACATTTTTCTCTTAACAGCTGGTACATTTAATTCAACTAACATTGCTGTTGTATTTACAAATAGGGTATGTTTTAGTCAGACTATTAATCTGCAACAGAACTATTATTGTTCAGTTATCCTGTCTTTATTTTTTCAGAGAAGCAAGATTTATTTTATTGAAAAGCCATTGAAGATAGAGTAGGTATGATGTAATGATTTGTTTGTGAAGCTCTTTTTATAATATAAAACCTATTTTATAATCAGATTGCAGTATTATTTCATATTTTAATTTTCACATTTTAATTTTAATTTAATTATTTTAATGATTTCACATTTTAATTGTGCACAGAGAATATTAAAAAAATAATTTGTCCATTTATTCTTCATTTGGTATTTTCATACTTAAGCTGTGGTGCTAGCACCCTGTTCCTTACAGGATTTTTTAATGAGGTCTTATCGTGTCACAAAAATGGGTATTTTGGGTACATTTAAGGTATGTGCTGAAATTTTCCTCTCAGAATGTTTCTGATCTGTCAGTTTGAGGTGGTCTACCAATCATTAGTTTAAGCCTTCTCAAAGCAGACCTTCTCTGTGTGAGGGATATGCTATCTATAATGGCTATTAAAATGCTAAAGATTGAACTTTTCATATGGATACCATGTGGCTTGGTGATAACATATCTTCTCTATCAACCCCTTATGATTTTAGGAGTGTTCACAGAACATGAAGAATTACTTGTTCCCTGATGGGTCTTTTCAAATTCAACACAAAAAAGCAGGGAGGAAACTGATCAGATTAAATGACGGGTACACTTATCAAAGGCTCTACCGTAGATGTATTTATAGGGAGTTCACTACTGTTATTAAATTAAGGTTCTTTTTTTTATGTCAAATCCAGAAAAATGCTTTCAAATGCATATTGTATGACAGCAGCATCAGGTCTAAGAGAGAAAGCTTTGAAATGGTATTATCTAGTTTGTCTGCAGTGAGTCCTAGCTACTAGTAAAATTGCTGGCTTACTGTTCTGTCAGAGGGTGCTATCTTATGCCTCCACAGTGGAAGAAGGAAAGCAACTACTGCAGAAGAAACTTTATATAGGTGAACTGTCTAATTTTCAAACGTTTCATTTTATATTTGCTGACAATATTTTTTTCTAAACAGGCAAAGTTGTCTGAGTTAAAACCACTCAACTGCCAGCAAAAGCCAGGGGCAGACTGATCAACTGGAAAGACAAGTAGATTGTAGTACTAGCCTGTTGGTAAACTACTCACCTTATAACTACAGTATACGTAAGTGGTATAGTGGTATACAACTTCCGTTTCTCAGCAAATTTTATCTCCTTTAGTCTCCTCCTTCTGCCTGCCTTTGTTACTCCAGCCAGATTTTTGAATTCCTAAACATGTTACATTATTTTTACAATGCACTGGACATATGTGGGGCTTTATGGATCCATCTGGAACCATGGTCTTTGTTCTGAAGAATTTACAGTCTTAAGTCCTACATTCCCCTCTGCTTTCTGCATGCAGAGGCGAGTACCATATGTCTAGGTTGGGTGGGGATTGTAAATGAATGAGTATCACCAGTCCCACAGCCCGGATTTCTGTAGGGACTCCAGGTGGGGTGTGTAGTTGCCATTTTCCAATCAGCAGAGGACATAACTAAGATTTGCCAGATTCTCTACCTACTCCCAAAACCCATGGGGGAGGCTGGCCTAAATTACTGTAAGCAGTAGCTGCAACAAAATAAACTGCTTGCTTCTGTGATGATTTGAACCCCTTTCAAGTGGTCCTGTGGAATTCCATGCAGAAGGAAAGGTGCCTTGTCTCATCATTGCAGTGGCACCGTCACCTTCCCTAGCTCTGCTATGCCTTCCCATTTCCTCTGGCTTAGCAGGGCTGAATCCGGTCCATGCTCTTATGGCTTATACACATTTATTTTTGCTCTTTAATTATAGGGTTACTGTGCAAGTGTTATCTAGTTTAGCATTCTACGCTAACTATTTAATTGCCTGTCTGTGGTAGCAGGCGCTGCAGATTATGGTATAGCTGAAGTTAAAAGGTGAGGGGTTTGCTTTGAAAGGTTTGCAGATTGTGAAATCAATGTTTTAAAAACATCAAATAACATTTGGTTACTAGAGTTCATTTGTAGATGTGGTTTAACACTGAGATGAGGTAAGTATAAACGAGTAGCTTTTGCATTTACTACTTCTGCACATTCAGAGATCAGACACTAGATCAATAGCTTTTTTGGTGTTAGAAGGATTTAAAATGTAGGGTAAAAGGTTGCTGTTAAATGATAGTGCTGGATGTTTGCTCTGTAGGGGTTTGCAGGCATGAACTAAAATAAAATGTCAGTATAGCAACAGCACAGACCCTGTCGAACAGCTGCAGTAATGTATGTCATATTTCATCAATTGTATGTTAACTCCAACAAAGAATTTAACTTTCAGGGCTGAGAGTGAGACAAAACCCAAAAAATTCAAAGGTAAGGCTCATCCTTATCTCTTGTCATTTTCCTTTTTAAATTGGTCACATTTAATTTAGTGCTAATGGAAAGTGAGGGATCGATGCACCAGGCTGAGCCAGGAGCAGCACTGGCAGATATTATGCAAGTCTCCACACACAGGTATGACAGTGTACCTAAAGCCTCATTTGCATTAACCCTGCTCTTCTAATCCTGGTTACTTTCAGTTGTTCCAGATTATGGGGTGGGTCTGTGATTTAAGGACTAGCAGACACCAAAACTCTTTAAATATCTGTATCCTGAGTGAGATTTGAAACCCAGTTCTCAAACGGGGCTGCTGGTATGAACACTTAAACTGCACCACTGAGACTTTTTTCCTCCCTTTGATTTACCTCTGATTGAATTAAAATCTAAATAACATTCCTAAATTTGAATATCCTCACATTTGACTGTGCATCAATTAAAAAGTGTTAAACATTTAAAATTCTATTTTTTTTAAATGTCATTCTTTTGGAGAGAGTAGGGGCAAAACACATCCTCTGTGTTGCTCTCTAGAAAAGGGGGCCAAACTGCAAAAATCAAATCACTGTGTTTAATTATATAAACAGGACTCAGCAAAAGAACAGGAAAACTGTAGTGTGAAAATTGGTTTTTGGCTTTGCATAATTCATTAGAAAAAACCCTCTTCTATCCATCCCCAAATGTCCTTACTTTCACGTGCCTGCTTACTGGAAACACAACACTCTCTTTACAAACCACTGCTTTCCTATTTTGTTTGGTGGCCTTTTTCCTTAAACATTTCCAAAATAAAAATGCAAAGATATGATTTGATCCTAGTCCTTCAGAAGCACAAGTTCCTCCCCTTTCACTGGAGTGCAACCAGATTCTGTAAATCCGTTTACTTTAGCCCCAGATGACCTAGCCCATAGTTTAATACACCTACAGTAACACCTATACAACCTCCTGCCAAAGATAGTTTCTTCCCAAATGCTACTGGTAGATCTTGAGTCCTTTCCCCCCCTCATTTTTATAGTACCTTTCATGTGGTAGGATCCCCAAATGCTTCAGAATCTGTGCCAACCGCTTAAATAGAACTTTACCTTAAGCAGTGAAAGTGAGCAGCTAAGTACCTAACCAGCATGGAAGGAGAAATGTCTGCCATGAACAGGGGGAATGTTATGTAAAAGACCGTAGCACCCAGTATCCCTAGCCACCCATAGTGCTAAATGCTGTAATAGCAGATCAATCTTTCTCTAAAGAGTTTATAACCTAATGTTAGGACTAGGCATAACAAATAGGGATAGTAAATATTTAGAAGAAATGGGGGAAGGCAGATGAGAGTAACAGTCATGAAGATATGTTTACACAGGGTAGCTAGATTGTCTTGTGTTAGGAAGCCCTAAGAAGAGGTTTCTGTAGGTCAAGATGGTAGAACTAGAATTTCAGTGCTGTGGAAGAAGAGGCCAAATCTTAAAGATATTATAGAGGAGGAAGTTGAAGATTCCCATGAGATTGAGATGTGCAAGATCTAGAAAGAAGATGGGGTCCAGGAAGCAGGCCTGATTGAGAAGGAGGATGGCAGTGGTAAACGAGAGAAAAGAGAAAGTGGGGGAAGGCTTGAAGGGAAGACAAAGAGCTCTGTTTAATTTCAGGGTGACACACATAAAAAGATGTAGGTCTGGACTGGAGACCACTCCAGGGGTTAGGGTAAAACTGATGTATTGGTTTAAAGATATAGTTGAATCTGTGTGAAGAGGATTTCCAAGAGATTAGGAGAAGGTGGAGAGTGAAGGATAGAGAGGAGAGGAAATGAACTCACTGAAAATGATGCTGAGCGAAGAGAAGTTGGAGAAGTGGCAGCTAAGAGGGCAAGATTTAAAAAAAGTTATCAACTGTGTAGAAACAGTCAAAAGGTCAAGGAGGAGGATGGAACAGAAACGTTGGAACTGGACACTTAAAACGCTTGGTGAAAGCAGTCTCTAACAGTGGAGGGGATCCAGGAGAGGAACTCAAGTCAACAGTTGTTCAGTGAGTTAAGTGGTGAAAAGAAATTGGATGGTAGGTGGAAAGGGAGGCAGGAACAAGGCTTTTAAAAAAAATTGTTTAGAGGATGGGGGAGAAGAGAATATACTTGTGTCAAAAAAATAGAACACTGATCAATGACTTTTTATGTATGTGCTCCACCCTTTTTCCAGTAAATCATGAGTTCTTTTAAAATTCTGTTACTGCCACTATGACTCTTCTCTAGTTTTGTTTTCTTGTAAACATCATTCACTCTCAGAAGCATAGTGGAATTAAGATTTTTGTCCTTAGTAATAAAGCACTAATTGTTTGTTTAATCAATGACATAATTCTGTTTTTAATAAAATTTTATGTGGCAATTAACATTTTTACCCAGAACCGCTGTGAAAAATGTATTTTTTACCTTTAACAATACTAAGGGTATGTGGTCAGATTCTCAGAGGTGGAGCAGATTTTGTTTAAATATACATCCTGACAATCCTTAAAGGATTACTGAGCATGTGCTCCTTTAAGGATTTCCATCTTCTTCCTGGGCTTGAGGAGCTGAAAATTAGCTGGTGCATGGGAACTTCCTAGTTGATTACATGGATGGAAGGTTGCAGTGGAAGATAATTGGCTCCTGTGCACCCAAAGGGAGGATTAATTACTCTGGGCAAAGGAAAGGGCTTTTGTTTTGGAGCAGGAATTGAGGATCAGAAGGAATTTTTCCCTCACTGACCAGTTGGCTTGGACAGTGTGGGATTTTCTTGTCTTAGAATCCTAGAATATCAGGGTTGGGAGGGACCTCAGGAGGTCATCTAGTCCAACCCCCTGCTCAATGCAGGACTAATCCCCCAACTAAATCATCCCAGACAGGGTTTTGTCAAGCCTGATCTTAAAAACCTCTAAGGAAGGAGATTCTACCACCTCCCGAGGTAACCCATTCCAGTGCTTACCACCCTCCTAGTGAAAAAGTTTTTCCTAATTTCCAACCTAAACCTTCCCCACTGCAACTTGAGACCATTACTCCTTGTTCTGTCATCTGGTACCACTGAGAACAGTCTAGATCCATCCTCTTGGGAACCCCCTTTCAGGTAGTTGAAAGCAGCTATCAAATCTCCCCTCAGTCTTCTCTTCTGTAGACTAAACAATTCCAGTTCTCTCAGCCTTTCCTCATAAGTCGTGTGCTCCAGGCCCCTAATCATTTTTGTTGCCCTCCTCTGGACTCTATCCAATTTTTCCAGATCCTTCTTGAAAAACTAAAAATGGCTCCTTCAAGGATTGAACTCACAACCCTGGGTTTAGGAGGCCAATAATCAATCCACCGAGCTATCCCCTCCATTTTAGCAGCCCACCCCTGTTGAGTATGTTAGGGTGAAAAGATTGTGTTGTTACATCACAACAGGTGCTCAGTACCAGTCATTATTCACTAGGGTGTCTGGCTCCATGACAAACTACAGCTGGAAACAAGATTAGAAGAAAGCATCTTTGAAGAGGTTGCAGGGGATGGGATTGAGGCTCCTAATATGTGGTATAGCAAGGAACCAATCACTATTCCGCGTATCTTTTTAACCATATTCGGGACAAAAGGCAGTGGGGTCCCAACCATAGTACTGATATCAAGTTAAAGGTGGGGAGAAGGGGGTTGCAAGTAGCTCCCCCTGGTGATACAGATTACAGGGAAAAAAAGACCTGCACCTAATGAGTTATTGCCAGATAGTTTCCCAGATGTGTTTAATAAAGTTGCATCTTACTTAAACCAAAATCCTGATGTGTTGTCTGTGATCCCGCAGTGTCCAGAACAATTCTGTAATGTTATAAAATATTTGTTTGAGACATTTAATTTCTTTTCTATAATAAGAGTTCTGAAACTTAATCGTGCTGGTATCAAGTTTCCCCATTCTTTACTAAGTCTTCCAGCAGACTGTCCCTTCTTTGCCTTGCACCCAAATGCAACCACAAAGTTGCATGTACTGGAAGTAATGATGTTTGGCTATTTGCTTTTAGTGGGGTTTTTTGCTCCAAAAAGTTTGTGCAAAGTCTATACAATTATGAAAATCTACTGTCATAAGTATAAAGTAGCCTAGACTGACTTACTGTTTACCTGTAAAGGGTTAAGCTAGGGTAACCTGAGAGGGGAATAGGGACCAAGAGGAACCGGAGATGCTAATCAACCGCTGAGACAAAGGGAGTTTTAGTTTCAGTTTCTCTCTCTCGCTGTTCTCTCCGGCTATGGGATGAACCACACCTATGTCTTTACTCTACCTATCTATAATCTTCTGACAAGTCAAGTTCAGCAGTAAGTGAATTGTATGCTTGAACTGTATCACTTGATAATTGATCCAGTGTGTTCTGTATACTGTTAAGCTCCAGCAGAAGGAGAATTCCCAGGGAGGGGTCAGTGATGCTGTTGTGGTGCAAGGGTTTTTTTTTTCTATTGATTTCTGTACATTCCTTCTTTTTTCTTTAATTAAAAGCTTTCTTTTAAGACTCTGTCTGCTTGTTTCCATTGGGTAGATCCTGGTTTGGATCGGGCAAGTCTCACAGAAAAAGTGAGGGTTTTCTTTGTTTTCTCAAGCCTCTCCCAACTAAAGGGATGAGGTTTGGGGGAGATTAAAGGAGGGGTTCCAAATTACCCAAACCCATTGTTTTGTGGGCTTAATTTCGTGGTGGCAGCTGGTGTACCAAGTCCAGACACAGGAGGAGTTTGTGTTCTGGGGAACAAGTTTTAACCTAAGCTGGTAAAATAAGCTTGGGTTTGTTTTTGTTTTTTTCCATGCAGGTCCCCACCTCTTTACCCTAGAGTTCAGAGTGGGGAGGCACTCCTGACAACTACTCAGTAGTGATACAATAGTACTAGTGCCTTAGCTTTAGCACTGAATCCCAACAGGATAAAGAAGGTAAGTAAATGAGCTTGATATCAATAAGTAAATAATTTTGTGGACTTTCTGTGAATAACTTGTTCTAATTTATTTGGAATTTGACCAGGTTTTCTATTGATCTTTTATGTTACAAGTGACATTTGTGTTTACTTATTGCTACATAAGTAGAGGCTAAACTATTTAGGCTTTTCTACTGAATAATCTGACAAATATAAAAGCAGTTTTGACATAACTGGATGTTGGTGGTGGTGGTGTATTACAGTTGCTCTGGAAAGTAATGTCTATATTTATTTACCATCTTACTGGGGCTCAGTTTATCTTTTTAGGATTTTTATATTCAGTATCCAGATTAAATTTAACCGATTTTAAAATATGACCATTTAATGGCTTAATTCGTTAGGTGATAAATTCTTACTCGCCAAAATGAAATTCTGTAGAAGTATGACCCACTCTTTCCCTAATAGATACTTATTGCTCAGAGATTAGCTTACTTTTTTGGATATTAATACTTTACAGTTCATGAAATGTGCATGTCAGTTTTTAAATGAATATTTTATTGATCTAAAAATCTTAATTTATAAGTAAAACAACTTAAATTCCCTGGATTTATAACTGTAATGTAAGGGATATATTGCATTTACAGTGAATCGTGCTGAAAAAATAATCTACCTTCCCTGACAGTCTTACCTTGTCCTTTTCAAATCCCTTAGGACTCCTAGCAACAGTGTTAAGTGCTCCTTAATTTATTTATTTAT
This sequence comes from Sternotherus odoratus, assembly GCA_032164245.1. Taxonomy (NCBI): domain Eukaryota; kingdom Metazoa; phylum Chordata; order Testudines; family Kinosternidae; genus Sternotherus; species Sternotherus odoratus. The sequence continues at coordinate 58,707,811 of JAVMKO010000007.1, read as the reverse complement.
TGACTTTAAGGGCCTTCATGCTTTAGTTCTTGCCTCTCTCTACTTCCTAATCAAGTGACTGGAGCTACAGGAAAAGGAGTGTTGACTAGCTGCTTCATGCTCTCAACCTTGGTCATCTTCCACATAGTTGTAAGTGCTCTTGAAAAGTTAATAGTGCCTTTTTGTAAAGATACCAGGTTTACATCAATCCCATTAATGAGCTAAATATCTCACTGCTCTTTCTCAGAGCAGTCAAAGTTCCCTAGGAAAGGATTTAACAGTGGTTTCCTTTAAACATTAGTTGTCTTAAACTGAAGTTAATATAAAATGTGCCAAGTGTGGCTACTGCCCCATACCTGTAATTTCAGTCTTGCTCTCCAAAGCCTCTGGAAAAGGAAGGTTTCACATCAGAGGTGTTAATCTGTGGTGGAAGAAAGGAAGAAAAGGACTCTTCCTGGAGCCTAACAATCGCCATTTTAAAAAGGGAGTGGCGCCTGCTTCAACCAGCTGTTTCTTGCAACCAATCTGGAAATCCCCTCACCAAGACTATGGCATGCTGGGAAATGGGAAAGTCTGTTTCCCCTGGAAACATAGCCTCTCATAGCAGAATAGATTGAGAAGTAGGAGGCTGGTGTACCTGTTTGGAGCCAGTGAGCATATTGCTGCTTGGGAAAGAGCTCTAAAGGTTTATGTGGGTTATCTTAGCTTTCCGTGATTTGTTAAATGTAGAAAGGGATGTGGTGGCCGTTTTCTTGGGGGAATGAGGTATCTCTTCTCCCTCCCTTATTTTGTGCTGTTTATATTAGAAGAAATGTGATTTTCTGTTATCATACTGGATAGCTGTTGGTAGTTTTAACTCTTTTCCCCTTCCTCCTAAAAGTATTGCTTGCCATAATCTTACTGCCTAATAGCATAGTAAAAAAATGTATTGTTATAACATGCCGTCTTCTTAGGTACTGTGCTTATTCCACTAATAGTTTAACTCTTACCTATTCTACAGTAAGTAATATTAAAGTCTTATTCAAAATGTTCTAGTAAATACAGGGTAGCACGTTTTACTTAAGCGTCTCATTACGAGAATTACTTAGAGCACAACAAAGGTACTATCGCAGACTGTGTCACTGAGTCTCACAGAGATGAGAAAAGTCCTCCTGACTGTTAGTCCCTTGCCACGTGTGATCCTAGAGCACACTCCACCGTACATACTTATTTTGTGAAAATCCCTTTGTTTGACTTAAGTTATAATGCAGCATCCCTTTCTGAGAAAAGACACTAAATGATTGATTACACTTTCCCCCCCTCCCTTGTGGCAGAAATGAAAAGGTATAGACCAAACCTGGTGGGGGTTTTCTGTGACTGGATACATTACTACTTTAATAAAAGTTAATTTCTTGGTAAAATATTGCTGTACAAAAAATTGTATCCTCAAAAATGCCCTGAGATACTTTCACATTAGGTATCTAAAAGCTGTAGAAATATGCCTCATCTTAGTAGTCTAGACTCATTAACTCAAGACTAGTCCCCACAGGGGCATCAGTGAGAAACCATAGTGGAGCACTGGCTTTAACTGCTGCAGGCCCATCCTTTATGATGAAGTTGCATTTTTAATCAGTGTTTATGTAAATTTCATTTGCACAGTGAGATACACCCTAGGTAGGTAAAGCTTTAAAAATAGTAAGTAGTAACTCCTTTTGATTTTAATCTTGAAAAATGTACTGCTGTATACTGAAAAATGAAATTTTCATGCTGGTTCAGCCCCTGCTTCTTTCAGCATATAATTCACAAGAAAACAAGAGTACAGGTTACCACAGAAAAATGCTACCAATTATGGAACATACTGATCTACTTAGTACTGACAGCGTCTTCTTGTTTAATAATTTCACTGTCTATTAAGCAATGGAGGCTGTTGTCTAGCTTGTTGGAAAAGTTGTATGCCAGGGAGTGGACTTTCTGCTAAAGACAAGGTCAGCCAGAGGAGGCTGACCCATTTCTTCCCACAGGCTGCTGACCAGGAGAGGGGCGGGACTATAGAAGTGTGGGCCAGTGCAGCAAAAGCCTTCTTTTGATGGAGCAGCACCTACTCTTTCACCTGTGGAAGTGGTGAAATACCAGGTAGCAGAATACACTGTGGGCCTTGGAGTAGTTGCTTCTATCTCCCTCACAGCCCATCAGATAGAGTAAGGGGGGGGGGGGGCGCGAGGGGTTGTCACTTTCCCCACAGCAGGTGCAGGGGGCTTAGCTCCTGTTTCATATTTATCCCAACTAAGCTAGTATGTCACAACTTCTTATGTAAATGTGGGGTAGTTGGCCAGTGTAGATACCCCATAGTGAAGGGCCAGCGAGATCACATTAAAGAATACCTCATTTGAAGCCTTTACCAATTCCTTTTAGAGCTCCTATGACTTGTAGAGGCAGGAACCATTCCCCCTCTCCCACTTGAACCCACATTTAAAGGGGAAGAATGGTGAGGGGACCAGCATATGTAAGGAGGAGGGTGACAGAAGCTTCCTCTATAAATTTATGGAATTACCTGCATGGGACTCCGCAACATTTAAGAGTAAAGGTGGCAGCGCATTAAATCACAGCATAGCTCCTGTCTGCCTTCTAGAGTAGCTAGACAATGCTGTAACTGTTCATAAGGTAGACATTACCACTGAAATAAATATTATAAATTTAGTATAGGAAAATGCACAACTACTGATGGATAAGATAGAGTACAAGGCTTTCAGTACAGCAGACAAATTCTGGACACACCAATGGGGACAATTTTTTACACTTTTGTTTGAAATAACTTTCAATTTAATAGAGTCCCATCTATAGTGATGCTTTAGTAAGGCTGAATTGTTCATGAATAGTGTATTGTTCTTCAGCAACCAACAGTGAACGGTGCATTTTTAATAGATCACTATAACAATGATCTAACTGGAGCACATTTAGGCCAAAGGCTTTTCACAGAAAGGTAATAGGAGTGGCATTGTTTCAGGCATCTTATACAAACAGAAAAGATCAAAATAGCTCTATTATAAGAAACAGTAATTAGCAACATATCTTTACAACAAAAATAAGTTTCCAAATTAGCTCTCATGAGCAATGCAGTTAATTATTTAGACACATATATACATTTCCCTGCACACACTATTTCTAAATATCCTTTTCAAATACATATTGCTACAGTAGTGCAAAATAACTTTCCCAGCAAGCACAACACAAGCCAGCTGCCCCAAAAGGTAATTTTACTAGGAGTGTTGACTAAGAGTCAAACAATTAGGCCCTTAGTGTATAGTACACTCTTATATGGGGAGTTACTTTAGGTGCATAACTCTCGAAGCAAAGATATGAGAATATATCGTTAAGTGTTATTTATACAATGGCTATTAAAACATTTGAAATGTGAATCATTTTTGTGTGTGCCATTTAATTTACAAAATAGACTTTCAGGCAGTGGGGACCGTCTGTATTAGCAGAACTGATTACTTTATTAAATAAAGAAATAAAACTGGCATATCACTTTTACCACTGCATTTTTCCCTTGCGCTGTATGTCACACCAGTAACAGGTAGTATAATATGCCATAAAGCATTTTAATATGACCTTGTAATTAGAAAGAAAAAAACATTTTCTGTAACATTTTAGTATTAAAGTTCTTTTATGTGCACAAATGGTGTTCATAACCTGACACCTGAAGCAATATGGATTGTTTGATAGTATTTTCTTTACAACTGAACTATATGTACTTCATTCACTAAACTAGTTAGTACAAATTAATATTAGAGGTACATATAAAAAGAGATGCAGTTAGTTACAAACCTGGCAGTATTTTTAGATATATGTATGTATTTTAAAGTCTCATGATGGAATGATAAAAAAAGGCAGGAATCTCTTCAATTAATGGAGCTCCAGTAAGAGATTTTCACTTGGTGCATTTCTCATTAGCTTACGAGCAGCCCAAGTCAGTCTGAATATACTGCACCAGAAGTTAACAACAGTGTCTGAAGCTTTGATAAAACTTAAATGCAGTAGGTTCCATTACATTGTATTTCTGTTTAAATGTATAAAACATAAAAAACTGTAATGGAAACTTACTGGATAAAAATATTAATATTCAAATAAAACCACTTACATTTTCATATCAGATTTAAATTTATATTTTTTCAGATTTAATCAGCATGACTTGAATATTTAGTTTTATGTGCCTTCTACTATCAAAAGATATTACATATCTACCACTTATTTTACATTAGGTATTTTTATGTTATCAATCACAGGCTCTCCCCATAGCAAAACCCGTATTTGAAGGCTTCATCAAATTTGTCTGTACAATGCTAAATATATTTTCAATGCCTTTGTACAATATTTACAAATTTTCTCCATTGTGATAAAAAGGCAAAATAAATAAAAAGCTTAGAGAAAGGAAATGCTGCCTAGGCTTTGGGCTTTTCCTTTTATCTTCCGCCAGCAGACGCTAGATGACTCAGGAGATGAAGTTGGCTAGCCAGGATTGTTTCTCTTCCTCTTATTTGGGCTGTGACTGAGATCTTGTTTCAGTTCTTGGTAGTGCACCTGTTTAAACACAATGTTCAGAAATAAACTGGTCAGTGGCCACTCACCAGCAGAAAAAAAGAGCACCAAAGGAATAAGAGAGTGCTATCCTGCTTCAAACTGTATGGAATCTGCAGCTGGGCAAAAACAACAGAATGATAGATCTGGAGCAAGAAAAATCAGAATTAGGAAAATCCTGCCAGGAAATAAAACAGGGTATTGATTTAGTGAAGTCTTTTTGTTTTCCTCACAAAATATGACAATGAAAATAAAACAGTATCCAGTGGAAAGAGATCAATAAAAATTCCTTAGTCTTATTTAATACATTCTCCAGTAATGCAAAACCCACAGCATGTAGAGGAACAGATTTAAACAATGTATGCAAGTTCAACACCAAGTATGAATTTAACCCAGCACCTGAAAAAGTTGAACGCCAATCCACTTGATCTACCTAGTGATTTATGAGAACGTGCTGTAACACAGGGGTGGGCAAACTTTTTGGCCACATGGGGGCCACATGGAGGCTCAAGGGCCGAGGACCACATGGGGACTCAAAATTGTGCCTCCCCAAACAGCCTGGCCCTGCCCCCTATCGGACCCCCACCCTGCCCTCAGAAACCTGACCCATTCAACCCCCACACACTCCTTGTCCCTTGATTGCCCCCTCCGGAAGCCTCCCCACTCTAACTGCCCCCCCCCAGGAACCTACCCCTATCTAGGCTTCCCTGACTGCCCCCTCCTGAAACCCCCACACCCTAACCACCACCACCCCAGACCCACCCCCTACTCTTTGTTCTCTAACTGACCCCTCCCTAGACCTACGACCCTAACCACCACCACCTAAGCCCCCACTGCTCACCTTGTTCACCCTGTTCACCCCACAGCTCGTCAGGCTCCGCCGGGCACCCCAGCCAGGGAGTGCAGGGTCTGGCGACTCTCCGCCCAGTGCCCCAAGGTGGAGCCCCGTGACTCGCCACGCTCTGCCTGGCGCGGGGCTTTGCGGCACTCCATCCGGGGGCGCGGGGCCCCGCTGCTAGCTGCGCTCTGCCCAGCACAGGGTGTCGCGGCTTGCGCTGCTCCGCCCGGTGCGTGGCCTTGCAGCGCTCCACCTGGTGCCCTAGCCGAGGGACGCGGGGCCCTGCAATGAGCCCCGCTATGCCCATTGGCATGGGACCCCGCTGGCGAGCCACACCGGGCCCTGCCCCCGGCCCCAGAGCATGCTTCACATCTTCCCGCGCTCGGCCGGCCCGAGAGCGCGCACCGCATGCTCAGCCCGGCACCCCAGCTGGGGAGCGCGGGACCACTGGCACCGCACCTCAGCATGCTGGATAAAAAGGGCCAGCGGGCCACATATGACCCGTGGGCCGCAGTTTGCCCACCCCTGCTGCAACACTTAATAGTTCATGTAGGACCCCACAACACAATATAAGTGAACAAACTTCATAACACATTTTTTTTTAAAGGGTGACTTCATCCCCTCAAGTAAATAAAACAACAATTTTCACCTTACATATTCACAGTGCTACTACAGAATACTGGACAAAACAGCCGGCCAATGACTGCACTATTGAATTTTCTTTTATTATCAGATATCCTGATTTCCTCTCTTAGGGGCTTCAGGCAGCAGCACTTCCTACAACAAACCCCAGCACTACATTACTCCAGCGATATTTACAAGAGTCCCTGGTGGTTGGTTAATAGCAACTCCATCATCCATTACCGTGTCCCAAACTTCTTTTTTTTTAAACTGATTGCCCCTCCGACACCCTAAAGACACAATCAAGGCAAAAACTAATTCCCTAATTGGAAAAAAGTACAGAAGATTCACCAGCCTGTTTCAGTTTCTATGGGCCAGAGACTATAAAGTCAAAACAAAATAATAGTTTTTAAAATTATAAAAAACAAAGCCACAGAATTATTAATCTAATGTTAGACTGAGAACCATATGAGAATTAAAAAAATATATACACACCATTTGTACATCGGAGGGAACTCTGGAAAGGAAGTCAAGTAGCTCATTGTTATCAATTGCATATGGACTGCGAAGTTTCTTTGTAAATTTATTGATGCCTGGAAAAGTGATAGTTCAAACGTTATTAAAATCTCTGGAGTTTTTATATAATCAGTTATTAAAAACATGTTTTCTGGCAAACTTCTGACAAAGATTTTAAGGTTCATATCATAGGCTGATTTCTGGCATTAACTTAGTGCACTGTATACTCTGGCCTGGTCTATTCTACAAATAGATAGGTTGATGCAAGTAGTTGTGGCATGTGTCTATGCCAAAATTTGTCTCCTGCCAACATATGCACACCACTACAGTGACGCAATGACACCATCTCCCCAAGTGACACAGTTGACCCACTTAGGCTGACTGTGTGAGTGTAAACACTGCATTTCCTATGTCAACTCTAACTGCTCTCCAGTAGCTGTCCCACAGTGCCCCTCTTCCTGCAACAGTGGCTCTGTGGTCACAAACTCCGCAGCCAAGAAGTCACAGAGACCCAAAGTTACCCACCACCTCCTCACCCCTCCTTTAAAATCTCCTGTGTGTTTTTTAAATAACTACCTCCCCTGTGAGGAACATACCTACCAGTGCACCTTTGTTGTGTGCATCAGACCTGGCCAGCTCCAGAGGCACTAGAAGCACTCGAGAGCAGGCAAAAAGTTTGTGATCTACTTGTGTGGGGAGAAGAGGCTATGCAAGCACAGCTATGGAACAGCCACAGAAATATTGACAGCTATGCGCAGATTGCACAGGGGATGCTGAAACAGGGGCATGACTGTGATGAGCAGTAGTGGCACCTGACAGCAAAGAAACTTTGCCCGAGATACCAGAAGGCAAGGGAGGGCAACAATAAATCTGGTGCTGCCTCCAGACCTGCCGTTTTACAACAAACTATCCCATACTTGGTCGTGACTCCACCAACACACTAATGAGCACTGTGAATGCTTTGTTGGAGCCTGAAGATAAAACCCCTGCTGTGAACAGTGCTGAGGGGGTAGATGTGGACTGGAATGGGGTAATATTAAATTGTTGGACACATTGTAATTTTATTTTTAAAATTGCCAAAACTATTTAGCTGAGAGAAACAGGAAGCAGTAGGCCAACTCTTACCAATTGTTTCTCTGGGTGCCACAAGGGTGTGGCTCCTGCTATTTAGTCATGGGGGTTTTTTACATACTTTAGGAGATACCATGATTAAGCCAAAGAAAAATATTCACAATTATTCATCATTTTATTATTAAAGGAAAAGAAAACAACATAAGGAAATCACTTATGACTTCCATTACAATCTCTTGTCTCTCTCTCTGTGGAGAGCTTTAAAAGAGATTACATCCTGGAGAGTGAACCAGTCCAGGGGGTTCTTTTCTCTTAGTAAGTTAAGATCAAATATATTGTTTCCCAGATTTATTGTGAATGCAGTTTAGCATTGTATCAGATACTTCAACAAAATATTGTTGCCTCTATATAAACAGCTTAAGGCCAAGTGCATTTTGTTGGTTATTAATAAATAACCAAAGAGTTTATAATTGGAGAAAGTAAGAAAACTTAACTTAATATGGAATCGAAGAAAATATTTAAATTAGTTACCTAGTGGAAGCCATTTCAGGCCAATTAACCAATATTAAGAATCGTAAATCCAATTAAAATCCACTATTTCTCTGTTTGCCAATGTTTAGCCCTCTCCAGGTTTACCCATCTGATGATTAACAGGAGAAAGTTAATATTTTAAGTTACAACAGCATTATAATAGCCCAATAAAATCATTACAAGGGTCTTGGCCGTGCCTTAGCTCACTTTCTCTCACCAAACGAGGTTGATGTTTCGAGGTTTTCTTGGTTTCTTCTTGAGTCTTCTGTGCTTTTCCTATCTGTCTGTGGCAGCTTGCTGAATGGATAGGATGGGTTGTGAGGTGCTTGTTTTCTAAGCAGAGTAGCCAGGAGCAGGGGGCTGTATGCCTGAGTGAGGTGCTCACTTCAGAGTTTTTACAGTCTCCTCCTTTCTAGTTTCAAGAAATTATAGGAAAATGCACCCTTTTGATGTTTTTAGATTTAAAGTGGATTGCTGTCACCCTTTCAGGGTTGGCTTAGGGGACACTTTCAGCTCTTGAATATGCAGTCTGTTTAATGAATATGCAGCATTTCTTTAACTGCCTTTGTTCTTAAGGATGGAAAGATCCAGATCTTTTCAAATTAAAACTTTTGTTCAGTCCATTTTCTAAGATATTTTTTCAGTTTTATCTTTTAATCTTTTTCCAGTAGTCCAAAACATTCCTGTTTTTATACAAAAGTTCTGTTCTTAAAAAAAAAAAGTAAGTAAAAAATTCAAATAGTCTTGAGCTTAAGTAAGTGTTGACGACTTTGGAGATTTGATTCTTCTATTCCGGAGTTGGTTGAGACTTTGCTTGTGCACTGCCAGAAATTAATTTCCCATTAATATGAATATCCTATACTTAAATGGCTTCTCACACTGTTGAGCCAGGTCATTAGATTCCATGTTGGTTCATAAAGCATTTTAACATTTACACAGCAATGACATCAGGAGCTATATTAGGAAGTTTTCGCTTAGCCAACATATTTAGAAGTCTGCATTTCACAGAGGGGTTTGTCATTTCATCTCCAGCTAAACATGTTTTTCTCTAAAGTGTTTAAGAATACAAGCAGGTTTTCTTGCAAGAGTGTGGGGGTTGGTAGGTCCCACTTTACCTAAACTTTCTTCTCTGATCACAAACCCTACAGTCCTTTCACAATCATGTTCCTTCCTAAAACATCAGTGTTTACATGGTTTATTTCTTGATGTTTGCTTGTCCAAGGGAAATAAAAACAGAAACCTGGAATTTCTTTTATTAGCTTTAACATTTCATAACATAATTAGCCAAACATATGAATTTCCAAACATCCAGACTCGAACCATCTTAAAGCTATATCTTAATATTCAGTAAAGATGCAAACAAGTTTGTAATGATATAAGAAAGTAAGTCAAAATAATTTTATTCATTTAATTTTTGCATCAGCATTGAGGTCTTTCTTCCACAAGAAAGGAGGAGATGTGGTAGGGACCATACTGTGAGGTAGGATCCATTTGAAACTGCTGGAGTCATGCCAGTCCCATCAGGTGAGTGCAGATGTGCTGATGAAGGGGAAGGGAGCTCAGGTAAGGTGGTATGGTACTCCGATTATACAATTCACATCAGATCAGTTTCTGTACTCAGGTCCACTTTTCAATTATTTCGCTTGTTGAGGCCATGCAGAATAAATTGTTTTCCTGAGTAGGGATGTCTCTTCTATCCTCATGAAAGATGTCAATGAAACTTTCATGGAGATATTCTGCAATCCCGTTCCAAAGATTCCTAGGGAGCACATCCTTGTTTCTTCTCCACAATAGGTGAACTTCCCACACCATCCTGCAATAAGTTTGGCTGGCACTGCTGCAGTAAACAGGTTTCAGCACACAGGACCAGGTGGATTTGGGACATCAATTGCAGGTGGGTTCTCTGTGCCTTTGTCATCCTCAGCAGTGAGATGTCAGCCAAAAAAATCTCCACTGTCTGTGAATATAGTGTCATTATTCACTGCACTTTCCTTATACCCATATCCAGAGAGGGGTGTCAAAAAAAGCTTCTGTGCAACAGAACACACACCATGGTTTGAGCTGCTGAGTGGTGCTGCAGTGAGGTGCTCCAAAGCTAAAGTGACAATGAATATTTCACATAAAAGGTATGTAAGGGGGATAATGTAAGAAGGTTTTGAGACCTATCTTTCCCTTTCCATTGTCATGGTATATTGGTGCTGTTTGTCTGCTTTAATCAGCAACCTTTGGCAAGGTGGCCTAGAAAAGTGCCTCTGAATGTCTGACCCTGATCAGGAGGAGAAAGAATAGGATTCAGAAGGACATGCTCTCTGACACCCTCCCATCCTCTACTGCCTCAGTCTGTGAACACAGGGCTTGGGAGGTGCCATATGACCATGAAAGACTGAGAATGGAGAGAGCAGTTGCTGCAGGAGAGAGAAAAAGACAGAGGTGCATCAGGAAGTGCACCAGGACATCATGAGTTTGCTCAGGCAACAAACTCACATGATGTGAGCAGTATTGACCTACATGCTCAAGATCCTGGACCCATCAGCAGCCTCTCCAGTCATTGGAGAACTCCATAGTCACAGCTCCCTACATCTTCCAACATACCAGATGGCAGCCTAATCTACATCCTTATCCCTACCACTGCACACAGGCAGGACAAGAAGAATCTTAGCTACACATATACAGACCTGTGAAAACTACACAGTGCATGTCTGACCACAACCTACTCTACTGTAGTAGGTTTTACATATATGAATATTAACAATCACTCTTTACTTGGCATTTGCAAGTATGGGTCACCCTTTAGTAGAAGATTTAACTTTTTTGTGTTTTTGGCTCTTTAATTTTGTTGTCTGTTTCTTTGCACACAGAATTCTATTTTTGGAGACTCTGTATATTAGTTTACACCAAGCGTTACAGAATTCATAGTAGGAAGCAAACACCCACCGATATTTAATCTTCATACCCATGATAGTCACTTTCATTAAACCATCAGACTACATGACTGTGGTTGACTCTTAAAAGAGAGTCTTTAAGGGTTCCTTTAGCCATATATCTCCAGTTGGATCTTCTATCAGCCCATGTGTCTGGTTGTTCAAATTCAGCAGACACCCAGTCTTCCCTAACAGTAGCTTTCCCCCCTTCATCCTCACAGATATTATGCAGTACACAATAAACAACTATAATGAAGGAGATCTTGGCCTTGCTGAGATCCTAACTAGTGAGTAAACAGCACCAGCATCCCTTCCATCTATCAAAAGCACATTCAGGGGTCTTTACCTGCTGAGCTAATAGCTGAATCTTTTTTTGGTGCTGTTCAGGTAGCCTATGTACAGCTTCAAGAGCCAGGATAACAATAGGTGGGCTGGGTCCCCCAGGATCACTGTTAGAATTTCAACATCACCAATGGTAATCCAGTGGTCAGAGAAGTATGTTCCTGCTTGTAGCTTTTTGAGAAGTCCCGTGTTCTTAAAGATGAGAGTATCATATTTCTATCAGTTAAGTGCCTCTGGTGATCCACTGCCACTTGTATAACCATGGAAGAATATCCCTTTCTGTTGATGTACACAGTCCCAAAATAGGGATATGCATGTTGTATATCACCCCAGTATAGTCTGACAACCCGATTGCTGAAAATCCATCCACTATTTCCTGTACATTACCTAGCATCATAGTCCTGCATAGCAGGTGATGCTTAGACACTTGATAACTGCCTTACACACTTGATAACTGCCTCCACTGTGGATTTTCAAACTGCAAACTGATTGCCTGCTGACGGACAGCAATCTGGCGCTGAAAGTTTCCACATCATGACTGCCACTTGCTTCTTGCAGTATTCTTGTGAGCAAGTTAAAGTAGTATAGGCTGGATGAATGGACTATAAGGTGGATAGAAAGCTGGCTAGAGTGTTGGGCTCAATGGATAGTGATCTATGGCTCCATATCTAGTTGGCAGCAAGTATCTAGCAGAGTGCCGTAAGGGTCAGTCCTGGGGCTGGTTTTGTTCAATATCTTCACTATCTGGAGGATGCGTGGACTGCACCCTCAGCAAATTTGCAGACAACACTAAACTGGGAGGAGAGGCAGATACTCTGGAGGGTAGGGAGAGGATATAGAGGGACCTATACAAATTAGATGATTGGGCCAAAAGAAATCTAACAATGTTCAACAAGGACAAGTGCAGAGTCCTGAACTTAGGAAGGAAGATTCCCACACACTGCTACACACTGCTACAGAATAGGAATCAAGCGGCTAGGCAGCAGTTCTGAAGAAAAGGACCTAGGGGTTACAGTGGATGAGAAGCTGGATATGAGTCAACAGTGTGCCCTTGTTGCCAAGAAGGCTAACAGCATTTTGGACTGCATAAAGTAGAAACATGGCCAGCAGATTGAGGGACATGATCATTCCCCTCTATTCAGCATTGGTGAGGCCTCATCTGGAGTACTGTGTCCAGTTTTGGACCGCACACTACAAGGAGGGTGTGGAAAAATTGGAAAAAGTCCAGTGGAGGGCAACAAAAACAATTAGGAGGCTGGAGCACATGACTTCAGAGGAGAAGCTGAGGGAACTGGGATTATTTAGTCTGCAGAAGAGAAGCTGGAAGGGGTAGCTGCCTTCAACTACCTGAAAAAGGATTCCAAAGAGGATGGATCGAGACTATTCTCAGTGGTACCAGGTGACAGAACAAGGAGTAATGGTTTCAAGTTGCAGTGGGGGAGGTTTAGGTTGGATATTAGAAAAAACCTTTTCACTAGGAGAGTGGTAAATCACTGGAATGGGTTACCTGGGGTGGGGGTGGGGGGAGGGAATCTCCTTCCTTAAAGGTTTTTAAGGTCAGGCTTGATAGTTGGGGATTGTTCCTACTTTGAGCAGGGGATTGGACTAGATGACCTCCTGAGGTTCCTTCCAACCTTGATATTCTTTGATACTCCACTAGTAGTATAGCTTATTTTGATGTTCCTGTACTGGAGATCTGGGGAAAGCTCAGCACACAGATATTGGATTGTGGTCTGTCACATCCAAGAGTTCTGAAGCCACTGCTAATCATCCCCAAACCTGCATTACAATGAGATCTTATTAATCAGCCCTATTAATCGTTTCTCAGGCCCATAAGCAGTGATCCACCATCTGGAACAGCTCTACAAACACCAGAAGCAACCTGGCATTTTTTCATGGTCCCCATGAGTATCTGGTTATTGTGCTTGAACATCTCTTCATCTCTCATCACAATCTTGGTTGTAATAGTACTGGTTCAAGTTCTGCAAATACAGGAGAATCATGCATCCTGTGTTAGCAGCTCTCATGAAAATGGCACTGAGCTGTGAGGGATCCATGATTCTACCAGTAAAATGGCAGAGACCAAGATGCAGTGAGTGGGCTGTGGAAATTTTTTTAAATGGTGTGAAAATTATAGGATGTGGAAATTATTTCAGAATGGAGAAAGCGGCATGGTGGAAACGACCTCTCGCTCCCAGAAATCCCTAGGCAAATCACTGGTATCCCCACAAAGCACTGCAAAAATATCCCAAAAGACACTGGGCTACCTACCCATGGTGTGCTAGATTTTACAATGACACAACACTTATGCTGGGTATGTGTAGCACCAACGAAAGAACCCAAGAACACAAGTGTGATATACAAAAATCAGGGACCGATGCAACTTGCACTGATGAAACTTTGTAGTGTAGACATGGCATCAGTCTCTAAATGTGCTCATGGATTATTTTTTCCCCACTATCCCCTCCTTTAATTTTCATCTTGGCAGTAACACCTAAAGGCGATTCGGATGGAACATTTTTTGTTAGAAAATGCCAATTTGTCAAAAGCAAAACATTTTGTGGTTAACGTAGATTTTGACAAGGGTTCTGATGGAACCCTATCTTACTAGTCATGTTTCAAAACCTGCCTGCTAGGCACGTTTCAGTGAAAATCTGCTTGGTTTCCTGCCAGCTTGCCTGCCCAGCTCCCAGCAGCTGGCCTGAAGAATTGCCTCAGGGCAACTGAAATCCCAGGGCTTCCGGGGTCGACAGATCCAAGGAAGCTCTGCCATAATATCGGACTCTTGGGCTAGCTGGCTGCCCAACTTCTGGAGTTTGGGGAGCGAGTTGCCCACAGAGCTGGGGAGTCTTGACATCCCACAATATTTCATCCGAGAAACACTAAAACACAATGTTTCTAAAATATGCAATATGTTGCTGGGGCTGGCAGGCTCCCTGGCTCCATGGCAGCCACAACTCTGAACATTCAGGGACTGTCTTGGAGCTGGGGATTCTGGAAGCCCCAGATGCCCTAGCAGCTTCTGATTACAAAACTGCATGTCAGTTTCAGTCAGCAACCACCAAAGGTCCCGGGGAGCATATTTCACTCCAGAAATGTGGTTTGGTATTTCTGAAATGAAATATTGCAGAACTAAAGTTCCACAAAAAAATTGGTCTCGATTGGGACAAATTTTCTGAAATCTCTCACATTACTGCAGAATGGAGATTTGATTTCCTCTTCAGTGATAGTGGCACCTGTTTTTTTGTTTGTTTGTTGGGTTTTTTTTTTAACCTTCTGGCACTTTACAGTATACTGAGGTAATGATCTTTACTCCTCTGTTTCAGAACTCTCAGGTTATGCTGTCAGATTCAAGCTCTTGTCGGTTTTGTTTTAGAGTTTTTAATATGTATTTTGATTTAGGATTATTTTTAGAATGGAAGGTTTGATCGTTTATTTTCACACACACACACACACACACACACATACACACACACACACACACACACACACACACACACACACACACAAAAGGCTGTACTGGGTTATTCAAATCAGCAATCAAAGTTCAAAGGCACCAAGTCCATTGTATTAAAACTAAGCTAAAACAGTGTTTCTAAATTAGAATTGCAATTGCATCATTAGACACTGGGCCTGAATTACTCCAGAGGGCTCCCTGAGTCCTAGCCTGGCAAGACCTAGTTTGTGAGCTGTGGAAACAAAATATGTCCAAAGCAGGGCCACAGTGGCACAAGCCTCCCTGAATCCCACATCACCCAGAGCAAGCTGGAACAGCTCTCAAAATGAACGGGGCCTGATAAGCCAATTCAGTTTCTCATTCAGGAAGCCTTTGCTGATAGATCATCTATGAAATCTAGCCAGGTTATAAAGCTTCATGCCCTTGGCAGAATGTGTATAGCAGAGCAGCAGTGGTAACACCACTGGCCTTCCACAGAGTGAATCCATAATCCTACACAACTGTCCTGCAGTGCAAGTTGTGAGGAGAGGAGGTGAATTTGGTAATTGGTGTACATTTTGAAATTCTAGTCCTTACTAAAATTGGTGAATATGGAATCTTTGAGACCCAGCCACATACATTTGAGGGGACCCAATTCAGCATGGAGGCACTGAGAAATCAAGAAATCCCAGACCTTCTCAAACTGATCTGTAGACCGCCTTTCAGTAAGGAAGAACTGGCAGATCACATGGAATCAGCTGCTTCTTGGAATCTGGATATCTGTAAAAATAGCTATAAATAAGGAGGAACAAACCTAGGATGTTTCTGTTAGCTTTATCACATAGGAGTAAGGGACAGGAGCCACCATGACGAGACTGCAGCCATTCAAGAGCCATCATTAGGAGAGACGTGCTCAGGAAGAAGGGAACCAGGCACCATGTGAAAAGGAATAAGTGACACGCAGAGGACTATACAGCAGTAAGACGGAGAAGAGAAGAAATGCAAAATAGATGGGAGAGGAGCTGAAATGGAGAGCAAGAGGAAATGATGTGATTAAGCCTTTTCAAAACGTTTAAGATAAAACATTTTGATAAGAGCTAAAAATACATCAGTACTTTCCTAACATTTTTCCATAGAAGCAGCTGTGTTAGCCACAGGGATGCTGCACAATTCTAAACAGAATTAGATTGCAGGTGGTCCAGAAGAGACCCTGGACAAGTTTGAGAATTCTTAGTTTATGCAAAGGAAAGAGCAAAGAATCCTTTGGAACGAAGAGTCTCGGAGAAAGTCTCCTGTGGGTGCAAAAGAAGAAAATGTAGCAATGCAGATGCTACCTGACATTGCATGCAGGAACTTTCTTAAGAAGAAGAGTTGCCTCGCTAAACAGCAGCATGGCCATATGAATTTGCAAAGCAGTTCAGAAACTACTTTCCTGGAGGTGACCACCTGTCTTTCACTAAAACTAAATAAAAATAGGCATTTACTTTTAAATGCAGAAAAAAATGAACGAAGAGTCGAATATACACCAATGAGGGTAGAAACTCCAAATAAAGTGTGTGTGTGTGTGTGTGTGTGTGTGTTTGCAGGGTTCCATTTCAAAAGCAGTTTTCTGGACTTAAGTCAACAGTTCAAACTTCTGTCACAAATGGTTTATCACCTGATCTGTGTGTGGAAAAATGAAATTTTGGAAACAAACTAAAAGGCTGTGCCTCATAGCAAGGGACGGTTAGCAGTAGAAAGTAAGATGTAAGATGAAGTCCTTGAACCGGAAACACCTCATAGCTGCCTCTTTCATTTCTATAGATTTTTTCCCCTAAAGCTTCTTAACTGCTCCCTGTTTCTTCTGTGTTCATAGCTCATCAAATACAAGTTTTCTGAACTGTATAATCAATTTTGGTGTCATTTCTTTTATGTGTAAGGACAAAAAATATTCTGCTTCCACCCAGTTTGCTTCAAGTTTCCTAATCCTGATTTAGGTATAAGAAAATAAACCATTTGAAGTCATTTTAGTGATTTTGTGTTGTCCATGGAGTCTGAACATTGAATTCTCCAAGACGTGTTTTTCCAGAAAAGAAAAGCTCGTCACTCCCATAGACTTAAATGAGACAATTTTCTCTGTACAGGCTGTGTACTTACAGAAGGCAGGTACAGCTGCTACAGAGGTGGGTTTGTGTTAAAAATATATCGAAAACGTTGGACAATCTTTATAACTGTTATACTGTACAGTAGCTTTTCTAAATCAGTATAAAGAAAATACACAAGCCTATGTGAGGGGTTAAGCTGTGTCCTTAAAAAAAACAACACCCCACCAACCAACCCACTTTTGTTCATTATACATCAGTAAAATAGCACATATGTTTTTGCTAGTCTAAAGGTGACCCTTTAAGTAGGTGTCCAAGCACTGTGTTTACATACATTTTCACAAGATAAAGTGCTGCAGCAAAAACATATTGTCCTAAATGCACTATATAGATTGAAATGCCCCCGTTTGTGTATAAGTGGTGAAAATAAATCAGAGTAACATCTAGACAAAGCTACACTTTGATATATGAAGAATCCTCATGGCTACATGTTTAAAGTATGATGAAGTCTAGAATGCCAGACAAGAAAAATGCATTTTGCAGGTGGGCCTAAATCTTTACACAGTTGTGATTTTTAACTAACCTGCCTGTTTCCATCATGGAATAGCTTTATGACCATAAATACTGAAAACTACTGACAGTATAACTCATCCCTTAAAAAACAGTTTGTTCTAAGTGGCACAGACAGTTAAAAAAAAAAAGGCTTTACTTACCCCAGACAAGGACAATGTATCTCAGTGGAATGAAATACAGGATGACTGTGAACACACAGAGGGCAACAATTGCCAGCCAGCTTAAGAATGGGACAGTCCAGTTGAATGTACTGAATGAAAAATTAACATAAGTCAGAAGTCTAATCACTTCACACAACTAATAAGAGAACAAATAACCAGCAGACTGCAACTCTGTATGGAACAGTCAGTCTTCAGCAGTGAGAGTACTGAAACTGCATATGAATCCATGGATGCTAAATATGTTGGAGATCTGGGGTTTGATCTGAGAAGATGAAACTGGGGCTTAGACCCCACTCAGGATGGCACCTGTAAGTGCCTGTATGCAATCTGAAAACCAGTGCTTATGGCCTTAGGAGATCCAATGCTTTCCCCCATTTTAGTCCCAGATCCCTGTCCTCTGTTCACTTGCTCAAACAAACCGAGTCCAAGGCATCCCTCCATTCTTAACTGAAATCAGAGTATTATACCCTGCGCTACTTGGGTAATCTGATTTGATTCTCCCTATGCTCTGTCTGAAATGCATGGTCAGAGAAAGAAATTAATAGCTAATCAGAGGGCACCAACTTTCTCTGTTTAACATGTGGCAGCTCTCCCCGACTGATCATTCAATCACAATGAATGTAATGAAGATCTGCTGAGCAGCCTGTTTTGTAGAGCCTGAGATGGGGGGAGAGGGAGGAGAAAAGGAAATGCCAGCCAACAAGTCTGGAAGCAGCTATGTTGTAGGTCTCCCACCCTGAACTGCAGTGAAGAGATGAAGGCCAGATGGCCAATTTAAAAAAAATCCCAGGGGAACTTTTGTAAAATGGAGTTTGATTAAAAGGGATTGTTATACAAAAAGTTACCACCACTTCAAGGATGCTCCCTGGCATTTGTCTTCCCATGAGAAAAGTATGCTTTTGGTTCTAAAAAGGTTGACAGTGTCCCTTTAAATTATTATTAATAGATATGTACCCGGATCATTTTGGCTACATGATTCTGGCTTCTGTGGTTAAATAATTGCTGTTGTCTGAATTCCTAGCTATAATTTTTCATAATGATCTCTGGCTTCTTGTGGTTGTGTTTGTCTTTTTCCTCCCCAGCAATTTTGACATGTCTCCAGAGTGAACATTATGTAAGTGTCAATTGCTGTAGGATCACTCCCTAAATCCTGGGGGACACCTGCTCTTTTCCCTTCTTCTGCGTGTATTTGGGGTGAACAGAAGGTTGAGGGTCTGCTCACATTCTTGTGACTCGCCTTGGGTGCTATGGATCACAGACACTCCATGTGTGGGAACACTGGCTCCTCACTTAGCAAACCTCCTTATGTGCTGTGTTAGCACTGTATTCAGTACAATTTTTCTTTTACATTTTTAGGAACAAATTTCAAAGATTTATAGGAAGTGTCATTAATCTCACTTGTTTAGCAAGTTATGCTGCTTTCTTATACAGTGGAGCAACAATTATCTAATTCCAAAATGCACAATTTAACAAAATAATCAAGATGACTTCCCTGTGCAGCCTTTTAATGAAAAGTTTCTTTCAAGAGGGGACTTGTTTTTAGAGCTTGCACAATATAAAGTGTCTGTGCCTACATCTGCTGGTGTGCGTCTGGCTTGATTTAAGTTGCATAATGCACTATTTTACACACACAAGCTCACTGAAAGAGCTCTCAGGTTTTCTTTTTAAAGCCTTTGTTCTGAAATTTATAGACAACTGTAACACCATTCTCATAGAGTCACGGAGTTTAAGGCCAGAAGGGACCATCAGATCACTAGTCTGACCTGTTTATTACAGGTCACCCACACCACCCACAACCCACACCCTAAACCCAAAACATCTTGATTCTACCACACTTTTTACTAGCCTATTAAGAGGTGAAGGAAAGCAGCATTTGAAAGCATGAGAAGCCTCATATGTCCTGCAGACTGGCCACTTGCCAATATGCCATTTCTTCTGATTCACTTCCACTGGGAGTATTTATTTTGTGGCTATATTGCTGTGCACATATTGCAATCTCAAACATGGGCTATAAATGATCACCTAGACCAGATTCACCAAATCCAGTACAGAGATGTGTGAAGCCTGGACTCTGGATAGTATTAAAAATGAGGCAGGAAAACAATGCTTTCACTGTCACTCTCAGCTTTAGAGCCCATTGAGTATCACAGGAGCCCTGCTGGTACAAGCTGTTGAGGGGATGCTCTCAATCAGTGCAGCTCCCTACCTTTTTGGCTGCAGCTGCCATAGCACAAAGGAGGTTGTGAATGCTTTGCACCAAACATTCCATCTTAGGGGGGCATGTACCTGACTTTATGATGGCAGAAGTCCAGGTTGAATCTAGTCCTGTCTTTTAGTTGAGAGAATCTTTATGGAATGTTTCTGGTCTCAAATAATAAACATTAAATTACTCATTCGTTTAACATTTCAAACACATACCAAATTTCCTGTAATGGGCCAGCATCAATCAAAGGCAAACACTGCATAATTTTGTTTTCCAAAACATCTATACATATGCTGTATAGTTTTAACCAGTGCTTATTTTTTAAGATTTAAATATGTTGGTAAATCATCTATTTTATGTACAAAGACTATAAATTACACAGAAAATAGGATGAGAAATTGTTTTCAAGGTAACCTGATCTAAATAAAACCTTCCTAGTAATAGAATACATGTGTATCTTCAAAATCTCTGAAATCCTTATTTAGGTCTGCTTATTTCTTTTATCATGACTCTGTATTGATTTTTTTTAAATGTCTGGGTTAAAAAAGTGTGTTATGTCTCTCATCCGAAAGACAGTCTTATTTCTTACTTCAAAGCCACAGTTCTGATTCTTTTCCAATTCATATATTTCTAAATTTCAGAATTAAAATGACAGGACTTTCATGCATCCAAGGGCCAGCATAAAGCAAAGTAAATAATGATGAGATTTAGCAATAGATCATCCAAAACTGTCGGCCCCTGCCAAAAGAATGTAACATTTTGCAGCTTGGTTGGAGGGAAAAAATGTGAGCACTATCAGAGAGCAATTCAGCACCAATGTGTCAGCACTCACTTCTTTATCCTTTCTCCAAAGGAAGCCACTTCATCAAGGACATTCTGGACACTGACACAAACCTCCTGGATGGCATAGAGTTTATTCATAAATCCTTTTTTTTCATTATCCTAAAAAAATAAAAAGGAAGTTGCAGCAATAATTGTGTGAAAATTTTTGACCATACTATTGCCCTATACATTTCTGAAGTCAATTTTGAAATCATACATATTGCAGACATGCACAACGCTCATCAGTAAAAGCTCTTACCACATGGCAGTATCTTAAATACCACAATTCTTTCCCTCTACTTTGAATAGAGTGTACAGACAGTGGGTACATAATGGAGCATAGTTTCATTTGTCACTATAACAGTTTCCTAAATACATATTTCAAAAGTTGAGCTCTGGTTTATTGAGGATGCCAATTTCATATCCTGTGAACTCTGGTCAGTGATAAGAGTCAGATTTCTGAACTTTCTTCAGTTGATGTGAGTATCCACATTTCAAGATGATAAAAGCTCCTTTGGAAGTACAGGGAATAAGAAACCAGACACACTTCAGGTCCTAAGGACAGACTGCTGACCTTGTCAAGTTTCTGTATATGATTTGTTTCCCCCTTCGCTCACCGTTGGGCAGGGATTACTTTGAATTGGACTGGAAGAGTATTGGGAAATGCCAAGTGAGTTAACTTGAATGTGATAGGAAGGTTTGTAGCTCCTCCTTTCAGCTCTGAATATTACAGACATACAAAAATAAACCCTTGCACTTCTGGGCCTCTGCAGCACCCACTATGCTGCTATCATCTATTAACATTCCAGTTAAATGTATAGCCTGCTAGGACATCCTGGTACACCCACAGCTCAGCAGGTACAGTCTCCCCAGACAAACCTGTATGCACTATTTAGCAGCAGACAGATGTGTGTATAAATTGTCAGACATACCAGTGACCTCAACAATCATTCCACTGAATTTAGCCAATGAACATACATCATCTTCCTTTTGTCCCTTTTAATATTCCAAATGCAAGTGTACATGCCGTGTACATAAGTGTACAACTCCCTTACAAAATATTTTGTATAGTTAGCTGTTTTAGAGGCGTGTAATGAGTCAACCCTAAAAGGAATCACCGATTCCAGGAGAGGTGGCATTCTGAACGGTAGTTTGGTTACTTCCTTAGACAGGTTTCCAAGCCGTATTGGATTTTAATTCATAGAGCCATTACTTTATCTGCATAATAAGATTCCAGGATTATCGCTCTGTGTTGTCACTCTGAAGCCTACAATGTCAGTTGTTGTTGATCCCGGGATATTAGAGAGACAAGGTGGGTGAGGGAATATCTTTTATTGGACCAACTTCTGTTTTTGAAAGAAACAAACTTTCAAGCTCACACAGAGCTCTTCTTCAGGTCCTGCAGAAGAGCAGCTCTGTGTAAACTCAAAAGTTTTACTCTCTGACCAACAGAGGTTGGTCCAGTAGAATGTATTACCTGACCCACTTTGTTTCTGTACAGTCAGTGTGAAGCAATGGAAACAGCTACAAGCATGGTTGAGAGTTCTTCTTTTATTCAGAATATCACCAGGTTCAATAATCATGGATTTGCAGCACATGACCATCCAATTTTTTAAGTTCTCAGCCCTTTTTGTCTTTTTTACACATTATGAATTATACCTATCCGACAGCATGCACGCAGTGTGAATGTAAAGTTCTAATTAAGTATACATCCAATTTCATGATCTTTTTCAACTTTTAAGATCCTTTGATCAATTTATTTAATTTATTTATTTATTGGCAAAATGACCAGAATAGAGTGATCATTTGCCTCTAAAAATTAGGAATCATCCCTACAAGTCCTTTTCATGCTGATGGTTTTACTAACAGCAACATTTTGTTGGGGAGCTGGAGGTGTTTGTTTGTTTTTGCCTCCTGAAGGAACCGTCAAGTCAGGGGAACAGATGAAACGGACAACAAGTAGGCTAAGCAGATATGCACCTGAAGTACCACTCCTCACAAGGTATGCCCCAGGTTGATACCCTGTTCTCTTCCCTCAAGAGGCCTCTCCCCAAGAACCCTCAACCAGTAGCCACATAGCAGCAGATCCATATGGAGTCAGATTCTACCACTAGAAATACATGTAACAACTCTTACACTACTGTGGCTAAAAATCATTTTCTCCTGGCCGTTCTCAGAACACACATGATTTGGAGGTTTGATAAATAAGCCAGAAATTTACTAATGGATTGATTCACTGTCATCCTGCCTATAATGTATTTTCTTAAAAGTGTTTTATTTAAAAAGATGCTTTTCTCCATTAGAAAAGTTTTGAAAAGCAAAATGTTTGGATATATATTTTTACTTAAAAATGTCTCCCATTACAAACTACATACTAACATGGTCCCTATGAATGAAGTAAATACTCTTTATATATTGTATCTGACCCAAAACCACAGTAGGTAATGGAATTGCTCTGTGTTACATTCTAATGTGTCTTACTGTTTCCACTAATGTTCAATAGTTTATGAGTAGAAAATATATTGGTATATTTCTTAATGACATTTTTGCCTTTTTTCCCTTACAAACCAGCTTGGATGAGGAAAATATCACCTAACGTTTAAACATCCAAAGGTTCTCTAGTGACACTGGTTCAAAAACTGCAGTGTCAAGATTTCTTCTGAAGATGTTAAGAGAATTGAGGCACAAAAGATGGGTTGGCTGTAATGCAGCAATCATATGCGGGATATATATGGCAAAACTATTTCTAATGATTCAGTATACTTTAAAAGCTGTAAATACACCCTGTACCAAAGAATGCAAAACATATAAGTGGGTTCAAAATGACTTGCAAGAGTAAGATTGTATCTTCGATTCATTTGTGAGGTTAATAAACAAATTGCTATTAGTTCAAATAATAGATCAAGCAAAATGAAAAAGTGATACCCTTAAGCCACCCAACAATATTGAAGTATTTTTGAATTTTTTTTTATTGAAAGATGGCTACTTTTAAATCTCTTGGTTATAGAATGTCCAGAGAGATTGAAGTGCTATTCTACTGGCTTTTGTATGTTACCATTCCTGATGTCTGATTTGTGTCCATTTATTCTTTTACATAGAGACTGTCTGGTTTGGCCAATGTATGTGGCCAAACCCCGTTGCCAACTCTATCCCCATATATACTCTAGCAACACCATCAGGGTTTCATTCACCTCACATCTACTAATGTGATATATGCCACCATGTGCCAGCAATGACCCTCTGCCATGTACAATGGCCAAACCTTACAGTTCCTTCATAAAAGAATAAATGGACACAAATCAGACATCAGGAATGGTAACATACAAAAGCCAGTAGGAGAACACTTCAATGTCCCTGGACATTCTATAATATAATAAAAGTTGCCATCCTCAACAAAAAAACTTTGAAAACAGACTTCAAAGAGAAACTGCAGAACTAAAATTCATTTGTAAATTTAACACCATTAATTTGGGCGTGAATAGGGACTGGGAGAGGCCAGTTTACTACAAAAGCAACTTTCCCTCTCTTGGCACTGACACCTCCTCCTCAATTATTGGGAGTGGACCACATCCAACCTGACCGAATTGACCCTTTCAGCACTGGTTCTCCATTTGTAAGAAACGCCCTTCTCTTCATTTGTCAGAATAATAATGCGTGCATCTGTAGTTTTCGCTCCATGCATCTGAAGAAGTAGGTTTTTTACCCATGAAAGCTTATGCCCAAATACATTTGTTAGTCTTTAAGGTGCACTGGACTCCTTGTTGTTTTTGTGGATGGAGACTAACACGGCTACCCCTCTGATACATGGAAAAAAATCTGTTTTTTAATATAGCAGAAAAAAAACAAACCACACTTCAGCCACAGCTCCTTTCTGCTCTTTATACTATTTGTAGTTTTGCTTCTTCAGTTTACATTCTCAGATGCTGCTTTCATTATAAATGTATCTTGATTTATAATCAAATTGTGTAAGAAAAGAATTATAGCAATTAATAAAAACAATGCCCTTTGTGACGTCTCCAAAACTCAACAGGGATTACTTTAGGAGATCCTGAGGCTATTTTTCTTTACAAATATTTTACAAGACAAACTTGTACCATTTTTGAAAGCATGTCTGTTCTAAATTACTCCCTTAAAAAAGAGAGAGAATCACCATTCCTCCCCCACAACCACCTTCTGAGCTTAGAGGAAATTTGTTGACATATTCTGAGGCAGGCATAGACAAAACAGCACAGGAAAGACCCGGCCGTCAGAATGATCAGGGTTCAGCTTTGCTTAAACTAATTCCACATGCCCCTGCTCCAAAGATTTGTAGAGAAATAATCTGGGATAGGGAAAAGCTGCCCTTATTTTTTTTCCAGTAAGATGCTGTGCTAGCAAATAAAAGCCACCTTCAGAGAACCAAGGTCCTTAATAATCCATTTTTCAAACACTACTGGCATTTCCTTTCCAGACAAAGATGGACTGTGACGGGAATCAATTTGATCGTTTGTGTGCTACAATTGCCAAGTTTCTGGAAATAATTGCCATTTAAATACTAGATAAAATTTATGATATGAAGCCAACAACAGTTTTATTACTATTTAATTTCTATGATTTGTTTGTTTGCAGTAGGCTTAAGGTAGCTCAAAAAGCAAGATGTTTGGCGAGGAATGGGTTTAAAAGTAAACCACGAAAAATGTCCAATTAATGTTGGTCTGACTTGAATTCGCAAAAGGAAGGGAATTCTGAATAAGGATTGAGACTGTCTTCTCATAAATTGTGGCTTACAATGGATATAGTGCCTGACAAATAACACCACTGCTAGCTAGTTAAGTGGGGAGATGTTGGCTTTGCAGAGAGCTGCAGAAGAGGACATGGGAGGGGTTTGTTGGGGAAAGTTCACTGGCGCTGAAGATAACTGAGAGCACCCAAGACTCACCACTGGACTGAAACTTTCCTCAGGACTCCTGAACTCTGTGTGCAGATACATTGCTCAGTGTCTGCCCTTTCAGACTGTGCTACCACTCGGCCTGTGGGGCCTTGGTTTGAATCCTCTCATCCCTCTGTAAATAAATATTTCCCTTTCTTATATCCATTGTACTTTTCCTGTGGGTGTGATCCCTCTGGGGGTTTGGAACAGGTGCCCCTGAGGTGGAAGGGATTTTTTCCTGCTGCATTCCTGCACGTGCTTTCTCTTGGCCAGAGCTGCCTGCAGAGCAGACTCCATCTTGGCTGTGAGGGTGCTAACGTTACATATACAATAGATAACCTGGTTTCTGTAGGGGATATATGTTTGGAGCCCTCGAGTATGATGTGCTTTCTGTGACCTCATCCATGTAACTTACAATTAAAATTTAGTGGGGGAAATTCCCTGTCACTTAGTAGTTTTAGGAACCTAAAGTATTTTTAGGAGCCAAAAATTTCAGCAGCTAAGGATCAAAACCTCATTGACTTGGAAACACCAGATCCAATAAAGAAAGGCTGTGTGGGTGGGTAGAAACAACAGCTGGGAAACAACAATAGCAGTGAGGCAGTTGGAGCAATAGGGTCTAGACACTGATTAGAAAGGAGCCAGGATTTGTAGCCTTGTTAAGCAAGTCTCTATCTAGATGACAGCTGTTGTAGCAGTGGTAGCATCTTTTAAGCTATCCTCTCTCTGGTGCATCCTTCCTGGAGCTGCAGGACTCTGAGATACCAGCAGCAACATTTACAGCAGCTCTCTATTAGATGCCCCTCTTTTGACTGTGCAGGTCCAACTTTAATTTAGTCTAAAATCTTCATCTCTGTTTAGTTGAATGACTCAAGAGAGTTATAAAATTGTATCCTGTGGCACCTTAAAGACTAACTATAAAGTTTTGAAGCATGAGCTTTCGTGGGCTAATACCCACTTCGTCGGATGCAAGCAGTGGAAATGTTTAGAGGCAGGTCTGGGAAAGTAGGTAAGAACCAGGTGGGAGGTGAAAAGGTTAGTCCAAATAAGCTGAACCAGTTTGTTATCTCCGATCAGGGAGTGTGGATTATTCTTCTAGCATTTGAATGGGGTGTGTGAACATGGAGAGAGGAGAAACAATGTCTGTAATGAGCCAGCCATTCTAGATCTTTGTTCAATCCTAGAATGTGTGTGCTGAATTTGCAAATGAATTGAAGTTCTGCAGTTTCCCTTTGTAGTCTGGTCTTGAAGTGTTTTTGCTGCAGGATGGTGACTTTTAAATCTGCTAATGTGTGTCCAGGCAGGTTGAAGTGTTCCCCTACAGGTTTGTGTATATTGCCATTCCTAATATCTGATTTGTGTCCATTTATCCTTTTTCGTAGGGACTGTCCAGTTTGGCCGATGTACATAGCAGAGGGACACTGGTGGCATATAATGGCATATATGACATTGGTTGATGTGCAGGTGAATGAACCAGTGATGGTATGATTGATCTGGTTAGGTCCTGTGATGTTGTTGCTGGTGTAGATATGCGGGCAGAGTTGGCATCGAGGTTTGTTGCATGGATTGGTTCCTGAGTTGGAGTTATTGTGGTGCAGTGTGCTGTTGCTGGTGAGAATTTGTTTAAGGTTGGCAGGTTGTCTGTGTGCCAGGACTGGCCTTCCTCCCAAGGCCTGTGAAAGTGAGGGATTATTGTCCAGGATGGGTTGTAGGTCACTGATGATGTCTTGGAGAGGTTTTAACTGAGGACTGTAGGTGATGGCCAGTGGTGTTCTGTTGTTTTCTTTCTTGGGCTTGTCTTGTAGCAGTAGACTTCTGGGTACACGTCTGGCTCTGTTGATCTGTGTCCTTATTTCCTTGTGTGGGTATTGTAGTTTTGAGAAAGCTTGGTGAAGATCTCGTAGGTGTTGGTCTCTGTCTGAGGGGTTAGAGCAAATCCGATTGTACCTCAGTGCTTGGCTGTAGACAATGGATCGTGTGGTATGTCCGGGATGGAAGCTGGTGGCATGAAGGTAGGCATAGCTGTCGGTAGGTTTTCGGTATAGGGTGGTGTCGATGTGGCCGTCATTAATTTGCACTGTGGTGTCTAGGAAGTGGATTTCCTGTGTGGACTGGTCTAGACTGAGGTGGATGTTGGGGTGGAAGCTGTTGAAGTCATGGTGGAATTCTTCCAGAGTTTCTTTCCCATGGGTCCAGATGATGAAGATGTCATCAATGCAGCGTAGATAGAGAAGGGGTGTGAGTGGACGAGAGTTGAGGAAGCGTTGTTCCAGGTCTGCCATAAAGATGTTGGCATACTGTGGGGCCATGCGGGTGCCCATAGCAGTCCCGCTGGTCTGGAGGTATATATTGTCACCAAATTTGAAATAGTTGTGTGTGAGGATAAAGTCACAGAGCTTAGCAACCACCTGTGCTGTGGCATCTTCTGGGATACTATTCCGGACAGCTTGTATTCCATCTTTGTGTGGGATGTTGGTGTAGAGAGCCTCTACATCCATGGTGGCTAGGATGGTGTTTTCTGGAAGGTCACCAATGCATTGTAGTTTCCTCAGGAAGTCAGTGGTATCACGGAGATAGCTGGGAGTGCTGGTGGCATAGGGTCTGAGTAGAGAGTCTACATATCCAGACAGTCCTTCAGTGAGAGTGCCAATGCCCGAGATGATGGGGCGTCCAGGGTTCCCAGGTTTATGGATCTTGGGTAGCCAGACAACCTGCCAACCTTAAACAAATTCTCACCAGCAACAGCACACTGCACCACAATAACTCCAACTCAGGAACCAATCCATGCAACAAACCTCGATGCCAACTCTGCCCGCATATCTACACCAGCAACAACATCACAGGACCTAACCAGATCAATCATACCATCACTGGTTCATTCACCTGCACATCAACCAATGTCATATATGCCATTATATGCCACCAGTGTCCCTCTGCTATGTACATCGGCCAAACTGGACAGTCCCTACGAAAAAGGATAAATGGACACAAATCAGATATTAGGAATGGCAATATACACAAACCTGTAGGGGAACACTTCAACCTGCCTGGACACACATTAGCAGATTTAAAAGTCACCATCCTGCAGCAAAAACACTTCAAGACCAGACTACAAAGGGAAACTGCAGAACTTCAATTCATTTGCAAATTCAGCACACACATTCTAGGATTGAACAAAGATCTAGAATGGCTGGCTCATTACAGACATTGTTTCTCCTCTCTCCATGTTCACACACCCCATTCAAATGCTAGAAGAATAATCCACACTCCCTGATCGGAGATAACAAACTGGTTCAGCTTATTTGGACTAACCTTTTCACCTCCCACCTGGTTCTTACCTACTTTCCCAGACCTGCCTCTAAACATTTCCACTGCTTGCATCCGACGAAGTGGGTATTAGCCCACGAAAGCTCATGCTTCAAAACTTTATAGTTAGTCTTTAAGGTGCCACAGGATTTTGTTTCCTCTGCTATTCCAGACTAACACGGCTACCTCTCTGATTCATAAAATTGTAGTATCTTATTGACAAAGACTTTCCAAACAAAGTAAATCTTCAAAGGATAGTCTGACACCGAGTTAAAATGTTGTAAACCTGTATGATGAAGATGATCTTGACTATTTAGATACTACAGTCTGTGAATTTGTTTATCCTAATGTTTTCAAAGGGAAAATGAAAATTACGTTCCATGGTCTAAATGGAAACATAGGTCTAACTTTTACATCTGCTAAATTTTAGCCAATGTCCTTCATGATTATGATTAAAATTATAAATTAACAATTCCAGCAGAACTACATAATCATCCCTCTTTATAGAGTGGAGAGCTGTAAAAGATGCATTGAAAGATGACTCATGAATAAACAAGTTACTGAAAATTATTTTAAATGTTCAATATCAAACAGTTCATTATTTTCATTGAATATTCTTGTTAATGAAGGTTGGATCTCAAAAGTCTTGGAGGTCCGGTTTGATTAACCATCCAAAAGTTCATATGCTTATCCAACCCCCGATCCTCCTTGAGTTTCCCTTTCTGGATCGTCAATACTCTTCCTATCCCCTTATCTTAAGAATTTTTCAGGGGGAATTTCTGTACCTTTTCTTCTCCTTACATTCCTTCTAGTCTGTCCAACATCAAGGGTCCTTCCTGGAGCAATTAGAAGTCTTTCTCCCTGGCAAAGTGCTCCTCCTGGCTCCTGTCCTGGGGTGTCCCTAATTGGCTTCCCTGTCCTTCCCAGGAAGATTCTCTGCTGCTTCACTTTGGGAGGGCCTGCAGGCAGCAGCCCTTCTCTTTCTGGAGCTCTAGAGACAAACCTTAGAGTTTCCCTCCTCTCTCTCACTTCTCCCCCTGTCCTCCCTAGGAAAAAGATTTAGGGGGGGGGGCATGTTCTCTAAACCCCAAAGGGGTTATACATATACATCTATCTATCTATCTATATATATCAGTGAGAAAACAACATAAGCCGTACTTGGAAGATGGGATTCTATCCTGGGAAGCAAGGATTCTTAAAAAGATTTGGGGTCATGGAGGATATCAGCTGAACATAAGCTCCCAGCGTGCCAATGTGATCCTAAAATGCATAAACAGGGAATCTTGACTAGGAGTACTTGGACACTAAGAGTACTTGGGCACTGATACAACCACAGCTGGAATACTAGTACAATTTCTGGTGCCCACAATTTAAGAAGGCTGTTGATAAACTAGAGAGGTCTCAGAGAAGAGCCACGAGAATTATTAAAATATTAGAAAACCTGTGTTATAGTGGTGGACTCAAACAGTTCAATATGTTTAGCTTAAAGAGAAGGTTAAGGGTGTAAGTACCTAAATGGAGAACAAATGTTTAATAATGGGCTTTTTTGTCTAGCAGACAAAGGTATAACATGATCCAATGGCTGGAAGTTGAAATTAGACAAATTCAGACTGAAAATAATATGTAAATTTGTAATAGTGAGAGTAATTAATCATAGGAACAAACTACCAAGGATAATGGTAGATTCTCCATCAATGACAAGTTTAAATCTATATCATCTGTTTTTCTAAAAGATCTATTCTAGGAATTATTTTGGGGACATTCTATGGCCTGTGTTATACAGGAGGTCAGACTACATGATTACAATGGTCCCATCTGGCCCTGAATTTATTCCCCCAAACAAGAATCTTTTGTGACTGACCAACCAAAATATTTTGGCCACCTTTTCAGTTTATTGGTTTAATTTAATGTTGACTTATCATGAAAAACTGGAGGGGAAAAAACATTCCTGGGAGAATTATGTCTATTGATCAACAGTTCAGGGACCTTTAACACTACAGACCAGCCTCTCAGGTGATATGTATCAGTGTAGAAGCACTGAAGCCAAGACGGCTAAGCTGATTTACTATGATGAAGACCAAGCCCTACAATTTTAAACTTAAAAGATCAGTCTCAAGTACTCGCTGCTAATACAGATTCTTTGTATGTGGTATTAAATACAGGGATTAAAGATATTGGCTTGATTCTTAGCTGGTGCTAATCGGCACAGATTCATTGAAACCATTCATTCTAAATAGGATTCTATAAAAACAGTATTAAAAGTAGTAAGGTGGGAGTTCTGGGCTTCCCAGCTCATAATGAAAGTTCTAATGTCATCTTGGGAGAAGTTTTGAGATTGAATTTCAAAGCAACAAATTGATCTTTACAGAGTCTACATTTTTCCTAGAAGTTCAAGAGGCGAAGCGCAAGATGTACCACTATGATCATCTCTTCAGTTACCACCTTACAGAGATCTTATTTCTAGAGCAAAGAAGATTAACTAAGCGACCTTTGAGTGTATTGAATATATTTATTTCAAGGGATAGTTAAATTATTCAAGCATACTGCCAAAGAAGGAATTTCAGAAAAAGGACTACTGCTTCTATGAGGTCTCCTGATAAGGTTTAAGTCTAGCTAAAACATATTTTTATCCCCAGTTACAAAAAGGGGAAGGGTGAATGACTTGAGACATTTGAGGGTGGAGTAAAAAAATCCACCTCTCTCTGTCCATTGTTATCAGCATCTATCTCAGTGATACTCAGACTGAGGCTTTCAAACACAGTGGCTCTTTAATGCATCTCCTGCAGCTCTTTGCAGCACATATTAAAACCCATGTGATTGAATATATAATACTACAATAAATGAAACAATGGAATCACACTATTACTGTGGCTCTTTTGGGTAAAGTTAATCTCTAAACAGGCTCCTGAACCACGGAGTTCTGAGTATCACTGATCGATCAACACCCTTGGGGCACTTTCTGCAAGGAGCTAAGATTTCCCCTAAGATTTCATGATGTGCTGGGAGCAAGTGCCCAGAGAGGGGCCTTAGGAGGCACACAGTCTGCTTATTATCACTATACTAGCTGATTGAGGGGTCAGTTAAAGAGCAGGTTGAAGCTGCTTGAGTGAAAAGATGCTGTAAGGGTTATCTTCTTGAGGCATTTCCCCTTCTGCTTACTGGCCTGTTTGTGCTAGGCTAGGGGCACTAAAGAGTTACTGCCTAATCCCACTGAAGGCTGCAGGACTTCAAAGGTTTAATAGGCTAGACCTACTACAGCAGGTGTGACCAAACGTTTTGGCCTTAGGGCCTCATCAGTGTTTCCCAAACTGTATGGAGGACCAAGTAGGGAAGGCTGTGCCTCCTCAAACAGCCTAGCCTCCGCCCCCTATCAGCCCCCTCAGAACTCCCAACTCATCCAATTCCCCCTGCTTCTTCTCCCCTGACTGCCGCCTCCCAGAACCCCCTGCCCATAACCACCACCCCCTGCTCCCTGACTGCCCCGACCCCTTTCCACACACCCTGGCAGGCTCCCTGGGACTCCCACACATATCTAACCCTATTCTCCATCCCCTGACCGCCTCCCAAGAACCTCCGCTCCATCCAACATGAGGAAGGAAGCAGGGGACAGAAGAAGAAGGAGGTAGTAGGCA
This sequence comes from Sternotherus odoratus, assembly GCA_032164245.1. Lineage (NCBI taxonomy): Eukaryota > Metazoa > Chordata > Testudines > Kinosternidae > Sternotherus > Sternotherus odoratus. The sequence goes on along the minus strand of JAVMKO010000007.1, from coordinate 58,675,312 downwards.
TGGAAAGGAATAAGTTTAAGGAAGATGGGACTGTTCTGAAAATAAAGCTGAGCCCTTCCCTTGTATTAAGTGACTGACACTATCTGACAATTCACAGTGAGGTGAAGGATCCAGCAAGAACTGGCAGAAAAATGGGGTGAATTTTCATGAAAAAATTATCCCCTTTCTTTAGCTGGAAAACTTTGAAATTTGACATTTTTGGACTAGCTGCAGTTTCAGCCATCAGTTTAGAATGGTCGGGTCCACTGAATCTACAACCGTGCAGTGCAGGCTATCCTGGCACAACATGATGTTAATGTGTAACTATTTCCAGGGTATTTTCTACATACATTATATCCTTCTCATGCTTCATCAGAAAAAATATGCACCCGTTTTTTCATATTCATACAGGGCCCTATGGATTCAAAACTGAGTAAAAACTGAGTACGGATTTAGAGTACAAGTTACATTGTACATTTACAGTACACATTTTTTTAAAAAAGCTGCTTACAAACAAATATTTACACAAACATCTATTTCCTTCTTCAAATAAACAAACATTAAGCCATTATGACTTGCCAAAGCTTTGAGTGTGTACAGTGTGTATACACTTATTACAATACAAAACCTTGTAGAAAAACCTGCTAGGTGTTCTCCATCACCTTAGGTGAATTTGCTTTTGAGGGACGAATAATGAAACTCTCAGTTGAATTGATAAAGAATGTGAATGTTTCATATGGTAGCATAAAAACTACTGCTATAATTAAATGCAAACTCCACATGATTAGTGCAGCATTAAGAATGATAACTGAAAAACATAAATGGCGAAAAGCACATGAAAAGTTAAGGTTACTCTTGATAATATTAACTTGTTACTTATACAGCATTGCTGGATCACTGATCATGCTATATTATACCAAAACAGGGGTTCTCAACCTGTTTCTTTCTGAGCTTCTCCTCCTCCCCCCGCCCCAGCATGCTATAAAAATTCCACAGCCCACCTGTGCCACAACAACTGTTTTCTGCATATAAAAGCCAGCGCCGGTGTTAGGGGGTAGCAAGAGGGCAATTGCCTGAGGCCCCATGCCATATTGCTCAGGCTTCGGCTTCAGCCCCAGGTGATGGTGCTGAAGCCCGGGGACGTGAGCCCTATGCAGTGTGGCTTCAGCTTTCTGCCTTGGGCCCCAGAGAATTTAATGCTGACCATGCTTGGAGGACCCCCTGATACCTGCTCACGGTCCCCCAGTGGTTGAAAACCACTGTACTAAAGCACACATTCAGTAACATAAGCAGAAATCCAGTATACCGGAAAAGAGTTGTATGTGTTTATATTTTGTTTTCCCAGCTTCCAAAAGAAAATAAGAAATAAGCGTCACTACTGGTTCCACAGCACCCCTAGAATCATAGAATATCAAGGTTGGAAAGGACTTCAAGAGAACCCCCTGTTCAAAGCAGGACCAATCCCCAACTAAATCATCCCAGACAGGGCTTAGTCAAGCCTGACTTAAAAAACTTCTAAGGAAAGAGATTCAACCACCTCCCGAGGTAACCCATTCCAGTGTTTTACCACCCTCCTAGTGAAAATGTTTTTCCTAATATCCAACCTAAACCTCCCCCTCTGCAACTTGAGACCATTACTTTTTGTTCTGTCATCTGCTACCACCGACAACAGTCTAGATCCATCCTCTTTGGAACCCCCTTTCAGGTAGTTGAAAGCAGCTATCAAATCCTGTTAGCCTTCTTGGCAACAAGGGCACACTGTTGACTCATATCCAGCTTCTCATCCACTGTAACCCCTAGGTCCTTTTCTGCAGAACTGCTACCTAGCCATTCGGTCCCTAGTCTGTAGCAGTGCATGGGATTCTTCTGTCCTAAGTGCAGCACTCTGCACTTGTCCTTGTTGAACCTCATCAGATTTCTTTTGGCCCAATTCTCTGATTTGTCTAGGTCCCTCTGTATCCTATCCTCCAATGTATCTACCACTCCTTCCAGTTAATGTCATCTGCAAATTTGCTGAGGGTGCTGTCCACGCCATCCTCCACATCATTAATGAAGATACAGTAAACCCTCGATTTAACGGACCTCGATTTAACGGACTTCGGATGCAACGGACAAAATTTCTGAGCAAGTCTGATCCATTCCTGATCCATTTCTGGTGGGCTGGCTGCCGGCTGCCGGCCGGCTCCCGGCAGCCGGTGACCAGGCGGGCTGGCTGACGGCTCCCGGCAGCCGGTGCCCGGGTCCCAGCAGTGGGCGGGCTGCGGAGCTGCCGCCCTGACCCTGTGGCGGGCGGGCTGCTGATCCGACAGCTCATTTTTTTATTATTAAATAACAGACTTTTTGATTTAACGGACACCCCCTCGCCCGAATTAGTCCGTTAAATGGAGGTTTTACTGTATTGAACAAAATCGGCCCTAGGACCGACCCGTGGGGAACTCCAATTGATACTGGCTGCCAACTAGACATGGAGCCATTGATCACTACCCACGGAGTCCGATGATCTAGCCAGATTTCTATCCACCTTATAGTCCATTCAACCAGCCCATACTTCTTTAATTTGCTGGCAGTTAAAGTTGCTGTGGGAGACCGTATAAAAAGCTTTGCTAAAGTCAAGGAATAACACTTCCACTGCTTTCCCCTCATCCACAGAGCCAGTTATCTCATCATAGATGGCAATTAGGTGAGTCAGGTGTGACTTGCCCTTGGTGAATCCATGCTGACTGTTCCTGATCATTTTCCTCTCCTTTAAGTGCTTCATATTTGATTCCTTGAGGACCTGCTCTATGATTTTTCCAGGGACTGAGTTGAGGCTCACTGGCTTGTAGTTCCCCAGATCTTCCCTTTTTTAAAGATGGGCACTACATTAGTTTTTTTCCAGTCATCCTGGACTTCCCCTGATTGCCATGAGTTTTCAAAGATAATGGCCAATGGCTCTGCTATCACATCTGCCAACTCCTTTTACACCCTCAGATGCAGTGCATCCGGCCCCATGGACTTGTGCTTGTCCAGCTTTTCTAAATAGTCCTGAATCACTTCTTTCTCCACTCAAGGCTCACCTGGAACAAAGCACTCCCAGTTCACACTTTTCAAACAAATAATCAAGCAGATGGTCAAACTGACAAACTGTCTCTGCAATGAACACTCAGATACTCATCAACACAGTCCTCCTAATACAGCACTTAGCATACCTCCTCTCAGACAGATCCCAGGCAAACTCTCTCTGTTAGCCTCTCCGCTGTCTCTAGCTGACCACTCATGATCTCTGTAACAAGTCCATCATCCCCTTCCCAGAATTCTCCCTGATTACAACTGCAATTTGAACTTGGAGATATGGATGTTTGGAGGGTTTCTGAAAGTTGTGAGGACAGGTGGGCCTGATAGCAGAAGGAAGAGAAACCAGCGGACTCTTGTAGTTTAAGGTTTTGAGTTTATCACACAGGGGATGATTCTAGAGGGTTGGCAGATAAACTGAGTGAAATAGTGAAAGAAGGGGTGATTAAAAGAGTTTGGCAGTTGATGCAAGATCTCACATTTGGATCACATTATACACCCATTTGGCCCACTGGCCTTTGCATGCAGTATCACTTTCAAGGTGAAGAGAGACCAGCAGAAAGCTCTCTCCAGACCACTACATGTAATGATGTAATCTAAAAAGTTAAATCCACATCATCTCTTATTTCTACATGTGCCTGTACAATCATATTTTGGCCCAGGATTCCACACAGGGGGGGCATCTGCTCTGAAGGCCTGAATGGGGATTTGTGGTGTTTCTCAGTTATCCTTGACCTTGGCAACCGCCCCTACCCCTCAATTTCTGCAAGGTTGCAATCCCTATGCAAGTGAAACAAGCATAGGGTATACAAAGTGAAACAAGATGCAGTATTTTTACAATGCTTTTTTATTAAAATCCCCATGGATTTTGACAGTGGAGGGGATGATTGGGCCCAGTTTTTTCCAAAACAGAAAAATCCTGACTTATTTTAGTGAGACTAAAAAAAAGAAAACATCACCAGCCACAGTATGAATTCAATGACAGCTCTCATCTTCAACATTTGGCAGGCACTTTTTGTATTATTTATTGTCTAGTAAATAAAGTTTAAATGTTTTTCAGCCTTGGTTGCAAACTATCTACCCGTTAGCAGTCCAACAACAGCAGGCAATAAAAGCTGTCATCATCTAATGTCTTTTTTCTCCTCTGTGTGCCTCTTTTCCATAGATTTCATTATTACTACTGGATCTGCACTCGTTGTCATATCTAGGGCACAGCAGTACTAAGTAAACAGGGAAGAGAGATGTGAAATTTTTATCATCATTGAAACAACTGGTTGGGAGGATATATGGTATTCAACCTTTCCCAAAGAAAACAAAATCAGGAAGAGGACAGGTGCTGTTCCTCCAGAAAATGATTTGCACTTCTCTAATCTGACAGTTTGAGATTAAATGCACAAACACCTCTGAGATGTTGATGCTTCACTGCAAAATGGTTAGGAACAGACTGCCGAAAGCAACCGGATCAGGATTAAAATAGCTTTTTAAAAGGGCCAGATTTATATTACATGATTTTAGTAATATACAGAACAGTTATAAATTGATTGCTGTGGAAAATGTGTTGATTATTCCATGTTGTAACAGGATAAGTTGTCCCTTTAAGCACTAGAGGCTGGGGTAAGCCATCCTTAGTAACTAAGTAAGTACATATGAATGGGATCAGGTATTTCCCCTATTAGGGCAGTAGAAAACTTCAGCCAGTGGAGAATGGGAGGTTCTTTGGGAGAGAACCAGACGAAGCTGTGGCAGAAACTTCAGAAGAGCTGCAGTTAGCTGGGAGCCCTTAATCAGGGATAAGGTTTGGGCCCGGAAGTCAGAGAGCTAGCGATGGCTGAGGGTCAGGGAGAGTGGACTCCACATGAGTAGAAAAAGTTCCCAGTCAGGTAGCAACTGTGAGTGGCCTGTCCAAGCAGGGAAGAGCTGCAAAGAGCAGACTTGGTGTTTTATAGCAATAAATTAGATCCTGGGAAAAGGAGCATTATTGACCAAAAAAGGCTGTGTATAGTTTATTTAAGGAAGCCCATTATGGGTGAAACAGAGGTAGGGCTGCTGCGGAGCAGTCCCATGCCACAAGGCGTTACTGGGAAGATGGCCTGCCCTATGACACTCATTCAGTATGTTGGGAGCACAACTGAGAGCCAGGAGGTGGTGCTGGAAGATTTGTTGGTTAGAAATATTGATAGCTGGGTATCTGATGACTGTGAATCTTTTGGTGGTCTTCTATGCAAAAAATGTGTAAGACAAGTAACTGCTAATGAGAAACCTGTGGTTGCAGCATACAACTTGACTAGTAACCGGGCAGTGTAGGAGAGAGGTCCTGTGTCTGGGGGACATTCTGGCCAATTTCAGTCAATGGGACTTTTGCCATTGACTTCAGTGGAGCCACGATTTCACTCTACATTTAGATTAACAGAAAAGGGTTTAAATCCAGTAGCTCTATGGTTATGTCTACACAGAAAATAAGACAGCAAGTCTCAGAGCTTGGATTAACTGACTGAGGCTTGTGGGGCTCTTGATATGGGACTACTAGTAGCAGTATAAACTTTCCCACTCAAACCCGGGGATGGTGGCAGAGCCCAGGCTCCCACCTTTTTCAGGAGTGCCTACCGTGCTCTTTGAGCCCTGGATAGCACAAGCCTAGCAAGCCCAACTCAGTTTAGCTCAGGCTCAGACTCGCTGTCATGGGTTTTCTTGTTTTGTGGCTTTGGGGGAAGGGGGGCAGTGTAGATGTACCCTGTGGAAACTCTCTTTGAAATGCTTCTAGTTCCATGTGCAGAGTTATCAGGCAGTCTCAACGCATGGAGGACAAGATGGTGCAAAGAAAAGAGGGTTAAATTCATTAGGAATTGGGGAAGTTTTTCCTTGCTAAAATCAGTTAGTATATCAAAGGATGGAAGGTAGAAAAAGTACCTGGTCTTTACCAAAAAAAATAAAAAATAAAAAAATAAAAAAATCGATTAAGTGGTCCTTGAAATTACAGCTCAATAAACTTTACAGAAAGACCTAGTAAACTAGATGAAACAATTAAATTCAGAATAATAAAAAACCTAGATGGGCATGATAGATTAGGAACAAATAGTATGATTTTTAAAGGAAAACTGACGGTTTAATTTACTGCAGTTCTTAGAGCGTAAAGAAAAGAATGGAGAAAGGAAAAACAGCCAACAATTTATTTGGGCTTTTAAAAAGCCTTTCATGTAGTCCCTGACAAACGGGTATTAAAGTAACTAAGGAGTCAGGAATGAGAGATAAAATGCTTACTTGGATTGGAAACTGGCTAAGAGACAAAAAGAGAGTAGGAATATGTGGTCAATTTGTAACATTTCATAAGGTTAACAATAGAGTGCCACATGATTCTCTATAACTAATTGTTATTAATACATTTTTTAATGTGCTGGAAAAGAAATGAAGATTGAGGTAGCAAAATTTGCAGATGACAGAATTATTTAAGCTAGTCAATACCACAGAACACTCTGAGAGACCTAACAAATCTTAATGAATGGGCAGCACAGTGGCAGATTAATTTAATTGTTGACAAATCAAATTATAATCAGGTATTATATTATATAAATCAATAATATGCCCTCACCGGGAATACTGTGTTCATGTTGTAGACGGGCCTCTGACCGCCCTCTTCAAAACACAGGCAGGAGACTCCTTTTTGGCTTCACCAGTGTCTTTTATTCGACTCACACAGTGCAAAACCCACCACCTATGTACAGTTCTATATACAAGTTTAGCTCAGGCCCAGCCCTCAGCTTGGCTGGCCTCAGGAACAGTTAGCCCGAGCAGGCAATTAGCCTCAGCTACCTTCCTTAGCTTTACTTACTTCCCTGCACCTTCCCTCTCTGTCTCTCCTCCTCCTTCTCTCCTCTGCTTCCTCCCTGCCAGGCTTTATCCCCTGTGGAGGCTGCCAGGTGTAACACATGCAGCCCTGATTAGCCCAGGGCTGCACTCTGCTAGGCAATCAGCTCCCCTAGCTTAGGGAAGCTGCCAGCAGAGGCTTTTTTTCTCCAGTTTAAAGGGGAAGCAGGGCTGGCTCAGTAGCTCCTGGCCAGCTCCCTGCTACAATGTTCATCTTTAAAAAGGGCAGCAACAGAAAGGCTGCAGACCCGGGCAATGGAAACCATTAAAAGCACAGAGGAGAGACTAAAAAAAGACAGTTACCTTTTCTGTAACTGGTGTTCTTCTAGATGTGTTGCTCATGTCCATTCCATATTAGGGGTGTGTGCTTGCCACATGCACCGGTGCTGGAAGTTTTTCCCTCAGCAGTATCCATAGGGGACTGGCTCTAGCACCCCCGGAGTGGTGCCTGCATGGCTGGCTCTCCGCCACTCTCAGTTCCTTCTTGCTCAAAACACCGACAGTGGGGAAGAAGGACAGGGGTATGGAATGGACATAAGCAACCTATCTCAAAGAACGCCAGTTACGGCTTTCTCACAGGTAGAAGTTCATGAATGTGTAGATTTCAACACAGCTTTGCCAAACCCAGTGTTGTCCCTGGCCTGCTGAATGATAGCATAACAAGCAGTAAACCTGTGGACAGAGGACCACATTGTGGCTCTACAGATGTTCTGGATAGGAATGAGTCAGTAAGGCTGCCAAAGATGCTTGAGGTCTCGTTGAGAGGGCTCTGACAATCAATGGTGGTGGAACCTCCGCATGTTATAACAGGTTCTTATGCACAAGGTAATCCAATTGGAAATTCTCGGCGAGGACACCGGGTGACCCTTCATCCTAACCACACTACCGATGAAGAGTTGAGTTGATTTCCAGAAAGACTTGGTATGTTCTAAGTAAAAAAAAAGTGGTGTGAAGACGCCACTCTTCACTGCTCTTGAGTGGTTTGGGACAGAACTCCAGGAGGAAGATGTCCTGGTTCATATGGAAGGTGGAGACTACTTTTGGCAGGAAGGCCAGGTGGGGCCACAACTGAACCATGTATTTGTAGAAGACCATGTACAGCGGTTCTAAGGTCAAGGCTTTCATTTCTGAGACCAATCTTGCTGACATCACTGCCACCAGGAACGCGACCTTCCATGATAAATAGGAAAAGGAGCAGGATCCCAGCGGCTCAAAGGGTTGGCCAGTGAACCTAGAGAGGACCAAATTAAGATCCCACTGTGGGACGAGAGCCCGCACCTGTGAGAAGAGTCTCTCCAGCCCTCTCAAGAATCTGATTGTCATGTCAAGGAAGAACACCATCTGTCCTTGGATTGGCAGGTGAAAAGCAGAGATGGCCACAAGATGCACTGTAATGGAAGTGTGCGCCAGGCCCTGGTTCCTCTAATGGATAAGGTAGTCGAAGAATGTGAGGAGGAATGAGAAGGAGAGATACCCCATTCAGACACCCAGTGAGAAAACCTCATCCAGGTAAGTCGGTCTAGTTGAGGGTTTCCTACTTTCCAGGAGGATCTCTTGGACTCCTTTTGAACAGGGCTGCTCCTCCAGGTTCAGCCATGCAGCATCCATGCCAAGAGGTGAAAGGACCCGAAGTTTGGGGTGTAAGAGCTGAACATGGTCCTGTGACAGCAGGTCCAGTCAGTTGGACAGGAGCTAGGGAGGGGCCGCTAACAGGTTCATGAGCATGCTAAACCAGTGCCGGCAAGGCCACGTCAGGGGGATCATGATAACCTGCACCTAGTCCCTCTTGATTTTTGCAGGGCCCTGCCAATGAGTAGAATCAGAGGGAACACATACGTCAGGCTCCTTGAACACGACAGGAGGAAGGCATCGGAAAGAGAGTCCTTGCTCAGACCCAGTTGAGAACAAAACTGGTGGCATTCCCTGTTCTGGCTGGTAGCAAACAAGTCCACTTGGGAGTTCCACACCTTTGGAAGATCATGCAGGCTAACTCTGGATGGAGCGACCATTCATGATGAGAGGAGAAGTCCCTGCTGAGTGGGTTGGAATTCCTGGATGTTTATGTGCAACCACGCTTTGTCCGGGGACCACATCCCCTGAGTCTGGAGGATGCCGATATGCATTCCCTACCTGAGGTCCAAGGCATCCAACAACTCCTCGATGGAGCAGAGAGGGCTGTGGAACAGAACGCCTTCCAGGACTGTTCTGCGGTCGGTCCACCATCGCAGCAAGGAAAATATCTACCTTTGGTAATGATCTTTCCCAGGGGGTCTTGGAACTGGGAATAGACTGTCACCAGCCATTGTTGCAGGCAGCCTGGCATGGCAGACCATGTAAGTGATTGCTGCCATGTGGCTCAGCAGGTGTAGGCAGACCCTAGCAGTAGTCAGAGGGAATGCATAGACTTCCACAATGAGGTTCGTCAATATGTGGAACATTTTCAGCGCAGGAATGCCTTGGTGCAGGTCAAGTCGATGATTGCTCCAATGAACTCTATTGTCTGCACTGGCACTAACATCAATTTTTTGTCATTTACCAGTAGGCCTAGAGCGCGGCATGTAGTTTAAAGCACTGCGACGTGCCTTTGAACCTGAGACATGGATCTGCCCTTGATGAGCCAGTCATCAAGGTATGGGTAGATCTGGATACCCCGGCACCTGAAGTAAGCCTCTACCTCGGCATACACTTGGTAAACACTCTTGGTTCTATCACCAGGCTGCACGGGAGGACCGTAAATAGGTAGTGGTGAGGCCCCACTGTAAACCAGTGAAGTGTCTGTGTCTTTGAAAGACTGCTATGTAGAAGAATGCATCCTTCAAGTCGAGGATGACATACCAGTCTCCCAAATCCAGGGAGGGCATAATAGAACCCAGAGAGATCATGTGGAACTTTAGCTTCCTTAGGTACTTTTTGAGGTCTCACAGGTCCAGGATAGACTGTAGACTGCCCTTGGCTTTTGGAATTAAAAAGTACCGGGAATAGAACCCCCTTTTCCTGTACTTGAGAGGAACTTCTTCGACCACCCCCAGCTGTAGTAAGCCCTTTACCTCCTGCATGAGGAGACTCTCGTGAGAAGGACCCCTGAAGAGGGATGGGGAAAGTGTGTGTGTGGAGGGGTGTATAAAGGAACTGGAAAGCACTGAGGACCCAGCAGTACGCAGTTATAGCAGTCCACACCAGGAGGAAAGGAGAAAGGCGATCAGAGACCTTGAGAAAGATGGATCTCGGGTGCACTCCAAACAACCGTTTGGCCCTCTGCTTATTACAGATCGAACCTGACTGGGCCAAGAGTGGAGGCAGGTGGCTTGAGAGGGTGAGGAATAAAAAGGGGATGGGGGAAAAAGGGGCAAAGACATTACAGTGCTCTGGCAGCACTTTAATGTCATTGCCCCTTTAGCCTCCCCACTCAGTGGTCCTGACGGTAGAGTCCCTACCAGCAGGGACGCCAACAGTGGAGGAAAAAGGGGCAGTGATGTTAAAGTGCTGCCATGGCAGTGCTTTAACGTGGGGTGCATAGGGGCCAGTACCAGCTTCTTACTGGTATGCTGTACAGGCCCGTAATGGCCCACTTTCACCCCTGCAGAGCAACTCAGGGTTTTCAGGGTGGTGCGGGACTTCTTGAAGCCATGCAACTTGCTGTCTGTCTGTTCTGCAAATAGGTCCCTGCCATTGAAGGGCAGGTCCAGCAATGACTGCTGGGTCTCGGTAGATAATCCAGAGAGGAGTAGCCAAGAGGCTCACTGTGTGGAGATAGCGGAAGTCAGGGTGCAGGCGTGTCCTCATGAAAGATCACTCGGAACTCCTTCTTGGAAGCCTTGGGGAGCAACTCTTCAAATTGGCCATGGCTTGCCACATAATAAAGTCATATTGGCCAAGGAGGTCTTGGTGGTTGGACACTCTCAGCTGAAGGCTGGAAGATAAATAAACCTTAGGTCCAAAGATATCCAGCCATCTTGAGTCTTTATTTTTGGGGGGTGGCCCCAGCTTGTCCTTGTGGTTAACTGTCTTAACCACAAGGGAATTAGAGGATGGGTAGGAGTATAAGTACTCGTGCCTTTGGTTGGCACAAAGTACTTGCATTTGGCCCTTTAAAAATAGGGGTCAGGGAAGAGAGGATCTGCCACAGGGCATTAGTGATTTTGGAAACCCCTTCATGAATGAGTAGGGGCACCCTGGCAGGAGCTGAGGAGCAGAAGATGTCAAACAGTCCGAGAACATTGGGACATTTTAGTTTAGAGAGGAGATGAATGAAGGACACAATCAAGATATACAAAATAATGAATGGTTTAGTGAAAGTAAACTGGAAACTCCTAATTACGCCAATAATACTTTTAAAAGAAACTCAATGAAACTGAAAGCTGATAAAAGACATTTTTTTCACACAATGCGTACTTAACCTGTGGAACTCACTTCTAAGATAGCAGAAGTGAAGAACTTAGTAAGATTTTTAAATGATTAGATATTTATATTAGTAAATGAGAAAATCCACTGCTGAATTAGATACACTTTTTACCGGGATGGTTATAAACCCATATGCTTCCTAAATTAACCACTGACTGACAGGAGTTAGGAAAACATACTCACTTTTGGAAGGTTATTCCCTGACTGTCCAAGTATAGATTTTCTCTAGAGAAGGTTAAAGTATTGAATACTGGCAGAGACAGGATACTGGACTAGGCAGACCACTAATCTTGTACATCATGACAATTCCTATGCTTTTAAATGCTAAGTATGTTGTTCTTCTGAGATGGCAGAAAATGTTATGACCAAATTTGCAAATATTTTTCCCCCGTGGAAGAAATTGATGCTTCTGTTTTTTACTTATTTACTTCAAGGAACTTTTTCATAGTCTAAATTATATTTTCTTAAATTCACATCTTGACATATCCATGTGAACTGTGGGTGCTCATTCCCTGTCATGATTAGGGTCACAAAAAGGTTTGGGATGATTAAAAAAAAATTACTGCAAAGTAATGATCCAAGAACTTGAATTTTTGGAGCACATGCTGCATTGAGAGCTTAATCCAGCTATCTCTTCTCCTGCCACCAACATGGGCAATATGAGGCAAAATGCCATCTAAATATCTTGTAGCATTACAGAAGTGCATTGGGCTGGGGAGCCATTAGACCATGAGTTCTGATCTCACCTAAGCTGACCACCAATTGTATTTCTGTGCACTTTACAGACCAAATTTCTGATCAAAGCATCATATGCCAGCCAGAGAAATTAGTCCAGGAGTAGCTCTCCTATTTTATAAATAAATTAAAAGAGAAGTTGCTCGTCACTTTAGGCAGAGTTGGGAACAGAAGCCAGTCTCTAATATAGCAGACCTAACCTTAAGCCTTCATCCCTTGGCCACTCAGCTTTTCAGATTGCCCGAGTTAAATCTAGGTGCTTTGGTTAGGGCTATATACACCCACAACTATAGCCACACTCACCTTCCAAAGACAGTAATACAACCCAGGATTCCTGTTTGTTAATATGCTACTGCAGTCTAGCAAACAGATATTTAGTCCATTTCAAAAATGTGTGTCAAGTCCCACTGCAGTGACTAGTCCAGAGAGAAGACAACAATGACTCCTGTAGCCCAAGTAGTACAGACCTTGCGATGGAATGTGAAAGTCCAGAGTATTCATATCCTGCTGATGACCTATGTGGGAGACTCTCTTGGATACATCTAACAGAACATGGTTTTTTTCCAGTTTCCTTCTTAAAATGGTTTAATTTACACAGTGAGAAACCATCTTTTAAAGCAGATTTTATAGTTTAAAAACATTTATTAATGTCCATTATGGTGAAACATGCAACCAAATTCAGGTGCTGAACATTATGGTCATTTGTGACAAATTTTGATTGTTTGTGCCACATTGATAGGATTAAAGTTTCACAGATCAGGTAATGATATCTGAACTTTATTAAGACACATTATGTATATTTATGTAGTGTACACATGCACAATAGTACCTACTCTATTCTATTTAACTCTCAAGGCAGTTAAAATTTCCACGTTTTTGAAGTCTGACCATCAGTGTGTATGTACGAGTCAGCTTTTTCAATGAGATTTCAGAAGGTGGCATTTTATCTTTTTTCCCTTTTTTTATTCTTGAGTTTACTCTTCTGTAATATATACATTTCTTATATGCATGCTGATTTACATGGTTAACTCATTACAATTTCTCAGCATATGTATAGTACTACTCTCTTTAACCTCTTTCTGTTACAGCTATCAATAGGATATCACATTTATTTTCTTTTCAAAACACTATATAAATTGTTATTGTTTATTAAATTAGGTTTCCTAGTCTTTCAGGAAGGGAAAGTTAATTGAAATGCTGTATGAATTTATTCTATTCCTTGCAACTGATTACTTCTGAGGGTTTTTCTTTAATTTCCTATGTTTTTTTGTTTTCTCATTAAAATGTTTCATCTAACATTCAGAAATACAAATGAAAGGAGTCTGATTCTGAAATTCCACTCTCTCACTGCTTCCTGAGCAAACCATAAAGTCAAAATTCCTCTTCAAATTACAAACTATGCTTTTACAAACAAATAAAGCCATCTCCTTAAACCAACTATCAAGAACCAGGTCTTATTTCCTGTGGGAATCTACCCAAAAGTTCGTACAGATGACTGCTTTCTGAATGACAAAAATTGTATAGCTTTGATTTCCTTTTTTCTATTCCAATTGTAAATTCCAGCTTAGTTAAGTTATAGAAACTTTCTGCTCGACTCAATACTGGCAATACAAGGGTGATCTTTAGAAGCAAGTAAGTGTCACTGGGTTGCCAAACCTGCTCAAAATATTATTTATTTAAACAAAACACCATATACATGCCTTCAGTACTTCACTACAGAAATACACAATATGAAAGATGATCATTTTAAAAGCATTAATGTAGATATAATGGGACACGCTCTGTCCCCATCCCCTAATGCCCCAGAAACCTTGCAGATTCTATCCAATGAGTGGTAGTTTCATGTGAGTGTATTTATATCCCCATCACCAATAGTCCCATGCAACAAAGTATTTCCAGTGTTTCTTGCCCTTTGGCTATGGAGGAATAGCTATCTCCTTTCTTAAGCTCTCAGTCCTCCCATATCGTTTCTTTTATATCCCCCTTATTGTCCTTTACCCTCAGCTGATGGCTAACTGGTTCATCAGCCTTCCCAGACTGATCAGCCAATTAGCTGTATATTGCCCAATCAGCCTTCTCCAAGGGAACTGTTTGGTGCCTAAGTGATCAGAGCGCTAGCTCACCCGCTACTTTTCAGCACTTTGTCAAAGTGGGTTCTACTGAGAATGATTGGATTATGAACACATTTTCTCATGTTTTTGAAAAAACAAAACAAAACGACGCATCATAGATGAGATAATATTTCCCCCTTTTTGTTTTGCAGCCAGAAGAGGATGTGTTACTCCTCAAGGGACCAATCCAATTCCCACTGACTTTAATGGGAGCTAGATCAGGCCCCAAGAACTACATTATTAGCGATTACCATGCCAATTATATTTACATTTACAAACACCTGTGCTTTCCTTTCACTGGAAATGAGGGGAAAACTGAATTTTAGCTTTCCTTTACAACTTCTCTTCATCATCAACTATAACTATTAAACAAACCTTGGGAAGGATGTTTTCCACTGTTTGGAGCCCTTCCATGCCACCTGAAAGACGTGAAGGGGCCGAATCCAGAGCACAGCAGCATAGCTGAGAAGTCCTGCAGGAGAATTCTGAGCTGATGTAAAGCAGACCCAGCAGTTTCTTCTGCCTCTCAGATCTGACATAACCTTCTTTTGACTTAAGGATATGGAGGAGGGGAATTTCATTCTAAATGAATAAGCCTCATAACTCCTCTGTGAAATAGAGTTTAAGGCCAGAGGGGACCACCAGATCTATCTACCATATAGAGAGAGATATGGCAAGCACTATTTCTTTTTACAGATAGGAAACGGGATAAGAGATTTAATGACTTGCCCAAGGTCACTGACACAGTCCGGATAGTACCCAAGATTTCGGACTCTTAGGCTTGGTTACACGGGGGAAGGGGAGGAAGGGGAATTTATCTAAGTTACGCAACTTCAGCTACGTGAATAACGTAGCTGAAGTCAAAGTACTTAGATCTACTTACCATGGTGTCCTCCCTGCCGTAAATTGACGACCGATGTTCCCCCGTCGATTCCACTTGTGCCTCTCGCTCCGATGGAGTACCTGAGTCCAGAGAGCGCTTGGCAGTTGATTTATCGCATCTTTGCTAGATGCAATAAATTGACCCTTGCTGAATCAATCACTCCAGAGGGTAAGTGTGGACATGCCCTCCTAACCATTGCTCTCCCACTCCTACCCCTTTGAAATTTGCCACTTCCTGCTTTGAAACAGATTACATTTTAAATAGTTTTTATTCTTAATGAATCTTAATAAAAGACAAATTCCTCCAATTCATGATAAGAAGAATACAATTAGAGCATCCTCACTCCATTTCTATTTGAAAGTTTCCCCTAAACACAATAATCTCCATGTTATATGGATGAATGTGAACACCGGGCCAGAGTCACAGCCAAATATAAAAAGCACCTGAAGATTATTTTTTTTTAAAAAAGTGCAAGGATTTCCTTGATGGTTTATTTTTTTGTTTTATTTTGAGATTGAGAGTTTGTTTTGTTTTCCTGATGAGGGAGCTTCAAAAAAATCAGCGCATAGGCCAGTGTTAACTAGTTCAAAGTGAAATGAGGATGGCAAAAGTTGCTCCTTCCCATTCAGAAATAGCGAGCTTCATGTTCACATGGTATCAAAGCTTATGGGGAACCTCATGGTTCTCTTGAGCATGCATCTTCTGCTCAGTATCCCATTATATTGCCACAGCCAAATAACTGAATCAGCCCAGCAATTTTATTGTTTGTATATTGATGCTGATGTTTTCAATACCTGTGCAGAAGAAAATATTAATATCTGTCTGGGGGAGGGAGGGAGGGAATTCAATAGTAAGGCTTATTCAAAACACTGGAGCAAAGACTACAGAAGTATTTAGTGTGCAGAGCATTTCTCCCAAGTACCTGTAAGCAACTGGGAAATACCCCCATTGTTTTATGCTAATGTGAGGTGAATATAAGAAAGTTCCCTTGGCAACCAGAGATGGTAAGTCCTGATTGGATGCAGTTCAAGTGTTTTGTTTGAAATCGCTCCTCACAGCAGGGAGAAGGATTATTATTATTATTATTAAGAGGTTTTTGTTCTGAGAGAAAGAGAGAGACTGGGATTTCTCTCTCTCTCTCTCTCTCTCTCTCCTGACTATGACAGGAATGGGATTCTGGGTAGACAGCCCCAGAGGCTTAGCCTAGCTTGGGTACTGAATCAGGGGATGGAAAAGAAAAACAGCTAGCTAGATCAAAGAAGGTCAGTGAAGGAAGTGAAAGGATGTCAGAGATTAAGTATCTTTAAACAGGCTTAATGATGATAGGAGCCATTAGCTGAAGAATTAGAGTTATAGGGGTAACTGTGCCCATGAAGCAAGAAGCTGAATTTATCGCTGACTGGTGGCCATTATTAATATTTTCTTTGCACCCATAGCCTTTATGCATCTCACCAAGTTATTACTAATATTTATCATTTGTCTTAAAGCAATGGCTAGAAGCCCCTTTCAGGATTCAACTACCATTATGCTAAGCACTCTACATGCAGTCTAACAAGTCCCTACTCTAAACAGTTTAACATCTACACAATCTAACCCCAGTGGCTATTATTCAGCAAGCTTTTCTGTATGTATTTAGGTCTTTCCAAGTTTATACACCATAAAATTATATGACCAAATCCACTCTGGATTATCATTCCAAAATTAGTTGGTTGGTTTATTTTGACTCTCACACATGTTATTGAAAGAAACAAGAATGGAGCTATGGAATTTTAATATAAAAATAATTTGTTTGGAATTATTATTAGAAAGCAGTATATTTTAACTTTATTTACATATTTAGTTTGCCTTATTGCTACTGTGAACATTTTATAAAATGATAAATCATTTCTAAGTCATGATTTAGTGGTTTAAGAGAAAGAAATTTAAATCTATGAAATGACAGTGATGACTTAATATTGCAAATTATAGTTTTTAGTACAGGTAATTTAGCATATCAAATCACAATTCTAATTTCCTTCTACAGAGCAAAAGCAAGAAAAATTGTCCTTGAGAGAAGAAGGGGGAAGAAGGAAACCAAAAGACCCATAAATATAGAAGTAGGACTTCTGATTTTAGGTTTTAACTGATAAAACACCCACAACACCAAAAAAATGGCTAATTGTATCTAAGGGCTTATCTACACAAAGTAATGTGGACTACAGGACTTTAATTTCTAAAGTACATTAACATGTTGTACATTAATTAATCCATGTAGACCAGAGGTAGGAAACCTACGGCACGTGTGCCAAAGGCAGCACGCAAGCTGATTTTCAGTGGTACTCATGCTGCCCAGATCCTGGCCACAGGTCTGAGGGGCTCTGCATTTTAATTTAATTTTAAATGAAGTTTCTTAAACATTTTAAAAACCTTATTTATTTTACATACAACAATAGTTTAGTTATATATTACAGACTTATAGAAAGAGACCTTCTAAAAACATTAAAATGCACTACCGGCATGTGAAACCTTAAATTAGAGTGAATACTAGAAGATTCAGCACACCACTTCTGAAAGGTTGCCTAACTCTGATGTAGACCCTGCTGGTGTGCACTAACGGCTCCCTAGTGTGCTTCACTGTAGTGCTGGTCTAAACAGTATTCTGTTAAGTGACACTAGGGCATATTACAAAGAGATTCCTCTAAGACAGACTAAGGCCTTGTCTACACAACCAGCTAACCGACTTTCTAGAGTTCAAATTAAAAAAGCCGATTGTGCGTGTCCCCAGTAAGTGGGCTAATTCAGCGGATCGCATTTATAGTTCTGTGGATAGCGTCAACTCTCAGAGTGGTGCATTATGGGTAGGCATCTCACAGTGCCCGCAGTCCCCGTGCCCCCTTGGAATTCTGGGTAAAGCTGGCATTGCATAATGGGGGCAAAAACAATCTCATGGGTTTTTCATTTGCGCTTCCCGTCACTTGCCCCTCCCTCTGTGCAAGGTGCAGCATACAGCCATTTTGCACCTTTTGGGCCTGCAGACGCCATACTGCTTTTGGCAGACAGAGCGGTGGTCAGCCAGCCACCGCTCCTGCTAGAGCTCTGCTCTCAAGTCGCCTGCTAGCCTTCTGTGCTCCAGGCACTTGTAAAAAGTACGAAAAGTCTGGTGGCTCCAGCAATTCCCCGCCAAGTGGTATCTCTTCGCCCACCGAGTGGCATCTTTTCTCTCATCTTTCTCCTTTCTTCCTTAGTTGAATGCTTCTGCTGCCAGCTCTGCCCTTTTCCCTGGACTGCCTGAAGTCTACCTTGAAGGTCCTCCCATTGTTCAGCCAGAATATCTATTCTGGTGGCATCAGCATCAATCACCCTGTGGCTGCTATCCTGCCGTGCTCCAGGCACTCATAAAAAGTACATTAAGTGTGGTGACTTCTGCAGCTCCCGCTAAGTGGCATCTCTTCTCCCGCTAAGTGGCATCTCTTCTCTCATCTTTCTCCTTTCTTCCTTAGTTGAATGCTTCCACTTCCAGCTCTGCCCTTTTCCCTGGACTGCCCATGCAGATGCCATAGTAGTGCGGGCATAGAGCCCACTCAGCTCATGGCAGCAGTTACGGGAATTTAAACAGCTCATGAATTATCATGCAATGTATGCAGAAAGGGAAAACCTGTGCGAGAATGCGAAGGCAGGGCGGTCACGAGAGTGAGAAGGATATGGACACAGGCCTCCCCAAATGCAGTGCTTCTGGCAGTTTAGGGATCCTGGTGGCAATGGGGCAGGCTCATGCAGTGGAACAGTGATTCTGGGCCTGGGAAACTAGCATGGACCAGTGGGACCGCATAGTGCTGCAGGTCTGGGATGATTCCTAGTGGCTCAGAAACTTTACCATGCGTAAGGGCACCTTTATGGAACTTTGTGACATGTTTTCCCCTGTCGTGAACCACCAGAATACCAAGACGTGATCAGCCCTCACAGTTCAAAAGCGAGTGGTGATAACGCTCTGGAAGCTTGCCACACCAGACAGCTACCAGTCAGTCGGCAATCAATTCAGAGTGGGGTAAATCTACTGTGGGGGATGCAGTGATTCAAGTGGCCAATGCAATCATTGAACTGATGCTGTCAAGGGTAGTGACTCTGGGAAATGTGCAGGCCATAGTGGATGGCTTTGCAGTAATGGGGTTCCCTAGCTGTGGTGGGGCTATAGAGGGAGCACATATCCCTATCCTGGCACCGGACCACCAGCGCTGTGAGTACATAAACCGCAAGGGGTCCTTTTCCATGGTCCTGCAAGCACTGGTTGATCACAGGGGACGTTTCACCAACATGGGTTGGCCGGGCAGGGTTCATGACGCTCATGTCTTTAAGAACTCTAGCCTTTTTAAATAGCTGCAGAAAGGGATTTTCTTCCCAGACCAAAAAATTACTGTTGGGGATGTTGAAATGCTGATTGTTATCCTTGGGGACCCGGCCTACCCATTAATGCCCTGCCTCATGAAGCCATAGATAGGTGCCCTGGATAGTAGCAAGGAGCTGTTCAACTACAGGCTGAGCAAATGCAGAATGGTGGTAGAGTGTGTGTTCAGGCATCTCAAGGGATGCTGGCATGGCTTACTGACCCATTCAGATCTCAGTGCCAGAAATATTCCTATTATTATTGCACGTTGCTGTGTGCTCCACAATCTCTGTGAGAACAAGGGAGAGACGTTTATGGTGGGGTGGGAGGCCGAGGCAGACCGCCTGGCCGCTGATTACACGCAGTCAGACACCAGGGCAGTTAGAAGGGCACCCCCGATGCAGCACACATCAGAGACGCCATGACAACTAATTTCATGGCAGGGCAGGCTACAGTGTGAGACGTCAGTTTGTTTCCACTTGTGCTGTTTGTTTATGCATCCTGAAAAGCCAGCCCCTCGGTCAGGCTAATGTTTCAAACTTTTTTTTTTTATTTCTATGTGTTCTTTTCCTTTCTCTTGCTGCCGTGCACTGAACTTTCAGCAGCTGCCCTCCCACATTCCCTCATTGCTTGCTGTGCAATAATAAAATCATTGTTGTTTGAAAACCACACATTCTTTATTAAGGGCTCACAGAAATGGAGGGATTGCTGCAAATGTAACACTGGAGGGGGGGGGAGAGGCACTGGGGAGGGGTGAGGGAAGGACAGGAACACCAAAGTCACAACTTTGGGAGTGCCACATTTCTGGAGTTTGGGCAGTCCTATGGGGTGGAGTGGCAAGGTGCCTGGACCCTGCCCCCCTGTGTTCTTCAGAGTGCGGGTGATGAGGCTAGGGAACTTGGGGAGGAGGGTGCAGTTACAGAGGGGCTACAGTGGCGCTCTTTGTTCCTACAACTCCACCAGATGCTGGAACATGTTGGTTTGCTCCACCAGAAGACTGAGCATCGCTTCCTGTCTTCTCTCCTCTCTCCCGTCTCTCCATTGTTCCCTCTGTCCATTGTCCAGAGCAGTGACACGGGAGAACTCTGGGATAGTTCCCAGAGGCCGGTAATGTCAAATTGCATCCTCACTAACACTAGTTCAACCTGGAAACGTCGATTTCAGTGGTACTCCCCTTGTCGGACAGTAGTTTGGAAATCGATTTAAAGACCCTTTTAGATCAACCTAAATGGCATCGTAGTGAGGATGACAAAGTGGAAGGATCGATTTAACGTGGATAAATTCAACTTTACCGCGTAGTGTAGACCAGGCCTAAATAAGTAATGCATATATTATAGTATATAGAAAGAGAAAGCCACAAACCCTTTGATTTTTAGACAGCTACATAAACCTCAAAAATTGCTAAAAACTACTTCTCAAAATGAAAAATAATAAACATGGAAAAATAGAAGCCATACATAAGTCTGTGAAAGTATTAATAAAAAGTAACCTGCTTACTATAGCCTGTACTCTATAAACATGTAGGGTCTACAGGTATTATCCTCTGAAGCACAATTGTCTTTCTGGGCTTTTGTTAGGATATATTTTTGGATAATATGAACCTAGGGACATAGTGCTGAGAAGAAATGTATAAAGTGTGCATGGTATTGGCATCTCTAAAAGGAAAGAATGACACTAAATGTCAAGGTAGAGGAGGTGAGTTTGAATGGCATCTGTCCTTGAGTATGCTCAACAATGAATGAGGAAAAGAGGGCAAAGAAGGATATTACAAGAATATAATAGTAACAATCTTTCCCCTGTTTAGTTTCATCCTTGAGAAAATACACTACCTTTGATTCCCTGGCAACCATTGCAAACCTCTTTCTTGTAAATGGCCTCTTGACATTTATCCAAAACTCATCTAAGGCAGGACCTATAATTTAGGCACACACGATGGAAGAGACAGAGATATTAGAAGTACATGAGGACTTTGATTTTCAGCAGACTAAAGTTCCAAAGATGGTAAGCTTTTATATTTTATGATTCTCTTTTGAAAGTGGTTACATTACATTCTCTAGGTATTTTTCAGCTAGGAATCATGAAGTCTCATCTCTTCAACCTTCTTTCACCTTGCTGTGAAATTGACAAGAAGTCTGGAAACGCACAGTCTTTGGAATGGGGAGAGGGGTAAAAAAGAAAAAAAAATGAGAATCTGTCAAATTTCCAACTCCTGACACTGATTTTTGGAGTGCATTTTGATTAAAAAATAATGGCCAGTTGCTCTCAAATGGAAGCCTATGTAGATTGTAAGATGGACTGATGAGATCATTTTAATGTATGGTAAATCAAATTTTTAGTGAGCATCTTGTAGGCTTTTAAACAAAATAGATGCATTTTATGTCAGAGTGTACACACAGACGTTATTTTAAATAATATGTGCCATATCATGATCTGTGCCCCTTGAGTATCCAGAACCTGGAGGTTCCTCAACATTTCATTCATTCTAACGCCAAACCTATAAAGCCCTCTATATGGAGCTGTGTGGGATCCCAGATCTGAATAGGGAGAGAAATAGGGTCAAAAGGATTGTCCTGTGGTTGGCCCTAGATATTTAGTCATTTTTTTCTCTTAAAATTTGTTCTGTTTTTTTACGAAGAACAAAAGACAAAAATTGCCAGGAAGATTCCCATTTCACTTTTGAAAACTGGTGCCGTGACAGGTTGGACCTGCCTCCGGGGATGCCACCTGATGTACTGGCATTTCACTGAGCCTGCCTGCTCCGCTAGCCTCAGCTCCCTCTCCCCATTTTGCTGAATTAGGCTTTCCAGCCTCTGGCAGCACACGCACAAAGGTAGGGCATCACACAGAGTCTGTAAACAGCTTTGTCTGAGAAAACTCAGCTAGGAAATTGCCCAGCACTCAAGTTCAGCTCCCAAAATAATATTGTCTTACGCTGTAGTGAAATCTATACAAAGTAAGCTCAAAAATTCACCCCCTTCCTCAATGTGGAGGAAGATGTTCACAACGTCTTGCCCTCCCCCACTTAGAAATTGCACAAACTGAGTTTAATAATAAAGAAAAATAAGTATAACAACTATAAAAGGCAGATTTTATGTGATAAGGTATAGCACACAGAACAAGGTAGATTACCAACCAAATAAAACAAAACATGCATACTAAGCTTAAGTTCTTTAAGAGACTGGTTTCAAGAATCAGAGGGTAGCCATGTCACCGGGAGCCACGCGATGGAATTGTTGAAATCTGGAATTCTTCAAGGGCCTCCTTCCCATGGGTCCATATGATGATGTCATCAATGTAGCACAAGTAGAGGAGGAGTGTTCAAGAGATGAGAGCTGAGGAAGTCTTGTTCTAAGTCAGCCATAAAAATGTTGTCATACTCTTGGCCCATGCAGGTACCCATAGCAATGCCGCTGACTGGAAGATATAGGTTGTCCCCAATCCGAAATGGTTGTGGGTGAGAACAAAGTCACAAAGCTCAGCCTTCAGGTGTGCCATGACCTCATCGGAGATACTGTTCCTTGTAATCCCATCCTTGTGTGCAATATTGGTGTAAAGAGCTTCTACATCCATCGTAGCTAAGATAGTGTTTTCAGGAAGATCATCAATGCATTGTAGTTTCCTCAGGAAGTTGGTGGGGTCTCAAAAATAGCTAGGAGTGCTGGTAGCATAGGGTCTGAAGAGAGAGTCCAAATAGCCAGATAATCCTGCGGTAAACGTGCCAATGCCTGAGATGATAGAGCATCCAGGATTTCCAGGTTTACGGATCTTGGGTAGCAAACAGAATACCCCTGTTTGGGGCTCTAGGTTTCAAGAGTAATTTCTCACCCTAAATGTTGTTTTAGGCAAGTTGCAGAGTTTCTGTAACTTAGAGTTCCAGTTATTTCTCTTTACAGACTAGACTCCTGTCTTGGGGCTGGTCTCCACTACGGGGGGAGGGGGGAGGGGAGATCGACTGCAGATACGCAACTTCAGCTACGTGAATCACGTAGCTGAAGTCTGCGTATCTGCAGCCGACTTACCACTTGTCCTCATGGTTGCGGCGGTCAGCGGCACGCTCCCCCGTCGACTCCAGCTTGCGCCTCCCGGCAAGCTGGAGTTCCGGAATCAACAGGGGTGCCGCAAGCGATCGATTTCTCACGTCTTCATAAGACGCGAGAAATCAATCGCCAGAAGATCGATGGCTACCCGCCGATTCGGCGGGTAGTGAAGACGTACCCTTAGTCTAGAGTTAGACTCAGTTCCTTTGTCTATTCAGGTACTTTCAGCAGTCTTTGTTCTTGGGCAGGAAGGCAAAGATTGCCTTACTCCCCAGCCTTAAATAAGACTTACATAAGGTTGGAATCTTTTGTTTTCCAGTCTTGATCGCCCTCTCCTTTTAGTGAAAAATTACTAGTCCAAGATGGTGTTTAGTACCAGGTGACAGGACCACCTGACCTAGTAGTGTCACAGCTAGGGGACACCTCTCAGGAAGAAGAGAGATTAGTATCTTCACAGTCTTGTTGTTTATTCCTAATGGCCCATCAAAGCTGATGGCCTGTTGTCTGGTGGGTATCTTCCAAAATACACACCCAATTGTAATTGTTACATAATCAATATTCCTAACTTTAGATACAGAAATGATCCATTCATACAAATTGGATAATCGCATTCAATAAATCATAACCTTTTCAATGATACCTTACAAGATCCGCTTTGTATAAAATATATCTCAGTTATGCCATATCCCTATCATAAGCATATTTCCAAAAAGAATATGGGGTGTAACATCACAAATGCTCAATACCAGCTATTTAAAAAAAATTAATTTTATGCCTCTCCTCATGTATTACTGGAAATTTTTCTCCCTAGCGCTTCCATTTTCACTGTTATACTTTACTCTCCTGAAATCTAATATCCTTCTGCTGCTGCATTCTATAAATTTATTAATTTGACTCCGCTAATTCCAAGTTTTTTCATTTTTCTTTCATTCTGAATCAGTTCCAACAGTAAGTAGATCTGGGCTGGCTTATTTTCTAATAGAAGTCACCACATTCTGGTTCATTGTCTTCTACATATTTTATTAAACTCTGAGTTTACATTTTCTGCTGAAGTTGTTGTCCAACTGATATCTGGACAGTTGAAATTCCCTACCAGTACACCATCTTGCAGATTATAGAATTTTGAGAGCTGGTTTGTGAATTGTTCATTCTCTCTACCTCTCCAGATAAACTATAGTAAATAACTACAGTCATTTTCTCCTTTGTTTTCTTACTGTCCTAAATAATTTCTTCACCATACTACTTTTCAATGGTCATTTCCAGGAGCTATTAATACTTTTGGCATAAGACACCACTCCTTGTGTTTTTATTTATTAGGGACTGGAATTATGCCTACCCACTATATGGGGTGGAGGAGAAGGGAAAGAAAGGGGGAAGAATGAGAGGGAAATGGCCCCTTCCATTCTCAGCCTTGTCCATCCACATACTGGCTTGGCACATTTTGGCCCTATTCTTCCTGTATCCACAAACAGGCTTTTGAATGTTGTTATAATGGGAACAAAACATGTTAGTATGTTATATAGCAATATTTAATGTTAAAAGGAAAATAGTACAAAGGGGGAGGAGGTGAACTTTTCATACATATACACAGACACCACCATCTCAAGTAATGTCTCATATAGGCTTAGAGGACAGTATTAAAATTTCTCTGATACTCATCAAAATTCAAAGGAAGAATTATCTACTATTCTAGTCCAAGTGTCTGAAAAGTAAGCATCACATCCTGCATTCTTTATGCAGCAAAAATCTTATTGAATTCAATAAGAGTTTTGCTAAAAGGGGACTACCGGATTTGGCCCTCTGTGCCTATTGAGGTGGGGGGCGGGGGGAGAACAAAAACACTGCTTATTTCAGTCTTCCGAAGTAGTAAATATGTACTGGATGGAGAAAATAAAATCTGAATTCAGGGCAGAAAACTCCAGGGTTCAAAAATTACTGTTTCATGTTTAAGAAGAGTTACAATGGTCTGATGTAGTTATACAGAATATATATCAGACTTTGTGCCAAAGACTAAGGAAAGCCCTGGACAATCAGGTCAATCTGATTACCATTTATTTTACTGTCCCCTGCATTTTAATCATGGCATGATTTTAGTAACCAAAATTTCATAAATCACTAATATTAGAGATTAAGGGCTAGATCCTTCGCTACAGCCAAGATATACTCAAGACACATGAAGCTGGCCAGATAGAAAGAGGTCTGGCCACAGTTTAAGTTACTAACTGTGGTCAAGAAGAAATTGATTGGACAGCTCTAAGGGTTGTCTTTAAGCTCAGAGGATGATAGGACAACTACTCCAACATGTCATCCTGGCCTTTAGAAGCCAAAGAATTTTAATAATTTGGGGTTTCTGCTGGTCTCAGTTAGGGAAGCGAGACACAGAACCCTGCAAGATGTCGTCTTCTAAAAAAAATGGACTTACAAATAATTAATTTACCCATTTTGGTAAAATTTAAGAATTTTAGTAGTAGTAGTATTTGCCTGAGATTACGTATGCCCATAATGGCCTATTGAGTAAATTCCTAATTAGGCCTTTCAAAAAGTACTTTAAACCTCCTTGAAAATGATAGTTTTTACTGAGGCATTGCAGTACCTCTCCTTAGTTTACAGATTATTGATCAGCAAGTCCATCAGGGTCTATCATCTCAATGCAGCTGCCACTCATATGGTCTGACTCTACATTCTAAAAATCCTTATGAAATGTCATTGGGGAAAAAAGTCTCACTTCAGAACAGTTACAGGAAATAATTCCATATTTATGGACTAAACCATAAATTCAGAACATAACAGTTTTCAAGATAGGGGAACATACTTTGTTCTAAAACAGATGTATTTATTTTCTTCCCCTTCTCCAACTTTTATAAATTAAAAACAGTGGAAACAGTGTTCAAAATTTTATTTAAGGGAACTTAATTCTTCGGCTAAGATCCTGTGTATTACATTTCAGTTCAGGGTACATTTTCATAGCTGAGTTATTAGATTTTTTTTTAAAAAACCTTGTTTTTACTAGACACGATCACACAATACAGCTATTACTATGCAAACCATCCCATGATCAAAATGCATGGGTGTATGTTAAACTTGGGGAAGTAACTGACTGAGCTATTTCCCTATCTCCTCATATGTTGTATGTTGAACTAAAGTACAACAATGTGTTTTGTTTACTGAGAAGGGACAGCACAATAGTGCTGGAACTCCACAGAATCTACTCCATGACATTTTTGTGTCATTATATATGCTAGACTATCCCACAAATTTAAAAACCAGAAGTGTCACCTGGGACTGCCATCTCTCATCTCATACGGTTACCATTATTTAAAGTTTTAATCAAGAAATATTTCAAGGTCAACAAAGAACATGCCTGGACTTAATTTCGAGTGACAACTAATATGGTGCACTAAAGGTGTAACAGAATACACATGGTAGTGACATAGA
Source organism: Sternotherus odoratus (assembly GCA_032164245.1). Classification (NCBI taxonomy): domain Eukaryota; kingdom Metazoa; phylum Chordata; order Testudines; family Kinosternidae; genus Sternotherus; species Sternotherus odoratus. The sequence goes on along the minus strand of JAVMKO010000007.1, from coordinate 58,648,459 downwards.
GCAAAGTTAAAAGGGTTACAACATTCATAAGACATCGTAAGTCTAAAACACGTAAAAAGAATATTTGCTTAACAGCTCATGTTCAATTATTTTAACTGGTTGCAAGAGGGCTTCAATATTACTAATGCAGTTTGACTTTTTCAGATTATTAAAGAAAAATAAAAATGAATCATTTTTAGAATGAGTAATATCAGCTTCCAGGTAGACTTTTTTCATAATTTCATGTTAATTAGAAGCCATTAAATACCTGTTAGAGTTTCTTTTATATAAACAGATTATGTAAATTGTTTTTTCAAACTCATCAACAATAGTTCACTAATGTAAAATATTCCTCTCCCCATCCAAGACTTTATTACCTAATCACTTGAACAAACTAAAAAAGAAAAGGGGGGAAAATATTTAAGCTTTGTTTCTTTAACAGGCATTTTACCAATGTTGTTTTTGAAAAATATGAAAATACTCTGGTTACATTCTTAGCTTGATTACTTACAAATAACTTATCTGTAAATCAAGTAAATCTGTCAGTTGTGTAAGTTTATTTTTCCATGTGCTATCTAGAGATAAGCAGGTCTGTAATATTAGATTTCCACTGACATAATTGTGCATGAATTCTGATCTGATTTGGTATTACATGGTGCAAAAGGTGACATTTTCTCTAATATAGCCCATTCGAAAAGGAAAGAAATTGCCAGTGTATGAAATCTGAGGCGTCTGATTCAAAGACTGGGGGACTTTGAGGTCAACTCAATGGAAAAGTAACTTGTTCGACTACCCCAGGCACTAAACGCTGTGACAAGCAAACCTAATACCCATGGTAGTTACTCAGTTAGACAATCAATAAAAACATTACATTATCAGACTGCGGCAGCTGTATGTTAGCCTATCATATTACCTTGTCTGTTCCCAAAATGCTCAAACATGCATTTACTGATCATTCAGATAACAGATACCACCCCAATGCCTGTGTTGCACCTAATATTTTTTTAAAAGAGTACTGTAAGGAAATTAGTGAGTGTTTATGTTTTTCCATATACAGTAACATGATGAATTCTTATTTTAAAGTTATATAAATGTAGGGGTATATATAAATAGATCAGGGGAATGGATATCTGTTGTACACAACTATTGAACCATTATTCCTTAAAGAATTTAGCCTTCAGTTTCATTGGTTTTGACTATGAATACTGGGGAACTAGGATGTTTAAAAGGTTTTGTGTGTACCAGATGTTAAATGGCACCAAAATGATAAACAGAAAACCCATAAAAATTTAGCAATTAAGAGCTATGTCATCCCCTTTGCCACTGGCGACTGGGCTCCATGGAGGAGGAGAGGGATGGGCCTGAGATCTGGCTGTTCTTGGCAACACCGTACCCCCTTCAACTCTGCTTCTCCCCTCCCTTATGTTGAACATACACACCAGGGGGTAAAAGCTGGTTACGTGGGGGCAGTGGCTATTGAAACCAACCCTGGAAACATGACTTCTGAAGGAAGCACATGGTCTCCAGACATCACAGGTGATGGGTCAGGTTTAGAGGCTGTAACTTCTGCTGAGGTGGATGGAGCAAACCACACCTCCTTCTTTATGAAGAAAACTATCAATGCAGTCTCATGCAGTTTCCTAGGCACTGCACTCTGTAGGGGATGATAGGGCTCTTACAGATGCCTACATATCCATACAATGAAAAGAAAGTAGTACATATAATCAGCTCTAAACTATTTATATCGGAACTCCATTCACAACAAATTTGCCTCTCTGCCTGCTAACCCATGAAGCTCAGCAGCTCCTGAGGTTGCTGTCTACTGCAGGGAATTCTGTCCTCATGGAAACATCTATACAATGCTAAATTTGTCTTTACAAACCACATTAGTTTCTAGGTGATTTTTCACTTATGTTCTTTTGTTTTATTTTGTCAGGATTGTATCTTGTTTAGCTGATCTATCCAACTAATTCTTTGCATGTAAAATAGCTAGTAACATCTATTAGTGCTACGTAAATAATAAACAATTTTATCCTGATACTGCAAAGTCCAAACAGTATATAAAACATATACAAATTGTGAACACAAAATACAATTTGCACAATCTCTGTTCACATTCTCATAAAGCACAGCTACCAAGTTTGTAGTTAGGATTGTAGCTTTTTGTTACATGCCTCTCAGTGAAAGAAGAGCACATCACAGATTCACAAGTTAGAGTTTAACTTGTGATATGCCATAACCCTTATTGGCATGCCCCACCTGAAAAACTTGAGCATGACTTGCCTTCCATTTCACAGAGAACCATGCTGCTGGGATATGCCAGAATCTGTTCCATTCCATGCGAGTTGCAGGCTTCTCTCCCACTTACCTTAATACTGTGTCCGTAAAGCATCACCCCTAGGTTAGCATGTCTCACCCCTGGTTAGAAAGTTCAAAAGGACGTGTGTGGGTTGCACTAAATTCTTTGAGTGTGTCCTGGTATCTGGACATGGTGCAGACTCCCTGTGGGTCTTCTGTGGCTCAGCCCTGTGGCTGAGTCACACGGTCCAAACCCCTTCCCAGCTACAACAAACTCAATTAGAAAATGTTCCATGCCCTTCAGGATCAATTATAACTAAAATGGTCTGGGCTTAATTCCCTTTCCACAATTAATTCAGTAGGGATCCTCCTGCTTGCCCTTGGTTGTGGCCAGAAACAGGGACTGGCTTGGTTCCTTTGGCTGTGACCTAGGGCTCATCCTTCCTTATGCCATTGGCGCCAGACAGGAACTCTCTTGCTAAGCAGAAAGCAGCCCCTTTTATTTTGGTCTGCTGGGCCGTGATTGGCTGTTTCCGGTTCCCAGTCTTTCTACCTGCTTGAGGACCAGATCGCAATGGTTTCCAAAATGGCTGTTCCCAGAATGCCTCTCTAGACATTTTCTTCTCAGGGAAATATTTCCCAGGGATGGGTGGAGCAGGTCAGTGGGCCTCTCACAGGGAGGTCCCCAAAGACCTAGTACACTCCCCCATCATAGTCCCCCAAAGTTGTGCCTCAGTTTTATATCATCTCTGATTTGTCACAGAATTATATAAAAGATTATTTTATGCTCTGGGCCTGTATTTGAAAAAAACACTTTTTTCTGGGTGCTCGGCTCAGAAGATTCCATCCAAGTTGGATATATCAAGCTGAATCCACTACTGTGCCCAATAAGCTCTAGGAAAGGCTAAGATGAGGAACCATAAAAGAGCTTAAGTAGAGATTTAGATGTCTGTCTAACTTTCTGTCAAACTATTCAAACTTTGGTGTTTATGTGATTTGCCTGCAGCTACACAGGTGGTATGCAGCAGCGGCTGGAATAGAACCCAGACGACTCTCATTCCTGTGCTTCAACCTAAATACAGTCTCAAAAGTTTCTATGAGAGTTAGAAATGGCTCTTCCCCTTGGTTTCTAAAATTCCATAATGAATGAATGCCCGCTTTGTAATTTAGGAGTCAAACAATTATTAGGCCTACATTCACATTAAGGTCCCAAGGATGAGGCAAATAAATATTTCCTTCTCTTGAGTCACAAAAGGGTACTAGAGACACATCACTTATACCCCTTTCCCTGAGTAGTTAGTTAAAAAATAAATCCTTCCCTAGACAAATTTCAATCCTCTCAGTTACCATAGGAAATAATACTAAAAAAATAAAAAAAAATTACAGGGATAAAATTATGTCCCATTTCGTAACAGCTAACATCATTTAGAGATGGTCTTCATTTGATGTAATAGCTTACTGAATTATACTTGGATTACTTAATAAATGAAGAATATTACCCATATTATATTAGTCACTGGTGAAAAAACTACATATATGGATGAGTGTAATCCATTCAATAGTTTATGGACCCAATGTCCCACAGAGACTATCACATATGCACATGATATCCCTGAGTGCTGAACTTTGCATATGGATTTGAGTTATCCATATGTAGTCAGCAGGCGACCTTCTGATTCTAAATTCTACTAGTGTAACTCCAGAGATTCATCCCAATGACTTGAAGTTTCTCCAGAATTATACCGGTATAACTGAGATCAGAATTTGGCTCCCTAGTGACTAATGATCTGAGATGGCTTTTCTCAGTTATTATTCCCACAAAGAATATATTGTGTTTGTGAAATATGTCCCACAGATACCAATACTGGAAGGGGCACCAATACCAGACAGAAGCATGGGGGAAATTTGCCTTTTTGGGAGATGCTCATGCAAAGCAGGGGTAGTTCTGGGGATGAGGGAGAGAGGACACATGGAGTGCGGTGCCAGGGAGACAAGCTCCAAGATTGTGGTTCAGTGTGGATGCAGTGGACACAAACCTCCTGCACAGGGTTCGGGAAAGGGCATCAGCTGCTATTCCAGCCTACAGGCTGAAGCAGCAGAGGCAAAGGACCCTGGTTTTGCCATACCTGGCCCCTTTGTTAGAGGTAGTGGCTTCCATCATCCCTTCCCCTATGTAGGAAAATTACATAAAGCCCATTTACTTGCCCAATTTATGGCAATTTTTAAAATATCACCCTAAATGAATAACTGGCATACAGCAATAAAAAGTTTCACTTTTATTCTAGCCACATACTTATTTCAGATTGTTTAATTACACATATTAAATAAGTGTATGTGTCCTAACTAACTTTTCAGAGGATAGCAATGTCATATACAGCCAAAATTTTGGTTAGAGGCTCAAATGCTCAATATGCTCAAACACATATACTGTCTCTTGTTTAGATGGTATACATGTTCAGAATCTAAGATCAGAATCAAATCAGACACACCTCACCCATCAGTCCCTGTGACTGCCTGCACCTTGTTAAAAGCATAAGAAGCGATATGAAAAGCATGCCTAAAAACTTAAGCCACAGAAAGAAATCTTAACTTCATTACTTAGATAACTAGATTATGCAAGTTAACCACTATATTATTACTACATAACATGGTAAAAAGCCATTTTATGGTTTGTTGATAATTTGACTCCAAGTAATTTAACTAACCCTTATTTCCTAAGATACTGTATTAACCACAGAGTCAGAGCTGGAACAGGGTAAAAAAAGATCAGATCAAACTGCAAATTTGTGGTTGGCACAGTTTTATTGAAAAGTACAGAACATATGGAATGCAGAATGCAGTGTTATCTTTTTGAAACATGAGTATTAAATTTATGACAAATGTCTGAACCAAACAGCTAACTGCAACAGCATTTCAGTTTTTAAAAGCATATTAGTAAGTAATTCTATTAAGAAAGTGGTGTCCCACTGTTGAACAGTAGATTGTAACTGATATAACAGTAAATATACTTGCCATTAAGTATTAATCATATTTCAATTGAAAAAAACGTTAATATCCCCTAGTTAAAAGAGCGTTAGGCATCACACAACCTTAAATCTTTAATCTTGACTGTCTGATTATTTGCACTGCAAGGTGAAATAAAAATAAAATGGTAAATCTGGAACAAAACCAAAATAAGGTTTGAGGAAACAAGCAACAACCTAATTACAATTCTGCTTTGCCACACTTACTCCACACAAGTGCTAAAGACCATTATTAATACCAAGATTTTACAAACTATTATAATTTAATAGCTATTTATAAACATTTGGATAGTTATCAGTCTCAATTTATCACTTGTGTGACTCTGCAATTTATATAGAGATGTCAAAAAGAGCCCTCCACCACACATCCAATAACCTATTTTAGTGTGTGCCCACACGGACCTCATCAAGTAGCCAATGAGTTGCTTTTTCATTGTGAGTAAGTGACCAATATCTATACTGGCTCTAAAGAAAGACACTTTTCATAATCGCACAACAATCTGCTAAATGAAAACAGATGACTAGGCTTAGGCAAAGCCTGCCAGGGGTCTTTATTGAATGGAAAACAGGTGCTTTATTTTTGTGCCATGTAATACCCCATTTACCCCCAAGTCCAAAGGTTACAGGACTAATAGCTGCCTTGTGGTAATCAGGGAAAGCAAAGACAGTGGCCATGGTTAAACATCTGGGACATATTTTACATACTTGCAACATATCCTTCAGGTTCAATTAAAGTGAGGCTTTGGCACATTTATTAATCTTTTAACTTTTATCCTATAAGAGGACCCATTGACCTCACTTTACTATTATACCATATGAGAAAACAGAAGTAATGACAGCTGGAGGTCAGTACCTGCCAGTACTGCAAAATGTGCATTTGTTTTCTCACCAAATTTCATTATGCACAAAACTTTAAGATTAGGAATCTCTGAATATAAAAAAGGAGTATAACACTGTGCTCCTTCAATTCAAACACACCAATATTAAAAATCACCATCAGCCAATATATAATACAACTTAAAGGAGGAAACTGGCCAAAAAAACCCCCTCTTTGTTATCTGTTTTATAGTTTAGTGTCTGAAATAAAATGCCCATTCTAAGAACCATGTATACTGTACAGTACAAGCATTTTTGAAATAAAAAATATTTATGCCATTTTCTTTTCCATTCAAGATGCAATTTTCATGATAACGTATTGAATTACAAGAGCACAAATAAGACTTAGATATTAATGAAACAAGACTTTGAATTTATAAAAATCAACCCACATGCCTTTCATATAAGAAACACACTTCTCTTATGTATTAAATAAAGACTACCACTGCATTCACACAGTAATTTAAGCACTCACCTTCAGTCAACATTTGTAACTATATCTGTAAGTGTGTTGGAACCCTGGTTTCAGTTTCAGACAGCTAAACACTAGATTACAATTGATACAGCTCCAGAGATTTGGTGTTATTTCTAACCTGGTATGTTCTGTTTGGTATCTACTACAGTTAGACTGTAAAGGGCTTTTCAAAAAGGGCTATAGTTTAATACCCTCCCTCCCCCCCCACTAAATGGTAAATAGACTAACAAACTACAATTATTAAATTATTGTTCTTTGCAAACTGATCAGAGTTATTAACATTTCCAGGAATATGTATACTGTACTACTGGGATGAAGCTCTATAGTTGCTTTAATAATAAAACAGCAACAAGCAGAGGAAAATGACCATAAACGAATGGCAGATCAGTGTTTATCAGAAGAGAAGTGATGATTCGGAGCTTGCATGTTGAGTTAAAATACAAGCTCTCTACACCTGCATGATTGACCTTTGCAGTAAATCATGTATTTTATTGCCAGAAGTGTATGCTCATATCATTTGGTGCTAAAAACTAGCACTTGTGTTTTGTAAAAAGGAGATTGTTATTATAATGTTTGATTATTCCAAAATGATGTAGCTAATGATTTAAATGATGTACAGAAGAATTTCACACATCATCTTTCTGTCAATTCTAAAATGTTTGAACCAGCAATACGATGAGGAAAATACTCTCTTTTTTATCCTCTCTCAAATCTTGGGTTAGCTAACAGAAAAATAATCATTCAGGGGATTAACTAATCACAGTGAATTTTCTGACATTTCAAATACTTGCTGCCAGCATATGAATTCTTACAGTGGTATATAACTGTACATCTCTACTAGAAACAAAGGTCAAGGGCATAAATTAAGATACACTGTTTTTCTCCTCTCTTCAAAAAAAAAATCATTGCTTTACTACAACAGAACTAGGGAGAACATTTGTGAAGGTCAAAATTGTGTGTATTTAATTCAAAACTGTTTTAAAATAATCTGTATTTTTTCTCTTTCATGTCTCATTTTTTGGTATGCAAATCCCACAGATAACAACAAGGCTCTTTTCACTGCACTTGTCTCTCCATCAAAGCTGTCCTGCCAACACTAGCCATTGCTTCAGTGGTGCAAGGTCATTCTAATTTCCTCCCTCTGGTTTTTCCCTCTCCCCAGGGGACAACCAATCCAAGTAGTCCCATAGCTTGGCTCAATAAGATCTGGAAACGAGCTGTTATTTACTGTGGTTGCAATCCTCAACCCAACCAGCAACCCAGGAATTGAACCACATATTCTCAAAAGCTGAAAGCTCCGCAACAGTCACCTAGCTTGCTGGGCCACAATGGCAGCTCCAAATCAAGTGGATGTCTATGAGAATTGTGATAATTTAAATGTCATACAGAGTGCAGAACATATCAGCCATTCTTCTACCAAGTAATTCACTACAAATTACAGGTGGCAATATCCCATTTTCAACCAGTGTGGAGTTACTATTTTTACACCATTTCCCCCCCTAAAGTACAGCCCTATTTGTAATACCCAAGACAGGACAAATGTTTGTCCTTCAGAAACAGTTGTCACTGCAGTTATCTTCACACGAGCTATCAAGTTCCAGACAAGCTGAATTATTTTTGTTCCTGGCAGAAAAATATTTGACCCAGCTCTGGACAAAAAAAAGAGGATTTATAGTCCTCTATCCCTTCCTACAACACACAGTAGCATTGTTAGGATGATAAACAGCTCTGTCCAATTTTCTGGACTAAAACACTTCAACTCCTTTTTTAACTGTCTGTAAAAACAGTGTCATGTCTAAATTCTCCCATCCCCAGGTACCCAAGTGCTAGGAAAGATAATTACCTTGTCATCTCTGTCATCCTCTTCTTCCTCGTCCTCTAGCATGTCCTCCACTACCTACAGACAGAAACAGTAGTAGTTGTCATGATTTAAAAAGGAAGAGTTTTGTTCTGTCAATAGTAAACCTTTTGTAGATGAAAACTTTATTAACATTTGAAATAAATGCACAGAAGGAAAATGTACAACTAGAAAAACATATGATCTAGAAATTCAAATTTAAGAAAATGTTCTAACTAATTGACCTACGTTAGGGAATAAGACACTGAAAACCTCTACCTGTATAAAATGCTATCTTGACAATTTAAGTATTTAAAAGGTAATTAGAAATTCACTCTAGAATATTTTAAACTAAGGAATTTTTTTTCAGCTCTAGTGGTGGCTATGAAATACAGTACAAGTGCTTACTTTGGATTTGCAGCTAACCTGAGAAACATACAACATTTCGAACTTAACATTGTTAATCAGGAAGGTTAAGCAGCTTTCAATCCCAAGAATAAATTAATACTAGCTTGCTTCTTTACGGCAATGGCCCGTGGCAGTGACCCAGGCTGCATGCTGTATTATCATCAGCACAGTTTTTTCGGATAGTGATTTTGTACTATTAGCATATCTAATATACTGCACATGAATCTCTCTCTCTCATTATGTGCAACTATACTACATGTGTGCCTGTATCTGTCCATTTAAATAGATGGTAGACAGGTAGATTGATATGTCAGAGAATGAGAGGATATCTACCACTTAAGGTTTTATGTGTTCAAGGCACTGTACTCATATTAATAATTAATCTTCATCGTATGGTTGTGAGATAAGTAAATATTATACCTATTTTACACACCGAGAGAGGGTGTGACTTTCCTGAGACACTTGGAGAATTAAAGGTAGAACCAAACTTAGAACTCAAAAATTCCCAATTAATAACCCCATGATTAAGCACGCAAACTACGGGCCAAATTCTCTGCTCATGTAAATGGAAGTAGAATTTATACAAAAAGATAATTTTTCTCTCTAGTTGTACATATACAAAAGTCAAGTCAGAGCTGTAGATACAAAAGGTGAAAATTCTGGTCTATTTTACAGTGAGTCATTACAGAAGTAATAGTTAAATCATAATTCTATATTATAAAGTATAATGACAAAAGAGTTGGTCACTTTAGAAATTTGCTTAAGGAACATATTCTTTGCTGTACAGGAGGACAAAAACTCCTATCAACCCCAAAGAAAATTACATATGTTCACTCTCCAGACTTTCAGTTGGTACAGGATATTGAAGCAAGACTGCAAGAGGTGCTGAAGAGGTGCAAAGCAGCCTCTAACACAGACTAAAAGCTATCCCTTAATTTGTATGTCAAGTATATAAAGCATATTAAAACCAGGAAGTGATGTAAACTGCTGTCCAAGACATGAAATTTACAAAAGGATTCTATATTTTCTGTCAATAAATTACCACTAAAATAATAATTGAGAGACAAATAAGTAAGTTCCTGCCCAAGAATTTAATAATGTAAAAACCAGCTTGTGACCATATCCTGTGTGGGTATAAAAGTGAAGAGAAAGCACAAGAAGCCTTCTACCCATTCAGCTCCCCATGCAGGGGCAGAACAAAACTGCAATCTCACATCTGCACACAACTTGCACTGAGTAGGCTGGCCATGAAAATGAACTCACTCCACACCTCCTCATGGGGTGTAACAGTGAGTGAGCTTCCTCTTTATGTCAAGGATCTCCAATAGCAAGCATGCCTAAAGGAGGCATAGTGACTATTGGAGATTCCAACTGCAGCCATACATAGCCATCCCACCCCCACTCAATGCCTTAAAGCACAAGAAAGCTCTAAATTTGTCACACGTGCCATTTAAAATAATATATTTAAACTATTTCTTTTTGAATATTAGTGCAAAGAGCCAACAATAATTGACTGGATAATCTATTAATGGCTTAGAATGAACAGTGATCCTGCATTAGTGCAGGGGGAGGTTTTTTTCAGTTATCTACTACAATATAAATACTAATGTATCTGCAAGATGTCCTATCCAGAGACCTAAAAGTACATTAGCCTGAGTTCTGAGACATGCTATATTAAGTCTAATTGCCTTCTGTGAGGAGATAACTGGCTCTATGGATGAGGGGAAAGCAGTGGATGTGTTATTCTTTGACTTTAGCAAAGCTTTTGATGCGATCTCCCACAGTATTCTTGACAGCAAGTTAAAGAAGTATGGGCTGGATGAATGGATTACAAGGTGATTAGAAATCTGGCTAGATCATCCTGCTCATGGCTCCATGTTTAGTTGGCAGCCAGTATCAAGCAGAGTGCCCCAAGGGTCATTCCTGGGGCCGGTTTTGTTCAATATCTTTATTAATGGTCTCAAGGATGGCGTGGATTGCACCTTCAGCAAGTTTGCAGATGACATTAACTGGGAGGAGTGGTAGATACACTGGAGGGTAGTGATAGGATACAGAGGGATCTTGACAAATTAGAGGATTGGGCCAAAAGAAATCTGATGAGGTTCAACAAGGACAAGTGCAGAGTCCTGCACTTACGACGGAAGAATCCCATGCACTGCTACAGACTAGGGACTGAATGGCTAGGTAGCACTTCTGCAGAAAAGGACCTAGGGATTACAGTGGATGAGAAGTTGAATATGAGTCAACAGTGTGCCCTTGTTGCCAAGAAGGCTAACAGCATTTTGGGTTGTATAAGTAGGGATATTGCTAGCAGCCCAAGGGACGTGATCATTTCCCTCTATTAGGCATTGGTGAGGCCTCATCTGGAGTGACCCACACCACAAGAAGGATGTGGAAAAAATTGAAAGAGTCCAGAAGAGGGGAACAAAAGTGATTAGAGGGTTGCAGCGCATGATTTATGAGGAGATGCTGAGGGAACTGGGATTGTTTAGTCTGCAAAAGAGAAAAATGAGGGGAGATTTGATAGCTGTTGTCAACTACCTGAAAGGAGGTTCCAAAGAGGATGGAATTAGACTGTTCTCAGTGGTATCAGATGACAGAACAAGGAGTAATGGTCTCAAGTTGCAATGGGGGAGGGTTAGATTGGATGTTAGGAAATCTTTTTCACTGGGAGGGTGGTGAAGCATTGGAATGCGTTACCTAGGGAGGTGGTGGAATCTCCTTCCTTAGAGGTTTTTAAGATCAGGCTTAACAAAGGCTGGGATGATTTAGTTGGGGATTGTTCCTACTTTCAGCAGGGGATTGGACTCGATGACCTCCTGAGGTCCCTTCCAACCCTGATATTCTATGATTCTAAGTCCTTGACCATACCAAAACAAACACTTCTAATCCAAGGGATGAGGGATTGATCCAGTGACTGATACCTTATCAACTGCCAGGGTAGAAATGAATGTTGTAGGACACTGGATAGCTGATATCCACAGCCTCCCTGTGGTATGTGGTATTCATCACACAAAAAATGGACCATTGACGCATATCATTCTGGGCTGATCTCAGTGACCACTAACTTTTGAAGGCTGGGACCTCTGCACCTTGGTGAATTTCACCCCAAAGGGCTAAGTTCTGAAAAACAGAGCTAAGCCGCTCCCCTGTTACACTTCCTTTTTCCCTTAGGGACTGGGTGCATGCAAAATTCCACCAGTGTAACTAAAAATATGATATATATTCAGTTAAATAAAACCAGGGCTCAAGGTTGCATGGAAACATTTAACTGAACTGTAAACCTCTACAAATCAGGGTTTACGACACCACCTTAGCTGTCTCATTGCAAATCATGACACTCTGTTTAGATCAGTGTCTTATTCTAAACAAACAGGATAATTATATTTCACACCTATACTGTGATTTTCATCCAAGGATCTAAAAAAGCATTACAGACATTAATCAACTAAGCCTCACAACACTGCTATGACCTAATAGAGTATTATTATTATTACAGATGAGAAGTTTGACTTGCCCAAAGTCATACAAAAAGTCTGTGACAGCCAAAAATCGAACCCAGATCTCCAGTTCCCAACTCCTGTTGTTTAGCCAGAAGATTATTTCCTCCCCCTCCCTACGTTATTCAATCCTATTTTCTCATTCCATGTTAGTCACATGATCAAACCAAGCTTTTGGAGTGTCATATTGTCTGGAAATGAAAAATGATTTAACTCGGTTATTGTATCAAAATAAAATGTAATAAAAGTACTTCCATTTCTGGGCAGCATATATTATTCTTCATGGCATATGAAACATTGACCCACGTTTTCACTCATCATGAAACTTTGAAAGAAGAGTTAGAAAAAAAGATGTAGAGTGACATCACTACAATGATACAGTGGATTAGAAGGACTTCAGATCCTCAAGTTTCTTAAGACTGGTTGCTACCCAAAATTGAAACAATGAAAACAGAATCCTTATAACCACATGATATATAAAGAATCTGCAAGCTGAAGTCATTTAAAAACAAAACAAAACTTAAGAACATCCTATTTGGACAGACATGTAAAGCCAGGATTTATAAGAGCATTACAGTAAATGCAAATTCAACAGATTCCAGGTTTTGTGTTTAACGCCATACCTAGGATCAAACCAAGAGTAAGAAAAAGGTGTGTTTTTTTTCTTTGACTCTAGGTGGCTGCTTTTCAAATAAACCTTATATGTGCTACTTTGGTCTTCAGCAACACAATACAGTAATCCAGACATCTGTAACAATATCATGCTTTTTCAATGAGAAAAAATATTAAAGGGGAAAATGTTATTAAGGGAAAACCTACATAAGTTAACAAATTATCAGTTATTTTACAAAAAATTTTAAGAAAAAAATCTTAGATCAGCACTAGAATACCCACTCTAAATTATGCCTTCCGATACCTTGCTTGAAATCAAGGTAGTATTAATCAAACAAAGGAAGGGCACTGGGGAAATCAGAAAGATCTAATGCAAGCAGTTAAAAGTGACATGACCTTCTGTAATGTCACTTTTCACAGCCTATATGCCACACACTGGTAGAAGGTTTTGAAAGAACCTCATTCTTGGTACCATTCCTTGAATGTAAGACTAATACAGATGACATTTTAAAAAACACACGTAAACAGCCTCAAATATGGAATATTAGCTACTTTATGACCAAACAGTATGCAGAAGATATTAAAATGTCACTAAACAAAAGTCCTTCCTGTACTAAATAGTTTAGAAAAGTAAATATTTTACAGAAAAAGCACATACAATAATTTGTATATTGTGATGGGAGATCACTCTTGCCCCATTCCCACTTTCCACAATGTAACAGAATTCTGTCTGCAAATGCTGCATAATTCACAGTGTTGCTGGAGAATTTGTAACAGAAGCCACTTTATACAGTAAGTTATCTTAGTTACATTCAGAAATATATAGAAGAAGCTTCACTACCCTCTTCATGCTTTGCAAGAGAAGAAAATTGGACTATCATGTATTCTTAGAATTTAGTTGGCAATTAATTACTTCTTGTAGTTATTCCTCCTCTAGAGTTTAAAAAAAAATCAAACTATTTATTAATAATTTATTAAAAGATAAGCTTTGGGAGTAGTGGGGACTGTTCAATGTAATATCTAACAGCAACATAATAAAATAGTAGTACAGTCTGATTCTAGTTATTTACAACCATTTTAGGTCACGAGAAGAGTGAAGAATAACAACCCGAAAGATCCTTAAAAATATCTACTGAAATTAAAAAATTTCACACACAAAAAGTATAGTAACTACATGTACAATGTTAACAAAATTGTTTCTTACTTTAGAACACTCCTGCAGTTTCTAGAAGAAAAGATACTATATAATGACAGCAAACACACAATAATTAAGTACATTCTTCTACCACCAACTTTTCTATAGCTATTCCTATGGAAACAACTGCAGTTAAAGGGGTATTTTGATATATTTCCAAGTGAATAGTACCACAATACTCTTTTACTCTAATATGCAATGTAAGAGAATTCAAAAGGAAGAACCACCAGATGTGTTTAATGACTGAAATCTTAATATAATTTTAAGGCTGAAACCTGTGAAGTGGTCAGCAATTCCTAAAAAGGAGTAGGTAGGTGCCATGAACTGGTAGTTCAAGCATTCAACACTTCTCCCGAGTTGCTCAACACCTCAATGGATTGGGCTTACATGGAAAACATGTAATATTCTATTTTACTTGTTTAAAATGTCCAATGCCTGCAGACACTAATATTTTGATATAAACATGATATCACAAACCAGGAGCCTGCTCCTGCTCCTACTGAAATAAAAGGAAACAGGAGGATTGGGTCGCAAATGAATATTTCCACTCTAGAGTTGGTTATCTATAGTCTTCCACACAGTCTGGAGTTCATTTAGATCATTTTGTCTCCATGTAAACTAGCTACAGCATGTGTTGGTGTGTCAGCGGATTTACAACACTTCTGTGTAAATGTAATATAAAATTATTGAATGTGTATGGATTGAGAAGTATTCCCAAAACTGCTCAGGCTATTTCAGGCATCTTCAAAGTGCTGGAGGTCAAACTGAAAACTTTCATAGTTAATAAGTTTGTTACTGTGTTTATGTGGTCATAGTCACAAAAGAACATCTGCTTTTCTCACAGGGTTGTTGAGGAGGAACTTTTCAAAAGCCCTAGCTTAATTAAAATATCTGTCTATTTTACATCATATTTATAAAGATGATAAAACTCACAGATTTTACTTTAACAATGCAGTGTATTTGAAATACAATTTGTGGAAGCTCCTGAGTTTGATTCACACCATTAAAGATTTGACCTTGAAGTATTTTATCTACAGGAGTCATCAAGATAACTGAACGACTAGATGCAATAATAATTAGTGTGATAAGCTTGCCAGGAAGACTGACTATATTGCAGTACAAAAGAGGAGACAAAAAAGAAAAGCAATAGTACTTTACTGCTTTAAAATGTCCTAATTTTTAGAGATAAAATTATTCTTACAGAATACATTTCTTTGGGAAGTGCTCATGATGTAACTTAGTCTGATTCTTAATAGGAAATGTGACTTTAATGTGGCTATCAGATACCTTTTGATGCATGCCACTGATTACATACAGTCCTGTAATATCAACAAAATATTTTTATTTGTAGTACAATAAGATTCTCAGAAATATACTTTATTATATAAGAACATGTCACTTTTTGCTTGATCTTAGCTTAATATGTACCCAATATTTAGTTGCTAATGTAGTTAAGACTAAACAATTTTCATATAAAATATGGCATCAGTAGAACAGTTTTTCAATGCATTTCTTTAAATATTTGGATCTCAGTGCTTTCAGGGCTTCTACCTGATATTTATACAAAGCATTGTGAACAGAATACTAGTTTTTATTTGAAGTATGTCTCCATCTAAAGGCTTCAGAATGTACTGTATATTTTTCTTGTAGATAAAATCTGATCTGTTTGGCTCTATGACATATTTTAAACCAGTAAAACAGAAAAAAATATTCTACATTTGGCTCAACAGTCATTGTTAATTCACCACACAACAAACTTTTAAACAATAACATTTTAAAATATTTTGTCACCAAGGAATTTAAATAAAACATTGACAAAGTAGTTTATTATATTTCTTGTCAACAGAATTGTTTGTCTTAAATTTGTTCATTAATTTTTCAGCCAGCACAAGGATTCTAGGAGGACAAAACACCACTCAGTTACATATACACATGTACTTGCACCACAACATATACATTTGTTTAAATAACATCAAGTTTGTGAGTGGATAGTTTGTGAGTGGATAGTTAAAGTCGGGGCAGCATTTTTTCCCTGTTACATATATGGAATTGTATATCCATATTATATATATGGCACTGTAACATTAGCCCAACTGATTACAACTCTTTTTGGGTAATTATATATTTGGAGAAACATGCTAATTTTGGAAAAAAACTTGACAATTACTGAGATCTAGTCTGAATTAACACTCTTATGCTTAAAAATAACCTCATATAATGGGAGTTTTGACTCCAATGCTAAATTGTCCTTAGGCCACACCTATACTACCCGCCAGATTGGCAGTTAGTGATCGATCTATCACATCTAGTGTAGATGATCACCGAGTGCTCTTGCCGTTGACTCTGGTACTCCACCACCATGAGAGGCAGAAGCGGAGTCGACGAGGGGGTGGTAGTGGTCAACTAGCCATCATGAGGATCCTGAGGTCAGTCGACCTAACATACGACAATGTCAGCTAAGCTATTTGCGTAGCTGAAGTTGCCTCTCTTAGGTTGATTCCCCTCTCACAGTGTAGATCAGACCAAAGTTTAAAGCATATTGACCAAGACATTTTGGAGCTGCTACAGTATTATGTCAATCCAGTAGTTATGTAAGTCTGGACACAAGTGGAAAAAAAATCATTACAAATTTTTGCACAAAAGAATGTGTGTGCATTTTCGTGTAAGGCTTCTGGGGGAAAAGGTTTTGCAAAATTTCACTTTAAAAATTACTGTTTTGAGGGAAAAAGAGTAAAAATCTTTCTAAAATGAACATTTCTGGGATTTGCTTCCCTTTCTGTAAGCAAAAGCAACTGAAAGTAAGGAAGGGTTGGAGAAGTTTTTTAAAAAGTGCTATTGGGCTGAGACCTTGTATTCACTGTTAGTGAGTTTCTATGGCAGAAATATAATATAAACCCTGCAGGCAGAGAATTATAATGGAAGCTTAGACAGCCTTAACTTTAGTGGCATGAATAGCCAACTTTAATAATGCATTACTTTTCATTGTAGAAGAGAAATGCTGCATAGCCAACCTAATTTTTTCTTTATGTAGTGTACTGTGTGATTGCTAAATTAGTGCATAATGTATTTGTAATATTTATAGTACCAACATTTAGTTAAATAACATTTATGTAAGATTTATGTTGATTTTTTCATTTTTCATTTAATGGCAGATTATGAAGAGTCTGTTTCATAAAGATAATTCTCCATTTAAATTCATCAGGCCATTAAATATTAAAATTATGTTTCTGATGCAATCTAGAACAAATTTGTCCAGCTTCAGTGATTATTTTCATTCATAAAAATTAGGCTTGATTAATAAAATTTAAATGCTTGATTAAGTTGACATTTTCATGTTTCAGTTGTGATTTATTAAAATGAGCCCCTGTCCCCTGGTCTGGTTTACTTTTCTTCTTTACTGTAGATGTAGTATATAAGGAATAAACACTTAACTCCATAAAAAGAGGAATCGTTCTCAGCAGACTGCCCAGTACTCAAGCACATACTATCTGTGGTCTCTATGTTCTGAAAGAGCCCAGAGTGAGTAAACAGATTATGACCAATCTATAAAGGCCTTTTTTAGACAATCACTGTGCTTTGAGAGCATAAACTGAGAACAGGTTGTATTTTTGTAGACGTCAGCAACCAAGGAGACAAGTTAAAGACGACTAATTTTATGACATAACCTTTGTGCACTTTCCTACACTGCTGAAAGAGTTTTGAATGTCGTGTGTCTCAAGCAGAATCAATGTGAGGATTAGAGTCACAGCCCATTTTACTGTGTACAGGAGAACTAGATCATCTTATTGTGTGATAGCAAGCTATTGTTTAGTGAATATGCTGCACCACCATTGCTGTGCAATCCTAAGCAGTATTGTACAGTGAAAGC
Source organism: Sternotherus odoratus (assembly GCA_032164245.1). NCBI lineage: Eukaryota > Metazoa > Chordata > Testudines > Kinosternidae > Sternotherus > Sternotherus odoratus. The sequence continues at coordinate 58,630,388 of JAVMKO010000007.1, read as the reverse complement.
AACCTTTAAGTTTATGGGAATACAAAACAAAAACTAGTTTATATGTATGTATTTATATGTGAACCTGAAAATTTTTATTCTCTGCCTACCACTACCATTTATGCTTTTTAAAATACAAGGCAGCTTTTCCTAATGAACTCTCAAGTGTTAATCCCAGAACTATCAGCAACTCTATATGATACCTGGGGTAAATAACATAATTCCAGTGTTTCTCCATCTATTAATAGGGACAATACTATTTAAAATCTTCATAGGTATGTTGTGAGAATTAAATTACGTAATATTTGTAAAGCACAATGAAGATGAAAAGCACTAGATATGTTACCTGTTTGTCAAGGCAGTAAAAATATCAATTTTTTGCATTCCTCTTTGTTCTCCTTCAATAGGCCAAGTGGTCTAACATTGTGTTATGCTCTGCTACTATGTACATAGTATATGGAGGCCCAAAACAGATTAGAAGTGAAAAAGGAGATCTTTTATTCCACATAGAAAATTAATCAGGCTGCATCTTGAAAAAACTTCTTTGCACCCACTCACCTACAACCCCCTGGAACATGCTCACTATAGAAGCCTTAGGGCTTCTAACAGTAAATTGGTGTCTCATATTATTGCCATGTACTACCTGGTATTGACATGACCTACCTGAGCTGGTCCCATGTAAAGGCAGGACTTCCTATCAGTGAGTGAGTAACAGGAAGTGTTGCTTCCAAAAATACAGATTCCATGCAGCTGACAAAGAGGAGTGGACAGCAAGGTAGAAAGAGTATCAGAAATAGGTACCACTTGTTAGAAAACCAGAGAGACTGGACAAAAGAGAAGAAATACTTTTTCCAGGTTATTTTTAAGTTGCAAAAGATTTTGGAATGGAAGCAGAATGAAAAGGAGCCTAGGTGGCAACATTAAAGCACAAATGATGTTGAATCCTGGGACAGTATGTGAGCCTTCATCTTGTGTGCACGTGGTTTTTCATAAAGATGTTCTATAAGGAGAATTATTGCTAAGTTGAAAAGAAATGATTTTAGTGGGCAGAGATCCAAGAGCATGCTTACTGAGACTATGTGTAGTGTTTCTTTAAATAAAGCAAGAAAACAAGGAAGAGGCAGCTAGGAAGGTGTTCAAGCAGAATCTTTGCTGTGAAAGACAGGGGGAGGGGAGAAAGCACCAAGGATAATACTATTTTACTTATTTTACTAAAGTTCCTCATTCAGTGTTAAAAGAAGGTGATGTTTTACAGTTGTCACAACATGATGTAAAAAGTTTACTTAGTTTGGACCACATGTATTTCTGTGCTACCCTAGTACTACTAGTACTCAGACCACAGCCTTATCAAAAGGAAACAGTCATGTTTAGAAGAGTCCTAAAGCTAGTGAACAGAGGTCTACCCCTTTCATTAATTCAAGTGTATCAGCTGGACAAAATCCTCCTTAAAGCAGATGACCTGGACAAATGGTGAACCTCATGTGATTCATCTCATCTATAATTTTTCAATATTCATTTTTCTTTATGTAGACCAAAATGGTGAAATATGTGAGTGTAGTGGTAAAGACTGCTTAACAATCGTTAAACAGAAGCATTTAAAAAGTGGAAAGTTTGTTTAGGAAGAAGGGAGAGTGTAAGGTTTCTTTAAATCTGTGGAAGCTCTACAGTGATAAGGCTACAGCTGTGGGCCACAAAGGTGGCTACCTAAAGTGCTGAATTTGCAGTGGTGCAATTGTGTATTCTTTTGGAAAATAGTTCCTTGCTCCTTGGAGGCTGTGCAGCAGTCTCAGCCCACTACCCTTGGTAAACAGAGGAGTCTGGCTGTCCTAATGGTGGAGTCCAAGAAGTGTTGCTACTGCTGTGGGTCCTTGACTGAGTGGGGGCAGTTCTTCCTCCCCCAGTCTCACTTCCTTCCTGATGCATATTTGCTTTGGTCTCACTTGCTGTATGTTGGTGGCAGCTTCGGGGGTAAGAAGAAAATGTGAGGGTAGGGCAGTGGTAAATGCCACCATGGATGACTAATCTAGCCAAAGCTGGTATAGGTGTTGGTGACACAGCCAATGGAGGCCATAGGGTAACCAGGAAGATGTCTGCCTCCTGTAGTGACCCTAGAGCAGCATGAGCTGCTGGTAGGTCATAAACATGGTAGTCACTGTAGAGTACCTGTACAGAGGACGAGAAAAGACCTATGAAGAAAGTGATCCTTTGACCCCTCAGTAACCAGTGACAGGCCCCCAGTATAACAGTGCCCTTCAGACAGGAGCCCATATAATGGAGAAGAAGTTCCAATTTTCCAGCAGGCTACTTATCCTGCTGCCAACTTTACTCTGGGATCCTTTGTCGTCTTCTCTGCACGCCCAGTCCCACCAGGATTACTTTTCTGCCCTGGGCTCCTACATTGCCCAGTACTCCTGAAGTAAAATTGTCAATTTGCTGCCATGCAAGACTTAAGGAAAAAGCTGAAGCCCTGCCTCCCCTATCTTTCATCACAGGAAAGGAGGAGGGATGAGAGAAGTGTCATCATCTGGAGAACAAGGACAAAGGAGTACAACAAGGGCACTTTTGTGGGGCTTAATGGGAAAATTATTAAAGAAAACCTATGCAAGTCAGATGGAGCTAAGGGTAGGTGATAATGAATTAAAATTGGGGTGTGTATATGTAATTTTGCCAAGGACACCAAAACATCTAGCTCCAGCCCTGTCCACTGAAGCATTGAGAGAAAAGTTCCTTCTTCGGTGTTGGAACATAACAACTCTGTGATACTTCACCATTGCCATGTGATAGGAAAGTAATCAAACAAGGTGTCAGAGGAAGCAGAGGGTAGAGGTGGAGACAATGAAAAGACAGGCAGAACTCTCAAGTGAGCCAGCAACCATAAAGATGATGCGTATGCATGCATGAAATGGAAGCAAGTCAGCATCCATTAATGACTGGACATATTAACCTGTCCATCCCAGTGGCACTTTAGTTCACAGCATGTTTGCAATGTTTGTATATACTAATCTGTGGGTGTTTTGAACAGAAACTGACCAGTATCATATGCCAAAGAATGATATAGGGACTAGAATGTAACCTCCCAAACTCATTCTGTTTGATCCAAGTCAGAATAAGCCAGAATAAGTGGTAGGTTAACCTAGCTCACACACAAGTGATCTGGGTATGACTTGTGTTGTAACAAAATTCTTCAGATCATCTGACAAGAAAAGAAAGGATTCTATTAAATCAGAATAAGCACCAATGTGCTACAAAAGAGTTGGCACCTGTGAAGGCAGAGAAAATTATTTCTTTTTGGTAAAAAAGTTCTAAGGAGGGTTTAAGGTTGGTTCATCTCTCATATCCAGATATCTACTCGGCAGATTATTTCATTGATCTGTAGCAGAGTACAGTCTCATATGCTTCAGTTAGACAATTGAGTTTGGTATGTAGCAGGGGTATTAAAAATCGCAAAGAACTCCCCAGAAGTTCTTCTTTCAAGGTTCCCAATATGTCTGATTATTTTTCATTCATATTAAATAACTGTTCTTTAAACTTGTCTATTAGTGAGCATAAATTCATGTGCTAGGATATGAGCATTTAAAAATACTAATAAATAATAAATATACTTTTTCTTACAATTTACAGAACCTTTAGCTTGACAATCTCAAAGCAATTTACAAAGGTTGGGGATATGCTTAGTTTACAGAAAAGTACAGAGTGAGTTGACTGAAGGGCATATAACAAGTCCCTGTGAGAGCCAGAAATTGAACCCAAATCTTCCGATTTCCAGATATTCTCCATCCAGCAGACCACATTGCTTCACTAATCAGTTATTTTTTTTCATTGTGTAGTAGTTTAGAAGCAAAAATATTCTTGATGATACTTTATCTAATTTCCACATGATACCTGCTAGTGAGCTCAGCTAAAACCACTAAGTTAAGATTTGTGACACATCTTGAAAGCCATCTGACAAGTCTGCAGCTCTTAGTGGAAGAGAGGAATTTTGGGAGAGTCAGAGCTGCTTTTAATTTCAGTAACTAAAAAAAATGTTAGACTATAGTTTTTATAAGCTTTCAACAGGGCTACAGACACACACACACACCAGTTTTCAAAAGATGTTTGCCTTTTCCTAACCAGCAAAATTACCAAATATACACACCAGATTTGAGGATGGCGTATGCTCTAATGCATTTTTAAAATTAGTTTCAACAAAAGTAGAAACATTTATTGAACAGCTGGAAAAAAGGTTCAGTCATGGCTAGGAAGAATTGTCCATCAAACACCATGAACTGAAATGTTTTTGAAAGGATGTATTTAAATAGAGAAATTCAGTTTCTGAAACAAACTCAGTTTCAAAAGTTAAAAAAACCAAGTACAAGTGTGTGCTTAAAAAAGTAAATACTTACTGTATCATGTTGTGTGTTATCTTTCCCCGATAGGATCAAGAAATAGTTCCATGCTAACAGTAACAACAAAGCAAGTGGAATCATGTAGAGCTCAAAGTTCCAAACCACAAACAGAAAAAGCTAAAAGATAGAGGAGAGATAAATGATTAAACTCTGAATTTATTCAACGCAAGGAGCAGTACATTAAACAAATCTAAACAAAACACCACCCTCTCTCTGAACAGACACCAGAGATGTGTAAGAGTTAATGTGGATGAATGCACAACCGAAACCACGTTTGAAAGCTGCTACACCTCTGAAAATCAGCAGTGACATGACAGACTTGATGTAAAGCAAACTAAATATATACTAAAGAAAATGTAAATCATTCAAAAAATGTGAAAGCATTTAAACAGCAATAACAATATTTACATATCAGAAATACTTTAATAAAGATTTTGTTTAACTTAAAAAAAAAATCCCAGGGTTTATTGAGAGAATCTTCTCGGGGCATAGTTTTCAGCTAAAAATACTAAAGAAAAGGTAAACAAGATGACACTTGTACATATATTTGTTGAGATTTTTCTCTTCTCATAATTGACTTGCAGCTCTCACAACTTACATTTTAAAAACTCAAGAATTAAACAATCTAAACTTACTTGCTTGGTTTTCCTCTCATGTGACAAAAATGATAGCTGAAAATACTATGGTAAACGATACTATTGATGAACCTGCTCCCAGTCTTCAGCACCATGTATTAAGAACACTACATGCTTTTCTTCTGAATACTATGTTCAAACCTTGCACTTCCTAACATTTCTTCTGCTTTCTAAAATTAATCAAGAACTATGGCAAACACAAACCAAACTAGAACTGAGGTTCTTAAACGTCATTGTCATGACCCCCTTCCGACAACATTACTACATGACCCCAGGAGAGGGAACCAAAGCCTGAGGATGCCCAAGCCCCGCCCCCTCAGGAGGGAGGAGAAGGGAGGACAAAGCCCCACTTGAGGCTGCCTGAGCCCCACTGCCCCTTGCAGGTGGACCAAAGTTGAAGCTCAAGGTCTTCAGCCTCAGGCGGGGGGCCTGTAACCTGATCCACGCCACCCAGGGCTGAAGCCCTTGGCTTTGGCATTGGTCCCAGGCAGTGGGGCTCTGGCTTCAGTCCTGGGCCCCTGCAAATCTAATGCCAATCCTGGTGACCCCATTAAAATCAAATCACAAACCACAGTTTGAGAACCGCTGTACTACACTCAAACTAAAAAAATGGCTCCTTTTGCTCATTCCTATAATTTAGGTACACTTTGGTTTGACTGAGAACTAAAAAGGGATTTTAATAATCCCTTAAAATTGAGGGTTACATTTAACAGAGCTAAAACATAACATAGGATCATAAAAGATTAATGCAAATACCAGTATAAAAACCTACATTTTAAAGAAATCCACAGTACCAGATCAACTAACTTGCCTTCTTCCTTCCTATGGCCATGGAATTGGCTGCATATGAATGTCTTGGGACACTGCAGGACAAGCTTGATAGCTACTGAAAATTTTGCAACAGAAAGGTGCTATGTGGTATCAAACAAGTAAGGGGATAGTGACACTTCTGATACTCATTAGTGCATTTGGGAAATCTGTATGTTGTTCAGGTTATTTAGTTCAAAAGAAAACCCATTAGCAGTAGTGTTGAGTAAGAAAAGTTTTAAGAGAATTCCAGAGATCTTTAAGAATTACTTAGGAGAGAATTCTTCTAAGGGTTTACTAACATACATTTTGAGAGGAATATTTACAGGAATATGATTTAGCAAAATCAACTCTAAGTCAGCTTGAAACAAGAATCTCCAGCACAGAAAAGAAACTCACCTCTATTCCCCAGGAAAAGGCTTGGGTAAATAGATAAGAACACAAGAGAGGACATACTGGGTCAGACCAAAGGTCCATCTAGCCCAGTATTCTGTCTTCTAATATTGGCAAATGTCAGGTGCCTCAGAGGGAATGAACAGAACAGATAATCATGAAGTGATCCATCCCATTGCCCATTTGCACCTTTTGGCAAACAGAGGCTAAGGACATCATCCCTGCCCATCTTGGGTACTAGCCATTGATACTATCCTCCATTAACTTATCTAGTTTTTTTTTAAACCTGTTATAGTCTTGGCCTTCAGAACATCCTCTGGCAAGGTGTTCCTCAGGTTGACTGTGTGCTGTGTGAAAAAAATACTTCCTTTTGTTTTAAACCCGCTGCTTATCAATTCCATTTGTCAGAGAGGTAGCCATGTTAGTCTGGAATAGCAGAGGTAACAAAGTCCTGTGGCACCTTAAAGACTAACTATAAAGTTTTGAAGCATAAGCTTTCGTGGGCTAATACCCACTTCATCGGATGCAAGCAGTGGAAGTGTCCAGAGGCAGGTATAGAAAAGTAGGCAAGAACCAGGTAGGAGGTAACAAGGTTAGTCCAATTAGGCTGAACCAGCTTGTTATCTCCAATCAGGGAGGGTGGGTTATTCTTCTACAGTTGAATGGGGGGGGGGGGGTGAACATGGAGAGAGGAGAGAGCTATAGCTGAGGAGAGAGCTGGTTCAGCCTAATTGAACTAACCTTGTTACCTCCTACCTGGTTCTTGCCTACTTTTCTATACCTGCCTCTGGACACTTCCACTGCTTGCATCCGACGAAGTGGGTATTAGCCCACGAAAGCTTATGCTTCAAAACTTTATAGTTAGTCTTTAAGGTGCCACAGGACTTTGTTACCTCTGCTAATTTCATTTGGTGATTCCTAGTTTGTGTTATGAGAAGTAAATAACACTTCCTTATTTACTTTCTCCACACCAGTCATGATTTTATAGAACTCCATCACATGCACACCCCTTAGTCCTCTCCTTTCCAAGTTGAATAGTCCCAATCTTATTAATCTTTCTTTATAAGGAAACCATTCCATAGCGCTAATCATTTTTGTAGACTTCAATGGGAGCTCTGAAAGTAAACTCTGACAGACAGGAGGAAACAAATTCCAGAGACTGCCTGCAGAACTCCCTAGCCTTAAATTTAAATCTGGTGACCAGCAGATGGAAAGAAGTAATTTCTAAAGAAAGACCCAACCACATATGGCTTTGTAGAAAAACGATACCCTGAAACAAACTGGTGACCAGTGCCATCTATGGAACACAGGATTAATGTGCTTCTGGTTTTCAAGGGTAGTCCCAAGTAGTGTTCACTTTAATAATACACTCTGGTCAGAACAGACATAGTTAACTATGGCAAAGCCCACATCCAGAGGGAAAGGGCGTAAGCTCCTAATTTGATGCAAATAAAAGAAACCATTACTTGTTACTGCTGCAAGCTCTGAATCCATGCATAAAAACAAAGGACTCTTAGGCTGGAAACCTTTAACAATACGCAGACATTTCCCATGAATACACTGCCATCTCATTTAGATCATTTTCCTAACCTATCAGCATTATTTCCGTCTTGTCTGGGATGAGCTTCAACCAATTTTCTCATTAAAACATCTGTCTCAGTCAGGCACTAGTAAAGCCAGGACACCACATTTGCTATGAAAATGAAATGAATAGCTATGGGAAATCAGCACAGTAGTACAACCGCAGCTCAAACCACTTTACTATCTCTCCCCCTTCCCTACCCCGTTAGGTAGATTCACAATAAACAAGACATGTAACAAACTAAAAACTCCCAATATTAGAAAGAGACTAACATCCATGATCAACCCCCAAAACTATCCAGGGCATAATAATGAAAAAAAATCAGGGGGATTTTTCTATTCCAATGGACAAAGCATCTTACAACTATTTTAAAATAAGAATAAGTTGTGTGTGTGAATTTATTCCTTTAATTTCATTTCACCCATTAAAGGGAAGGGAAACTACATATTCCTCCATTAAACAAAGTATAGATAATATAAGAAAAGAAACAGGTGGAAAAGAAAAGGAAGAAGGATGAAAGGTTGCTGGGCCCTACCCATACCTGTTAAACATCACATTGAACATGGATTATATCTGCTACGATCTCTTTTAAAGAAATAATGGGTCTTCTCAAGCTTAAAAAAAAATCTTCATTACTACTGAAACAAGCCAACTATTTTAAGGGAGGAGTGGATGTCCCAAAGGTTACTGTTTAATATAGCTGCCATTTCCTACATAGGAGGCTACACAGGAGGATTTTTTCCTTCCTTTCTCCCTGAAGACAAAGATTTCAAGAGTCACAGGCATGAACCAGTCATTTACAAGATCACATCAGTTGATAACCTTAGTGAGATGTATATGCATAAAATGATTATTCAGTGAGACACGTGATACTACCCTGGTGTATCACACTTCAAAAAATAATTTAAGTTGGAATATTGAATATCCTATTCTTTTGAAAACTGTAGTATTTTAAAAAGAAATCTCATCCAAAATGATTAACACTTCCTACTGTTCAGGAAAAAAAAATCCTGCCCTTTCAGGCTAGCAGCTGTGGATCATTAGCTTTCCAGTGATGAGATGTGTTTGATGAGTATTTTTCTTTCTAATTAAGAGATGAGATTCCCTATTTGACTCTCTCTTCAGACAAAAGTGAAGAGAAAGCTCTCTGCCTGTGTGGAAAGGCCATATCCTACATAACAATTATTTCAGATGTCTTTATCTACCCCCTTCTAATTTCATTTCTTTTTTTTAACTGAACCCACATTTGCATCCAAGTCTTCACAGCATTTACCTAATTGTCACCTAAGCCTCCCCCTACTATATAACCTCTATTTTTTCCCTATAATTAAACATGTTTCAGACATTTTACCACTGGGAAAGGAAACTGTGAGAAATAGTCAAGTCCTAGATACTACAGCTGAAGGCTCAGGGAGGGAAGATGCAAGTGTGTTGGTACTCCCAAAGCCTGAGTTGGCTGTGGTAGGCTAGTCCTCAAGCACAAATTACATTAGAAAACTGAGGTTAAGGAATGATTCTGCCATCCTCATTAATACATGTAATTTTTATTCCAATGAAAAATTTCATCGATTTAAATGGTATTTCTTTCAGAAAGTTGCATTATTGGGCCCTTAAAGACTTACCCCAAACTTCATATACAGTCTTTGTCACAGCCAGGAACAGAGCCTATGTTTGTGACTCTGATTCCTGTGCTTTAATCATAGCATCACCCTTTCCCCCTTTGAGCTTAGAAGTGTTCTTGTGAGTATTCTTCTTTTCTCATGTGTTTGGACTCTTGGAGGTTTTCTCAAAAAAAAAAATGGAAAGAAAACCTGCAAAATATATTGTTTGGGTCTCCTATCTACGTGCTGTAGGTTTTGAGACTTTACTGAAGTAATGTATGTTTCCTCAGTGCACTGTAAAACACTGAAAGAATTGTTTCAGTTGAATTTGGCCTGCACTCTGTTGCTTGTTCCGTTAAGGAAACACACACACACACGCACACACATGGAATGAAAGTATGGCCTTTGAAGATCAATTCCCATCTCACCCTTGGTGATATTTTTATTTTTAAAACAGCATTTACTTCCACTTCATTGGATCCCATGCATCTTGCAAGTGTAAATGTAAACATTTTATTTGCATCAGAGCATGCACATTCAGATGAGTGTGGAGAAAATGGGCTTCGTAAGCAGATATTAAAATAGTCCTAAATTGTTCAGGCTGATTACCTGATCACCAGATCTAGGTGGAATTCAGAAGGTCTGAATCTTAGCCATACTATCTATATCTACAATATACAAAAGTAGTCTGGAAAAGAGTGAGAGCATGGTGTGATAGTTAAAGAAAAGTACTAGGAGCCACCCTACTCAGATTTTCAATGTGACCTTGGATAAGTCACTTAACTTCTTACCTCAGTTTCCCCCATTTAAAAATGCCTCATTAGGGCCCTGAGAGTGCTCTACATCCTTTGAGGAGCTATATATACAGTAAGTATTAACACTTACAGGAACAAACTATTGTGAAATTTCCTATATTTTCACCTTCTAGTGCTGTGGAAAATGGACTGAACACTCCACTTCACTGCGATCTGGGTTTCTGCTCCCCTTTCATCCTGCCTAGAACTAGGAAATGCAGAGGTTTCCAAGATGAAAAATAATTTCATAAAATGTTAAATAACCTTTTATTTTAACCTAAAGAAGTGTTAAGTTGAGGTTCAGTTCAAGCTTCAAGTGAAGTTTTAGGTCAATTCTTATTTTAATCCCAGCCCTGTTGAGCCCTTTGGCGTATTAAAAATTACGTTGCCTCTCTAGTTAGAATACTTTGGGGCAGAATATAGAAAATCAGTTGATATCAAAGTTCCCATTTCTTAACCGACAGGACAGTTCTAGTCTTGGTTTTTCCATGCTGATAGCTGGTATTATAAGTCAATAGTTATATTACATTTAAATTCTTTCATGTAAGCATGGTTTGACTCCAGCTATTAAAGAAGCAAGTATGAGAATTAGATATGACTCATTTGATGTGTTTCAACCCACCCAATCTTCTTTTGAAACATCTCTATAGCTAAATGGACTTATTTCACCTGAACAACCTCAAAGATGATGCTATCATCCAATCATAACATAATGTAGGTTACCTGTGTCTTGACAAGTTTGTTAGCACCAATAAAACCTGCCAGCTAGAGGCTTGAAAGATTTTTATTTAAATTTAGATTTTTTCCTCCCACTTACAACTTGTACTGACATTTCACATCATTTTATAGAAGTCAAAGATGAAAGTGCTATGACTTTGCTTTGAGGAAACTGACAATTCCAAAAAAGTGAGCCTAGAGCCTGTGAATACAAGCATCATATTAACAGCACGTGAATTACAGATGTAAAATTCATACCACTTATGACTTTCATATAGCAAAAGTTAGGTGGAAATAAAAATGACATATTTACAAAGGAATCTGTAAATATTCACAAAATGTTGACTCTCTCTTGGGTCACTCTCTTTCACTTAAGAATTTCTGAGCAGTATTAGTGACAGTAGCCAGATAGAAAATCTAAATCTTGGTTCACTGAAAAGATCTGTGTCTGTACTAAAGTTCAATACATATTTGTTTTCTCAGATTTACAAAACACAAGAGAAATCAGTATTACTCTGCCTGTGATAAATACACTGGTATCAAGTAACAACTGCCCTACAAAAATACATTAGTGACTAGATCAAAGAAAGCCTCACAGAGTAAGGCTATTAGGTTCATCAAAGCTTGTCCCTTTTTAGTACTCCATTTCCTCAACAAAGTCTCAATTTTTTTCTTGAATGACCCATGTCTTTGTCTCTGCAACATTACCTAGCAAATCATTCTATACATTAATTATTTTAAGTGAAAAGGTGCTTTTAATGCCTCTCCTCAATTTTTTTTTGTTTTACTTTTGCATATGCATCTTAAGCAGAATTACTGTTTTCAGTGCAGCACTGCTGAGGAGGTAATCACTGTCTAAAAGATTCAAAGCATTATATAACTCAAGTATATCCCTGTTAAGTGTCTGATTTTTCTCTAGGCTACAGAAAATACAGTTTTTTAAGCCTTCCCTCATTGCTCATGCCTTCTAGGTTTGAGATCAATCTAATTCTTCTTGCCTCTTAAACTTCCTCAATGACTGTTTAACACAATTACAGAACTGAACATGCTATTTCACTTCAAAGTATTTTGATACAAAAGGTATCATTTCTGTACAATACACTTTACATTTTAGACACATTTTCTAAACACAAATCTATTTCACAACATTGTCTCTATATTTTTACTTAGGAATTTACTGCTTTGCAATTTCAGCAGGTTCTTCTGTAACTTTTGGCACTGATAGGAGAAGGTATTGAATGTGGAAAAGACTGTGTATGACTTTACTACACCTGCAAAATTAGAGTTTCTTTTCCCATAATAACCCAGATGAAAATCCTTTTCAATTATTTACTTATCTTTATGTGCTCACTGCAATAATCAAATATACATGATCAGCAAATATAACCAATTTAGAACATAGCTACACACAAAAGTATCACCTTGTGCTGCTTTAACTCTACTGATATAGCTAAACTCCCTTCCAGTCCAGCAGGGAAAGGTCACTATAAGGCACCATGTCACTATAAGGCACCTCTATACAAGTATAACTATGCCCACACTAGGAGATGTACCTGTTAATTATTATATAATAACTCGCCTAAACAACACAATTATGCTGGTACATCATCTGTATGTAGTCCAGGCCTGGGTTTGTCCCATCTTACTGTTGTAACTACTTAGGCCTGGTCTACACTTAACATACCTATGCTGGGAAAAACACTAATATAGATACAGTTATACCAATCTGACTGTTCTTATACCAGTATAACTGCATCCACACCAGAGGGTTTTGCTAGCTAAACTATATTGGTATAGCCAGCAAAACCCTTCTAGCGTAGACAAGGTTTAACATCATTATGTTGGGTGAAATTGTGTGGAAACTCTATGGGGGCTGACTTAAAACTTTAGGCAAGCTATAGAAATGCAATATTACCCTTCTATGGCAATTATTCCAGAAATACAGATTGGAGAAATCTTGAGGAGTTCCTTCAGGAGGTTGAAGAAAAGATTTTTTTCAACTGAACCATACTCCCAACTAGAAGGAGGTCTTTAGCTTCTCACCCATGCTAGTTACTCCTTTCTTTCTGCCTGGTCAGTTTCCATTTGCCTCTTCATCTTCACTAGTTTTTCCACCAATCCCCAAATTGTATCCTACCATAGAATTCCTCCTCAACCCCACTCGTTTGCCCAGTGGTCCTTTATCCCCAAACCCATCACTAAGGACACAATAAAACATCATGTCATTTCAAGACAGGAAATGAAGAAACTGTACAATTATGGAAAATTTCCACTTTGACACTTGAGGGATACTGCTCAATTTCTCTACCTGTATCTAAAATAGCCAGTGACTATCCAAATGTGGAAAAAATAATGAAATAGTTGCAAATATTTCTCCTTTTTCCCTGAAAAAACTGAATTTTCTACTTCTAAAAGTTAAACATCTAAACATCTAAAAGCACTGGTGCTATAAACAAAATACAGATATCTGTTATTAACATAAATGGTGGAAACAATATCCTTTTCATTCAACATAATTACCACTGCACAATGTCCCAGAAAAGTATTAACACCATTATTATTATTACTAGAAAAGGCACATGTTCTATCAAAGAATTTCCATTCAAATGTACAGAGCATCAGGTAAGTCTAGCTGCTGTAATGCAAATTTTATGTTTGCATTTGATGAACAGGTAAATGTATACTTTGCTGGCTGTACAATGTTGATGTTTAAGCAGTAATTAGCATTCAAAGTCACCTGGTTAAGAGAAAAGTGGGCAGTCTAACCCTTTCTTCATAGTTTTGCTTCCGTCTGTCTGTACACTAAGATACTTTCTAAGAAAAAAGTATAGAAAATTTTGCAATATGTCCTAAAATCTGATTTCACAGATCATATTTGATTTGCTCTTAAACAGAGCCCTTCTTAGAGATACTCAAGGCCAAATTTCCAGATTAGATTTACTCTGCAGTTTTGCTCCCACAAATATTTGTTGGTGGCGTTAGGTCAGTTGGACATGTAAATACCTGATTGCATCTAAAAATTGGTTACTTTGATCTCCAGAGGACTTTAATTGTTACTACAAAGTACTGCTTTTCCAAATCTGGCCAATCATTCAGGCCCAAAACTTTGTATCATTAACCTTTTTTCTCCCTTCACCTCCTCCTCCCAAAGAGAAGTCAAGTAGGAAACCAAAATTTTTAAAACCCATGAGTTTCTCTTTATTAAAATTTTACTACATATGCATTCATTTAAATTTCCCAGTGATGTTTGATTTTATTTTCAATATTAGGCCCATTTTGCTAGGTGCTGATTGCCATTAACTCTCATTTGGAATAATGTGAATTTATTTTTATTTTTTAAGATCACCTTCCTGCCTTAGTAAGCTTTCCATGATGATTTTCATCAGGCTCCTCATTGATTACCTGCTCTGTGTTACTGTTATGGATGCCCAGAACACTGGCAGGGAGTAACTGCTAAATAAATGAACAGTGTTAAAGATTTGTTGATTTTCTCCCCAAGTACTTAATATCTGTGTCTCAACTGGAAAGTCATTCAGCTGATGTTAGCTTTTTTTTAAAAAAAATATACTCCACTGTAAATACATTTTAAGAAATATTAATATATTTCAGCTATTTTACCACCCTTTGTAACTTCATCTCCCAGTCTGTCTTGTAATTTTCTAATTTGCTCCTTCACTGATTTCAAGTCTTTTTTCCTCAGTTCTGGAAAAAACTTTGATAGAGATGCTAAACATAACTTATAGTGTATGCATGTTTCTCTTTGCAATTCAAATATTAATCTTAGGCTGATTTAAGAGACTTCTCTTCTTTTTACAGTATTTTACTCTTGATATATGATGCCTAAGGGGAAAAATGATTTTTTTCTTGATTGATCTGTTATTTATTTAATTCTGGGGAGCTCTATATGTTTGTATAGAAGGTATATATTTCTCTTCTATATTTACCAAACCTCTAAACACTCTTGTATCGAAAAGGCTGCAGTAATAGGAAGTCAACAGAGAATTCTGGTTTCGACAGCAAAGCAAGCCAAGCTCCAACTGTTTAAACAGCCTGAATTCTGTAGTAAAAAGAAAAACGTAAAAAGGAAGGCCCGAGGCCAAGGCCACTGAGATAGACAGGTATTTTTAGATCACTTGTAGATGACTCTAATACAATTCTACACTACTTCTTTAAACAAAATGCAACAAAACATAATTATTTAAGCTCCTTCTAAGCTGTGTTTTCTTTAGGAAAACACACAGATTTTTGAGGAAGCTAAAGTACACTCCGGTAGAAGTAAAAGCACCGGTGCTATAAACAAAATACAGATATCTGATATAAACATAAATGGTGGAAACAATATCCTTTTCATTCAACACATTTACCACTGCACAGTGTCCCATAAAAGGGACGGAAAACAAAGAATGTTGTTGGTATTTATTTTCCCCTCCAAAGGTACAGAGGGGCAAAATCTTCAACTTACTCGGTGCAACAAAAAATTACTTAAACAACTAAGATATTAAGTATTAACTATGAGTTAATTTTATTTCCATGTGCCTTCACTAGACTCAGTCCCCATTGCACAGATCCAGCAGTAGAAGGACACTTAAAATTGCCCTATGCAGTGGGAGAATCCACAGCTTGTGTAGCCCACACACCCCACTTTGGAGGTAGGGTATTGTGTTCAGAGCATAGTTCACTCCAATGATCTGGAACCCTTCCTGTTGGTATTGTAACAGGGTTAGCTGTCTCCTGTGCATCCCCTCAGAGTCTAGGATCACACTACGTGCAGCCTGCCTCTATTTGTTCCCTCTTTAGGTCCCTTAAGAACTCACTCAGTTCAAAGGTAGTTCAAATGATCACCTTGTGGGGGTTAAATTTATTGAGTCTTCCAGTATACACTGGCCCTCTGGACCCCAATCGTAGTTCAGTGTTTCTCTCCTGTCAGGTCAAAATAACAAAGACATACTCACAGATTCTTTATCCCAATTTTCAGCTGGACACAACCCCTTCTCTGAGGGACTGTCTTTCTGTTTCCCAGCTCCTGCTTGGAGTTTGCTTTTCTCCTCAGGCTGTCTCAGCTGGTATCTTTACTCTACTCATTCAGGGCCCTGCAAGAGCCCTCTTACTCCCTGTTGTGTCTACAAACACAGCTCTGGTGTCCTGGGCTTCCCCCCTCTCAGGGCAGTTTTTTATCCTGGAATCACCTGACTCATCTCAGGATTTGTCCCAGCTCAGCTTTGTCCCAGCTGTCCAGCCCATAAGGTATACCACCCTGTTATTGGTATAAATTAGAGGATTCCTGAGGCCGGTCCCAGGACTGAGAGGGAGGAGGGCTGGGAGTGGCAGAGGGGATATACCACCACTTACACTCTCTTCTTAAATGTGTTAAGGTCAGATCAGCTAAGCTCTATATCATCAGGAACCCAATGGCACATCTTGTGAATAGAGAGAGAGAGACACACACACATTCTGGACTGATGAGGATTAACAAGCAATGGAGAACTGGGCCTTGTATATATGAGGATGGGGACTATTCCAGTTACATACATTCAATGATGGCTGTGACATTTATCTCTTGTGAAAAGGCTGCATCAGTGCTCACATAACTGCATATACCAGTTTTAGCACTTGGACTTACATTCCGAAATGAAATATGTCCATCAGACAACGGAAAGTTATGTGCAGATGAGACAGAAGGGGTTTCCTTAGCAAAACCAAGTAGAAGGCAGCAAAGAGATTGCTTTTGGCTTATAACTAAAGGAAGAACATGACATTAAAAGTTTATGCTAGGTGGGCACTGAATGAAAAGCAAAGATGGAGAACAACCATGAGTGAACAAAACAGGTAGAAAGCTCTGTGGAGTCAGGTGAACTGGGCAGGAGAGAATTTGGAAGAAAACAGTATGCCATGAAAGTAAAAATATAGTTGTATTATAGTCATGCTGACTGTTAATTTTGACATGAGATTTTACATATTTTCATTTCAGTTTGTTAATGTTCACTCATCAGCCCTACCCGTTGTACTGAGAAATAAATTCTCTCTCCATTCATGCCACAAACACAGCAGGAAAACTCTTTGAAAGAGATCAGCAATAGCTTATTGGTAAATGCTGGTCAGCGAGATGGACTCTCTTTGTTTTGTTGGTTTTGTTTTCCTCAGTATATTACATCAAGGAAGCAGAAATGAAAACCGATGATCACAGCAGGAAGAGTGAAATAAAGCTGGAAACTGCTTCCCACTGTTTTTGTTCAAGCACTTAAGGTACTGCAGAAAAATCTTAGATCTTTGTACAATTACAAAATAATAATCTTGCCATTCCAAATGTTTCTTCATAATGAAACTTATCAATGTGTTTTTACATGAACCAAATTAAATCAAGTATAGAAAAGACAGGTGTGCCCTGGCAGATTTCCCATTGTTTTTATAGTCATTTTTCCAGCCATCAAGTGCTGCAATATAAGCTGGCTCCCTCTTTACAGTCAGCTTTCTTGGCTACATTAGCTCAGAGAGAGACAGGTGTGGCTTTGTGCTCTAAGTATATGACACTTTGCAGAATCCAGCTCATCTTTCAATAGGTCACTGTTTCAGCTACATTGCACTTCATTTATTTATACTTTCGCATTCCTGACATGTTTCCATACTTGTAAATAGAAATGTTTGAAGATTTCTTCTTTCTCTAATTATCATATATACATTTACTGAACCAGCTACACCATTAATAACATTTACTAATCCAATAAAGATAAATATTGCATTTTAGATCTTCTCATTTTAAAGCAAACCTTAGAAAGGTGTTGAATAGAAATACACAGTATGGTATTGTAAGGAGATGCCTACAAAATATAACACACCCTTTCTTGCTAGCCATTGACTTTGTACAGCACAAGATTTTCCAACTTCAAAACAAGGTCTGCACCTTTCTAACATATAATATGTAGTCAAATAGTAAAAGAAGATTGTTATCCTTAGAAAAAATTATCTCAGGAAGTTGGACATCTCAGATAGTTAAGAAAGCACAGCCTAAAACTGGAGGCTTTGTTTTGCTTATATACAGGGCCGACGACAGGAATTTTGGGGCCCCGTACGCAGATTGTGCGGGGCCCTCCCCGGGCCGGTCTCCCGCCGCCCGCCCCCCCCCCCCGGGCCGGTCTCCCGCCGCCCGCGGGCCCCAACCCCTGCATGCGCTCTGGCCGCGTGGCCCGGCCAGGAGAAGAAAAGGGGGGTGGGGGGAGGCTACTGGGTGCCGGGGGAGGGGGCTGACGAGCGCTGCAGCGGCTGCCCGGAGCCGCGCCTTGCTCACAGGCCCGGCGACAAGGGGGTACAGCTGCGTACCGGGCCCGCCCCGGATTTAAGGGGGGGGCCCCCCTTAAGTCCAGGGCCCAGTACAGCTGTACCCGTTGTACCACCCTGTCACCGGCCCTGCTTATATACATGAATTGTTCATTCAATATCAAGATTATTTCAGCCAAACCAGGATATCTGGATAAGGTACAAGGGCAATGATAGTGCCCCTTAGATGCTGGTTACCTAACATTTGCCACTATAAAAGATTCTTGCAATTTTTTTTCAGAAACGTTAACAGCTTCCCTGTTTGAAGCAGGCGTTTGAAATTCAGCAGAAAAGCATGCAGCCAGAGGAGTACTTTTTCTTTTCCCATTACATTCCAGTCAGATTTAGTTGAGTTATAAACTGTTTAATATCGCCACTCCCATTCTCTCAAGATGCTTTGATTCATGCCAAAATAATAGCTGAATATTAACATGCTAGTCTAAGCCTGAATCCATACCACTATCAAAGTAGCAGTAGCAGAAGATGACAATGCACTGGAAACCCATAGAGCAGATAGATAATTCTGTGGAAAAAAATTAGTACGAGATCATATAATTGAAGATTGCATCATAATGCATACGTAGATGAGGGCTGAATTAAGATTGCACAGGCAACCTTCATTCTAGCATTTCCTAAATTCTGAGTGCTTTACTTTGCCACCTTACTGTTCTCTTATCATAGTTTTGTTTTCTGATATTTCCTAACATTTTAAAAAGCAAACTGAAAAAACTGAAATTCCATCACATTGAAGTAGACTGATGGGTCATGAGCAGGTTTGGAATCATTAGCTCCATAGCACCATCCTCTACTACTTGAGCTAATAGAGTAACTCATCACAATAGTAGACTATTATCTTCTTGTAGACCTGTCGTCAGAAGGCGATGAGATACACTTTACCAGGGTGTTTCACAGCTATTTGCTAGACAGCAGAGAAATGTTGAGACTCAACAATTCAATTCCTGGTTTGGCTGAAGAGTGTTCTCCAGTAATTATAGACTCTTCTGCCATACCACTTTATCCTCTCTCTGTCCTGTTTTACTCTTATACTCCCTCCCTGGTTCTTGATTCTGTAATCCCTTGCTGCTCTCCCTCCAGCTTCTGCCTGTCCTGCCCCTCTCTCTCCTGACTCTGTGGTTCATTCCTGACTCTCTGCTCCTATTTTTCCCCACTCCCTGACTCTCATCCTTGTTTGTGCTTTGTTCACCCCTTGGTCCCTCTCCTTCCATATCCTTTCTTGTCCTCACTTCCTTTGTTTTGCTGTAGCCTATGACCTTCCCCTCCACACTCCTATCCCTTTTCGCTGCTACTGTCCATCTCCCCACTTTTTCCCATGTATCTATTCTCTTTGTCCCTCACAGACGCATCATTTCTCCCTCTCTCCCCCTCAACTCCACATTCAAGTCAGGGTGCTTCCTTCTTCCCCTCATTGCTGTGGGGCACCAGCAGACGAAACAAAGAACTCAGAAAAGACAGCTCCCTGCTCTCAGTTGCTGTGGCCGGGGCCATGGCAGCCCCCCAGGAACTGAGAGGAGCAACTGCAGGGAAAGTCTTGCTCAGCGCCTGGAGCCCCATGCTGTGTGTCACTGTGCCAAAGGGACATGGGCAGTGAACATGGACTCTTTGGGGAATATAGTGCTCTAACTAGTCTGTACTGAGCATAGGCTAATGTGCAATTTTTAAGAGCCTCATAAGTTGGCCAACTCTGTGCAAATTTTCATGGGTCTGACAAAAGGCACACCCTTCACACCAGAATGAACCCCCTGCCAACGTTAAGGTTCCTCCTCCAAAGGTTGGAGGCACTAAAGCTTCTCAATGAAATTGTAGGTATTTTAACATGGGCAACACATGCATTTTAACCTAACCTTGTTTTCTGAAACAACTAAATTGTTTTAGCTGAAACGTCCCAAAAATGTTGGACACTCTGTATGGAATATTTCCGATTAAACAGTTCAATCTTGTCAAAAGCTATAAGGAAATGAAAATAGGGTCTTATAATGCAAAGTGTTAAGCAACCTTAACCACAGGCAGCACTACCTTCACCATCTGTAATAAATATTAGACAAAAATAATTTGAGATTTGAAGGGCTGGAAAATAAGTTCACAGGAGGTCCACATTAATCAAAGATACCTTTCTCTAGTTTCCGTTTTTTATACATCTCCTATTCCCTCTAAACAATACAAATCAGCAGTGTCCCTTTCCATAGCCCCTTCATATATCTTCAGTGTTTGAACTCCAAAAACAAACATACATACCAAGCTCACCTCTCCAGAGCTCACCGCCTTCTGGTCATCAAACCTCTTTCCTGTTCCACTTTCAAGACTTTAGCCTAACAAGGCTCAGCGGCATCTCATTGTCTGAACTCTGGCTCCACAAAGCCTCCTCTTAGCTGGTTTGCATCAGGGATGTTAGAGAGCAGCCAGGGGCAACAACCACACATATACCCCATTATAGGTAGCAGTGAATGAGTCTTAATGAATATATATAAGCAGCAGCCATCTTTCCTGCCTCTCTCTCTCTAGAATAGAAATAATATACAAATACAGCAATATTTTTCTCTCTTGATTATGCATCTTTGACACAAATATTATGGGGTAAATATTATTCTCAGTTTCACCTGTCTGGGATGGAGTCTCCATTGCTTTGCACCCTGTGCAATCATTTACAGTTGTGAAAATGATTGTAAAGTGCCACAAATCAAAGTGTCTCACACCCATGGCGCACACCCTCTAGACAGGTAGAAATGACTACACAAAGTGCAAGGCAATGGAAAAGTCTGACCCAGATCCTCATGTACAGCTCAGAAGAGCACACATTGTAGCTCAGGAGTGAAGGGTAAAGAGGACTTTTGTAGGTCTCTATCCCTCAGCACATGAGCTCTGTTGACTGTTAATGACCCCATGGAGCCAATATGGCAACTTAGGATGGATGTGGTGTACACAAGCCGCAGCTATATCTCTTTTCACTTGCCACGACCCCGCACCCTCAGAGGGAAAAAAGGATGCTGTATGAACCACTAGACTGGCTCTGCACCACTAGGGCATCCCCCATGCTGGGGTGATCTTCCCATAGCCAGCTCTGTTGCTTTAGGGCCACTCTGTACTGAGTGAGCAGTGCAATATGGCTGCACTGCAGGAGAGAATCTATGATTCATTCCCTTAGAACCATCTCTAATGCAACATAAGGACAGAGTGGAACAGGTGTGTTATATGGGTTAACCACTGATGTGATATAAGGTTTCTGGGCAGTTAACTCTGGCCCCTGAGTTACCTGCAAATTTTCTTTGGAGGCTGTACTTTGACCCAAAGTCCGACACTTTCTGCTTAACTCACACCATTATTTATGTCACATCATTGTATGGCTCCAGACAGCCGTGTCTTCAATAGAGCCAACTGTATTTTATAACATTTGATTAATCTGTTTTTCCTTACTACCTTCCTCACACGCAGAGGGATTATGTTAAAGAATAAATGAACAGAATCAGGAACTGGCAGGCAGTTAAAAGCCTGCCCAAAATATCAGTTGAGAACAGTGGGAAATATCGGAGTTGAAAAAGCATAAGGCTTTCGTTTGAGGATATTTTAGAGCAACTTTACAAGACATCTTTCTGTAATATCCTTCTTCAATTTTAAAGAAAGGTTTACGTTAAAAAATCAGACCATTTTATTAGAAGGGGCTTTGTCCTCTAGAAGCCGCTAAATAGATTTACATGTCTTTTCTAATGATGGATGATTTCAAAGTGGAAAAAAAAAATCTAATAAAAAGCCAAGATTTTTATTTTTTGTTGTTATGGCTTGATTCCCAGTTAATCAATATGTGGTTACTTTTGGAACCTAATATAAACATTTCAGGAAAATACCACAAAGAAATGTGTAAACACATGAAATTCCAAGTTTTGTGACAAAAAAATATTCAGTGTTTCACCTTCTTCTCTGCACTATAAGGGTTTTGTCAGGCTACAAGAAAACAATCTTTGTTGAAAACTTGGTTGAACAATCTTTTTCCACAGTGCCATGAGTATGTAAAATGGTGTGTGTACGTACTATCTCAATGTCATATATTAAGGCACTATCTCATTTTACTAGCCAGTAAAATAGAGAACATTTCAATGGGATTTGGGAATATCCTTAAGGTTTTGCATAAATCACTCAGTGTACCTTACATCAAACCCTAATACAGCATACCTACTATAATTAAGTGACGTGAACCAAATATTTTTTGAGATTTCTACGCAGAGGGGAGGGTAAAGTGTTGGGAATGTGTACCAGGACTACATATCTCTAGATCACCAGTAAGGCTTCTGATAGTGCATACACTCTATAGGTATAAGAACAAATTTAAATTAGTGTGAAGGATTTAGTTATACCTATATAACTATAGACGATTGGTCCTGCTTTAAGCAAGGGGTTGGACTAGATGACCTCCAGAGGTCCCTTCCAACCCTATATTCTATGATTCTCTATATCAGTGGTCCCCAACCTTTTGATCGCCGCGGACCGGTCAACGCGGCTGAGTCAAAGCTTGCGGCCCGGGGGCAATTTAATTTTTCACTCTCTGCTGCGGACTGTTGTATGTCCGCCGAAAAGCCGCAGAATTTATTTGATCAGCTTTACTTTTACAATTCGACGCAGCGGACTATTGTATGTCCGCCGAAAAGCCGCCGGAAGCCGGAACGGAACGGAATGCGGGAAGCCACCGGATGCGGAAGCGAAGGCGGCCCGGAGGGGAACGCGGCCCGGAGAGCGCGGCCCGGAGAGGAACATGGCCGCGGCCCGGAGGGGAAAGGTAGCAAAGGCGCCGCGGCCCGGTAGCAAAGGCGCCGCGGCCCGGTACCGGTCCGCGGACCGGGGGTTGGGGACCACTGCTCTATATTAACGATGTTATACAAAAATATGTTGTTTCCAGTGACATATTGGCTAAGATATGCTGCAGGTTTTTTTAAAAAAAATATATCACCAATAATTAAAGGAGGCTGAAATTAGGAGAATGCTCTTCACATACAATAAAGCATATATTCTTTGGCACAAATGTCTCCAGATTTGCTGTATTTGCAATCTTCAAGAGAATACAGTGAAGGGCAATGGAGAACTACAAAAGGGAAATAAAAAGCAAGAAAACACGAAAAAAAAAACCTGTTTCATAATTATGCTACAGAGTATCTTGTTAGTGAGCCCCATACTTACCAGCTCTCTGACAGTGGCATCTGACATGCTCTTCTAATGGATGAACAGGTATTTGATTTTTGACTTAATGGCACCATTTGAAAAATGTGACAACTCCCTGAGGTAAAATTTAAGATCCTGGTTTTCTGCTGAAACAGGTGAACCCTAATTGCAGATACAGATTTCAGTGTCTCATTCTATTCAGGTTCTTATACTGTGCCCATCACCATGGAATCTCAGAGCCTTCCAAATCTGGGAAATGTCTGTCATGTGTATTTACTTTCCCATCAACATTTTGGAAAGTATAAAATATTTGTGTGGAAAGCTTCTGTGAGCATTGTTAGCTGGGGAACAGGCAAACTGCTTAAGGCATTTCAGGTAGACCGTACAAAACACTAGAAAAGATTTTATACAAATCAACCCTGCACCAGCAAAGGGTCCGATGGACAAAATGACCTAATAGGCCTTTTCTCATCTCTAGCCTCTATGATTCAAACAAACAACTTGAACTTTTAATTAATCAAATATGAACACTAACACCATAGTCAATTCCCTGTGGGATAGGCGGGAAACCTCATAGCCACTTCACAAATGTTCAAAGCTTTTTTCTGTTTGATGAAGCTCTTTTGAGCAGACACAATACCTACACAGCTTTTTCAAACACAATAAACCATTTCAGTTTTCCTCTTTACTCATTTTCTGTGGAAAAGGCATATAGCTGTGATATGGTAGCGCTTAATCTATTATCCACCATTTTCATTCTCTCCCTCCCACAGCCCTCATCCAGCCACTTCTCCAGTCCTCACACAGGCATCACCACCAGCAAAAAAAATATCTAGCAAAATTTTCAAAGGTGCTGACATGACTTAAAGTGTAGGTGCCATTTTCAAAAATGACTATGTCCCAGGTCTTCATTGGGAGTTAGGGAGTACCTAACTCCCATTGATACCAACTGTGATCAGAGGGAGTTAGGTGCCTAAATACTTTTGAGGATCTGGGACTTAGGATCTTAACTCACGTAGATGGTTTGAAAAATGTACACAGCAGTTTAGGTACGAGTTTGACAAGGTTACAATACATTTTTGCCGCCTCGTTGGCTCTTCTATTTGTAATATTTGAATTTACTTTGGTACTGATGTATTTTTTGGATGTCTTCTTTATGCTCAGTCTACCTAGAGGTTCTCCTGGCACATTAAGGTTCTCAACCTACAGAAGTTCCTCAAAATAGAATTTAAAAAAACAGTGTAAGAAGCAAAGAGCACCCTTTTTTGCTATAGTTTGTTAGTAGGGTAAAAGTTTATTATAACACACAAAAAATAGCAAAAAATACCAATTTTATATTTATATACTTCCTTTCATCTCAACCTATATATAATTCAGCACCACTGAAATGCAGCTGACCCATGGGTTGTAGGCGTCAGGCAACCAAGCTGCACAACAGTGCAGGAATGTGAAATATTTTAAGAAAACTAAGCTTGCAGACTAGTCACGGGATTTCAAATGTCCACACAGACCTTGTCTACATTAGATTTTTCTGCTTAAAATATCCCACCAGTACAGATTTGCCAGTGGTAACAATGGCGGAAGCTTTAAGTAGGTAAGCCATTGTACCATGTCTAGACAATATGATAGTTAAAACACTGGCAGTTTATACCATTGTTCCCATCATTGCTAGTATCAGAGGATCTAGATCTTTTCCCAGAGGCTGACAGTCAACTGGTCTGAAATGATGAAGTGGGTTATACGGTGGGAAGCCACCAGGCCACAACAAGTGGACAAGGCCCATTCCATAAAACCCATCAGATCTGATACCTGAGTTACTCAAAGATGATAGTGTACATGTCTTTGACTGGGGAACAGATATATATTTAGCTGACATTATGGAGGGAATCGTTAAGTGTCTGGTAACCTGGCTGAATCTGAGCGGGGGAGGCCACCCAGTTAATTCCAGGTGCCTCCTTGTGGTAATGCCCAGTGGAGGTACTCATTTAATAAGGTGCATAAGATCTCTGATAAATTGGAATTGGAAGTGATCCCCTAACAGAGGTGGGAAAATATTTTGGGTTCCTCATTTCCGGTACAACAGGGAGAACCCCCACATCACTTTTGCCTGCCCCTTAATCCTCTTACAGGGACAGGATAGTGGGGTCTCATCAACAAGCAGAGATCAGCTGTGGAGGAGTGGGAAGCTGATGGCAGCCATCCACCAGGTGGAAACAATTAAGGAAGAAATTAAGGCATTAATTTTATTAATTATAGTGGATAGCTCTCAGATGAGTTAAATTAATATACATTTGCATCCTAATTAGAACATATCTTTTGCATGCTGTTCTCCTCCCCCCCTCCCTCCCCCCCCCCCATCATGTGTCCAGGACAAAATGCAACCCCCTGCAACCTCAAGTCATTTGGCGGGACAGGGCTTTCTCTGGACTTCCAGGAATAAAGGGTAGATTAGAAGAAGGCCTCTTCAGATGTCCCCTCTTCCCTCAGACAGGAGATGACCACATGGACAAGGCATTCCTGAGCTCTTGGGACTCAGGCAATCCATTTACCATGTGCACCTGCGGGAGGGCACATAAACAGTCCACCAGCCTGAACCCCCTCCTCAACCCTGATTCAATCACTGACACGCTCAAAATCAGAGTAGGATCAGCTTTTTTTTGATCTGTTGTGGACATTGCACTAGTTGCTGGTTTGGGGACTGGGAACTAATTTTTTCTCTCACCACTAGATTGGCCAGGGTTGGGTGAGTTTTTTCAATTTTCCCACGGTAGCTCAGTGGCCCAGTAGGGTAGGTTAGAAGGTAAGGTGCAAGTTGTTGCAATTTAGCAGGTATCCAGAGCAAGTACTCATTTAATAAATATCTAGTTCTTTGATCAATCAGAATTGGAAGCAGACTTATGAGGAAGGTACCCTCCTAAAAAAGGTAGGTATCCTAATGTTAACCCCTTTCCAAACCCCCTTATAGAAGGGGAAGGTGGTAGAGTCTCAACAGCGGGCTAGGATCAGCTGTGGAGGTGTGGGGGGCTGATGGCAGCCCTCCCCAGGTCGAATCAGGGTGGATTAATTTAAATCAAAGTGATACGAGTGAAGGATATTGTTTTGCATTTGCACTTTTTTAGTTATTTTACTAATGAAGGGTTGATTCTCTTTGATTGGTAACCATTAAAATATGTTAATTTGCAACCAAATACAGCCCTTGCACTAAATGTGGTACTACTTTTGCTATCCAGGAAGATAAGTTATATCCATACATATTTTATGTTAGAAAATGGTGAATGACATATCTTGCTATTCCAGATAATGTTATTAACCAGATAATGTTAATTATTTACTTGTTATTTGTGTCAAGCTGTATTTGGATGGAAATTGGAGTTCAATCAAAATGGACGAAAACAACATTTTAAAATTATGTTTATTAGCTATATAAAACCACCTTAAGTGTACTGGAGACATAAGGGGAAAAAGTAAGTTTATCAAAATATGTGCTACTTTTAGCCTAACTGATTTTCTAAACAACGGAAGTATCTGAAAGTTAATGAATTGAACTAATTGTTTTTGGTCCCCATGCATTCAAGATCTTAGAACTAGTAGATATTATCATCTCAGAACTTGTTTGTATTCATATATTGGAAGAAGAAAAGACGCTCACCTGCTTTTTCAACTTTCAACTGATTTCTCAACTTCAAATGAATTAGTAATTGAATTGAACTAACTGAATAAATTGAAAAGAAGGACATATTCTCTCTGCACTAGAGTAACCAGACAGCAAGTATGGGACAGGGGGTCGGGAACCTATATAAGGAAAATCTCTGAATATCGCGGCTGCCCTATAAAATCGGGACATCTGGTCACCCTACTCTGCACCTGCATAAGAATCACTGTTGTTAAAAGTTATTTTAGCACTTTAACCTACTCTGGTACCATGTGTCTAGCCATGAGTTCCACCAGTTCAGTGGTTTGACTTCTTTTAAAATTTGGCAGCAACGATTTATTATTTGAAAATATTTTTATTTCATTTATATTTTAATAGATTATCCTAAATTTAAGCCTTAACATAGGTATTAAATTTCAAATTTGATTTTCAATTGATTTTAAAATGTATTATTTAAAAAATCAGATTTAAAATTAAAAATGTTTGATTTTTTTTAAAAAATATTGATTTTTATCCACTGTGGTAGAAATGATTAAGAAATGAATGGTATCTGCACTATATAAATTATTGCTGGATAGTTCTCAGATGAGTCAAATTAATAAAACTGCAGCCTGCCTAATCCAAAAGTCTTGCATCTCATGTTTTTGTTTGTTGAGGACAAAGGTGGGAGCTTTAAGTAGACAAGATATTGGAGTATGTCTAGACAACAGGATATTTAAAAAATTGGTAGCCAGTTTATACATGTGTTCTCATTATTGCTAGTATCAGTGGAACTATGCAAGCGAAAGCAATTATAGGAATTTTAAAGAAAAGAATCTAGTGTAAACCCAAACACAGAATAGCTGATACCATATTCTTAAAGGCCACATCCAAAACACAAATGCAACAATAAGCAGGATAGCCCCCTTATTCATCTGCCTCAGAAGGATGAAGGACTACACTAACTATAAAGTTGGGTGTGTGGGGATGTGATAACACATATTAACTGAGTTGGTCTCCTCTTTCTTCCACACTCCACGATACTTGGTTATCTCAATATGACTTCACACCACGGGGGTTATAAACAGCTTTCAGAAAAGGTGACGAAAGCAAAGAAAACAGAACACCACAATAATGAACAAATCAAAAAAGAAAAAAAAATCAATTGGTGTAAAAATATATTGAAATACCAGAATTTTTGAAGTCTCTTTAAAATATTTTTATTTTAATCATATGTAAATATATTCTTATGTTATGATGCTAATCAACCCAGGTAGTTATAATAAAATAAGGGCAATGGCAAAACCTCATCATCTAATCACATCACTTCTTTCATCCTAGACATTTTAGTAATATATTATTCACCACCACACTACTGGAGTTTTATTTGTGTAAATAACTCTTATTCTAAAATTGACTAGGTATAATAAATTATGTCTAACATTCCCCAATTATGAAACACTTTCTTTAATTAAATTATTTGTATAATTTTAATGCAGATAGTGTTGGGAAATGGAGCTAAATTTGTATTTTAAACAATTAAAAGAAAGAATTAGTTATTAAATTATCTGCATAATATGTTCTTATTTATGAATGCTATTTATTAGTTTTGTAAAAACTTTCTCTATGGAGCTCTGATAGCAGCCTTAGACTATTGCAACAAATGGGTTTTCAGAAGAATTCTATTTTAAATCTTAAGAATCAAAACAAAATAGATTTAGTTCCACAGTAAAAAGTAAAAATAGGTGGGGGTAGCCCACCTTCAAGCTGAATACTTCAGAAGTAGAATAAATTGGGGAAAGTTAGAGGGGGAAAACATTTATTAAAATACAAATATAGCATACAGATTGACCAAAAATGTGGAGAAAACTTTTCTAATTCAAATTCATCAAGAACCAGTATTTATCACTTCCATTCCCTCTTTCATGAACTCCTCATACATAATTGGATCATATGCGAGATCTGTATTGTTTCCATGTTTAACTCCTTTTTTTAAGACTCACTTCTGCTGTGCTGCCTAACTTTAGGCACACGAGTAGCTCCTTATCTCCCATCCTCTTGAGCCCTTCCTGCTACCTCCTTTCTCGATCACAGTGGACAACACTACCATCATGCCTGTCACTTAGGACCATAAACTGGTCAAAGATGATGCCTTGTACCTTATTCTCAGTCCTCACATCCAGGCTGTATCTAGATATGGAGGTTTCTTACTTATAACTGGAAGTTCTTTAAGATGTGTGGTCCCTATGTGTATTGCATATATAGGTGCACATGCACACCATGCACTTGAGACTGGAAAATCTTGTAAGTAGAATCCATTGGTCCATGGCTGTGCTCTAGAGGTTCTTGTGCTCAACATCAAGGGTATAGGTGTGGCACGGACCAACCACTTCTCCATTTCCTTCTCTACCATGAATCCAGACAAACTTCAGCACCTTGCTAGGAGGGTGACTAGTGGAATATAGATAGGGACCATACATCTCAAAGAACCTCTAGTTACAGGGAAGTAACCTTCATTTCTTCTTTGAATGCTGATCCCTATCTGTATGCCACACATCAATCACTGGTAAGCAGTAGTCAAGTAGTAGCAGGATGCAAGGATGAAGACTGTATACATATCTGTAATACTGCCATCCCAAAGACTGCATCCACAGAAGAGGCTTGGATTGGCCTGCACAACATGCGGCCTTGGGGCCATATGCGGCCCACACAGGCTCACTGTGTGGCCTGCGGGGAGTGAGTAGGGGTGGGGCAAGACAAGCGGAGAGGTTGGGGGGAAGCGGATGGGGGCGGGGCAAGGGAGGGACTTTTCAGACGTAGCTGGGTTTTTTGAAGTAATATGGCCCTCACTGCTTTCCGATTTGTGCAGGCCTGGATTAAAGCATAACACCTTGTGAAGGCAAGGATGAAAATCCATGTTGCTGCCTTAAAAACATCCAGGATAAGCACTTCTTAAAGAGATTTTTCTGAGATTGCCTAGTGGAATGGACCCTGAGCCCATCTGCGGGAGGGAGATGTGCTAACTGATAGCAAAGGAAGATACAGCCAGAAATCCAATTAGAGCAGAAGTTCTCAAACTGTGGACCACCAGTGGTCTGCGAGCTCCATTCAGGTGTTACCATAGGACCTAGGAGCCCTAGTCATGGACCAGGACCCTATTGTGCTAGGTGCTGTACAAACACAGAACAAAAAGATAGTTTCTGCCCCAGGGATCATGCAATACAAGTAGAATTTGAGACTGATGGATACACATAGATGGCGTAATGCAAAGAAACAGATGCACTATTGATCAGCATGCCAGCTGCCTAATCATAGCCCAAGTTTTCTGTAGGCATCACAGCAAAGGCAAGTTTTGAGGGTGGGATTTGAAGGTGACTAATGAGTGGTACTAATGGTAACATTAATAAATAATAATGCCAGAATCTGCCTAACTTTAAGAATCCAAATAAAAAAAAAGTTGGTATCAGTTTTTACGATTCAGGACAAATTAATTTAGCAGCTCTTCCACTACTTCCTACCCTTCCAAAAACTGCATCACCTGGGAGCATTCATTTCAGTCGCAAATTTTGGTCAGCCATGAAGAATGTGACATATGTGGAGAAAGCGCTCTTTGCAGTTGTTGGAATATCATTTGCTCTCACCGTGCCTGCTTCAAACATTACAAAAAAAAAAAAAAGCTCATTTTCTATGCTGTTGCTTCTCACTACCTTATGAAGACAAGAAACCCCCATATGTTGTAGAATTATTTTCAATGTCAATTTCTTGTTTATCACTTTTTCCACCCTATGTATTTTTTAGTAACTGATAAGTCTCCCTGGGATCTAGATACAGCTCTGATAAAGAGCTGCTTGACTGTTGCATTCTTGTCACACACATTCTTATACACATTTTATCTCTATATAAATGTATGTAAACAAAACTATAAAAACACATTTGTATATATATATATATATATATATATATATATATGTCCCTGATAGTATAGACAAACACACATACAAAACAAATGCATATGTGCACTCATACATAGAGTAATTCAATGGCATTTCCATAGAGAAATGGGGAAGTTATTGTTAAAATGTCTGTCATTCTTGTAAAGGAAACAGCAATGAGCTGGGCATAAAATTTGCATACAGCCCCAAGCACAGAGGTTCCTGTATATGTAGTGTTCTACTGTTCTTGATGATGGGCATATCTGGCAGAAAGATTCTGTCAGGATTAGCTCAGGAAAACACCCCCCCAAGGAGATAATTTGAAGACATACTGAGAATTTCCCTCAAAACATGAAAATAAACATGAAATCGCCAGGAAACTATGTACACTAAAATTTACCACAAACACTAAGCCACACACCAGGGGATAATCTATTTCAGCTAATTAACACACAGCCATATACAATATTGTTAGAAGTGGCTGCCACTTGGAACTGATTTAGGTCTCATATTGCTCAAATAAACTTGGGAAGAAAAGGTTCTTTACAAATGTGAAGGGAATGGGGGAAAAAAAGTAAAATAGCTAACAAACAGGTTGAGATTCTTTGGATGTCTTATTTACTCTTCCAGCATCGCAGGGTTTAACACTATTAAGATGTAAAATAAATAAATAAAAACGAACTGTCCCTTCCTTAACTTTAACTCTGCTTTCTGTGAAGTTAAAAAAAATACATAGTGCCCTAGACCTGTCACTTCAAAAGTATAAAAAAATAGTTTATAACTTTACACTTTGTAAACATTTTGCAACAAGAACTACTCATGTATTTTGGCCACTGAAATGGTAATGAACTCTACTGGGATCTAGGGAGGAAGCAATCTATGTAATACATATCTTATTTTAAACAAATCTTACCAACAATACATTTTTTTAAAAATTACTACCAATTCCCTGGATTCAAAGGATGTATACACCAGTCTCTTTGCTGGGAGTGAGAGAACATGCCTAGTGCAATTTCATAATATCAGACCCACAAATATCTAACTGAGAGGGATAATAGAACACCATAGAACTAAAGTACATGAAAATATGTTTACAAAAACTCATAGGAAATCAGACAATGATTTCTTTTTAGCATTTTATTTACCAGACTAATTAATTTAGCTGTAGTTATTTAGCTGTGTATTATGCACATCTTATCGAAATTGCCAATGAATACAGAATAAGAAAGATTAAAAACACATTCCATTTAAGACTGCTGATTTACAAGAAAAAAAGCTCAAAGTGAGTGTGTAAACTAAAATGCATATTAACCCAGGAAGTCCATTCTCTGAGATCAAGGGATCTTCTCAGAAACATCTGAACAAATTTAAGTGTTTAAGAGACCAGTGGAAGCAAGAATACAAAACGAGAATGAGAAATGGACCTAACAGAATCCATATCCATAGGATTTAAAAAAAGTTAAACAGCTACAAAACATACTAACGCCAACGCTAACGCCAGAATTGCATGCTATTGGCATATATCCAGCATGACAAATGATGGTCAATTTTCAAAGTCCAGTGAGGTGAAACTTTAAAACTTTCCATCAGGACTATAAATTTATGGAAAAAAATTGATGAGGTTAGGTAAGGACAAGTAGATCAATAGAAGAATTCCCCCCATCTCTCTCATTTATTTAGAAATAAATTGGCACCATAAGATTTAATTAATGACTGGAAGGGGAAACAGAATATTTTAGTTATCAGGGAAACTAAAATAGATTCTCATGTGCCATGGTCAGGGGAAAATATGTTATCCTCTATTATTTTAGGGGGTGGAGGCCTCATTTACCCAATTCCTTTCTGAATGAAAAAGAACAGATGCGGGACCAGCCTCAGACATAATAAATGCAGTCAACCGAGCAATTTGATAAAAGGTGTTACCACTGTGGACTTGTGGCCATAAAATATTGCTTTGTCCTTTTAGACTTTGGTGTGGGCCATATGGTCTCTGGGAGTAAAATTTTCTATTTTCTGTGTCTAAGTGACTTAAGCCCTTAATCACAAGATTTTTGTGCCTAAGTATGTTGAAGAATGAGAAACAATGAGTAACTTGTGGAGTTGTATTAGAAACAGAACAAGAAAGAATGGCAATAGAGAGAATGAGCTAAGGACAGAGAAAGATATGGGGAGACACAAGGGGCGGAAGATGTGAATTCTTGGAGGCAGAGATGCTCGGGAAAGATAAGAGTAAAGGAATCAAAAGTAGCTTTGCTAATGTAATGATGAAGTCACAAGAGGAAAAAGAGAGAGAGAGAGAGAGAGAAGTAGATGGGAGTGCGGGGGGCAGGAGAAACTTCCCACATCATCTTGAAATATTGCCAGTAGGGGAGCACACTCATTAGCAATGCTACAAAAGATATAAGAACGAAGTAATAATCCCCAAGAAAACAGTGATGCAGAAGGAACACCATCAGAAGGAAAAAGAGAGGCCTATGGATTGCAGTGGGCAAGGCCACTAGTTTAAGATTAACAGAGATAATGGAGTTTGTGGGTGCAGGGATGAGGTTGGTGAGAATGTGTGTGTCTCCTGTTGCACTATCTACCAAAACTATCATCATCATCATAATTGAGTATCTCAAACAAGCAATTTTTCTCACACCACTTCTGTATTGTCCCGGTTTCACAGATGGAAAATTAACACACACACAGATTTAGTGACTTGTCCAGGGTCACAGAGACAGTCTGTGGTAGACCCAGGAACTGAACCCAGATCTCCTGAGCACCAGTG
This sequence comes from Sternotherus odoratus, assembly GCA_032164245.1. NCBI lineage: Eukaryota > Metazoa > Chordata > Testudines > Kinosternidae > Sternotherus > Sternotherus odoratus. Next base: position 58,596,688 of record JAVMKO010000007.1, on the reverse strand, counting down.
CATGTCTCTCACTTGTACTCCCTTTCTCTCTTGTGCAGACTCTAACTTGTATGGAGCTTAATAAAAATCTGATGAGTGCTGCCCTTGCGCAGGCCTTACATGTTTTCCAAAGATGACTCCTCTGGTATCTAGGCATCATCTTTTCCCCTTTCGTTTTGGTAGAAAATTCCCTCCCCGCCATCCCATAGGTTTTCTGCAAACATAGAGAGTGGGATGGGAGAGAGAGAGAGAGAGATGAGATGAGAAGAATGAAAATACAGGGCAGGAAGTATATGACTCTTACTCCATTGGTAATGGGAAGTGCAGATGACAATGGTGGGGATAGAGGAGATCTGTTGGGGTAAAGAAAAGGAAGAGGGTGAAGAAGAGGGAAAGAACTCATCTCTGGTGAAAGAGGGAAAACTGAAGCAAAGGTAGAATGGAAGGCAGAGATAAAATAAGAGGGGGGTCTCTCATCGGGGAAATAAGATTTGGAACAGAGGAAAGTAGAATTATAAAAAAGAACAGAGAAATGTTATATGGAAAGTAAAGTTCTCATGTGCCCTAAAGCAGTATTGTCAATATGGCTGCTCCAGTTCACTAACCTTAAAGCAAGAAAGGCCTGAAGCTGGTGGTTTCTGCAGAGCTAGAAGCACATATTTTAATAGTGCAGGAGAAGGGTATGAGTGATAGCAGAAATTAATATGACCCCATCTCAATGCAACAGTCATGCTGGTCTGGATGCAGGGGGTATAATAGTTACAACGTGGTAGGAATTTTGTTTGCTTTCTCTTTTGAACTGATGCCTCTGATGTCAGAAATAGCCCCAAGAAGGTTAATGGCAATAGATTTTCAAACTGGAAATAATTTATATGTATGAAGAACCCATTCTGAGAAAAAAAGGAAAGATCTGTTTGAAGATTTGTTTTGTTGGAATTATGATTTTGGAGGGTGATTCTAACTTTTAAGCATAAATACAGGAGTGTTGGAATGAGGAGTCTTTTTAAGTGGAGAGTGGGAATGAGTATCTGTTTAGATAAACATAAGAGTTTTGACTGAGTTGTGTATATTTACTTATGGGAAATCTCAGGGTGGTATGGAAGACCAATGTGTTTTTTAGGTGATTGAATGCCTTTTATCAGGGGACTGTCCCCAGACCTTTTATGAACTGGTGGTTGTGAAATTAAGTCAAATTGTTTTTTCTGTGGTCAGGTAAGAGGGCCCTGAAAAAGCTCTGGCTACTTCATAATACTGTAGCCCACCTGCTCAGAAACATATCACCCTGATACACTGCTCTGCATTGACTCTCCACTGAGTCCAGGTATTCAGTACAAGGATTGTGAAAACTTTGCATGGAATTGTTTTGAGCCACCTGATAGTGTGTCTCGATGTGATTATTACATCACACAACAGCTTCATGCTACTGGAAAATGAAACAATCAACAGAGAGAGGCTGGTGACCTTACCAACGTTTTTAAAAGAATAGGATCAAGACTACAGAATTTACTGCAGATGAAATCAGAATAATCGCTAATCTCACCAAATTCAGAGATAAATACAAAACCCATTTCTCCAACTAAAACCTTTTCTGCAATAGTACCATAAAGTCATCAGGGTTGGAAGGAACCTCAGGAGGTCATCTAGTCCAACCCCCTGCTCAAAGAAGGTCCAATCACCAATTAAATCATCCCAGCCAAGGCTTTGTCAAGCCTGACCTTAAAAACCTCTACAGGAGGAGATTGCACCAACTCTCTAGGTAACCCATTCCAGTGCTTCACCACCGTCCTAGTGAAAATGCTTTTCCTAATATCCAACCTAAGCCTCCCCACGCTGCAACTTGAGACCATTACTCCTTGTTTTGTCACCTGGTACCACTGAGAACAGTGTAGATCCATTGTCTTTGGAATCCCCTTTCAGGAAGTTGAAAGCAGCCATCAAATCCCACCTCATTCTTCTCTTCCGCAGACTAAATTCCCAATTCCCTCAGCCTTTCCTCATAAGTCATATGCTCCAGGCCCCTAATCAATTTTTCTGCCCTCCGCTGGACTCTTTCCAATTTTTCCACATCCTTCTTGTAGTGTAAGGCCCAAAACTGGACATAGTACTCCAGATGAGGCCTCATCAATGCCCAAGAGAGGGGAATGATCACTTCCCTCGATGTGCTGACAATGCTTATACTTATACAGCCCAAAATGCCATGAGCCTTCTTGGCAACAAGGGCACATTGTTGACTAATATCAAACTTCTCGTCCACTGTAACCCCCTAAATCCTTTTCTGCATAACTGCTGCCTAGCCACTCAGTCTCTAGTCTATGGCAGTACATGGGATTCTTCCATCCTAAGTGCAGGATTCTGTGTTTGTCTGTTGAACCTCACCAAATTTATTTTGGCCCAATCCTCTAATTTGTCTAGGTCCCTCTGTATCCTTTCTCTACTCTCCAGCATATCTACCACTCCTCCCAGTTTAGTGTCACCTGCAAACTTGCTGAAGGTGCAATCCATGCCATCCTCCAGATCATTAAAGAGGATATTGAACAAAACTGGCCCAAGGACCGACCCTTGGGGCACTCCACCTGATACCGGCTGCCAACTAGACATGGAGCCATTAATCATTACCTGTTGATCGCAATGAACTAGCCAGCTTTCTATTCACCTTATAGTCCATTCATCCAGCCCATACTTCTTTACATGTCACAGATTGAAATGTCACTGGAGGAAGTTTTGGAACTAATTGATAAACTTAACTGTAACAAGTCACTGGGACCAAATGGCAGTCATCCAAAAGTTCGGAAAGAACTCAAATGTGAAATTGTGTAACTATTAACTATGGTTTGTAACCTGTCCTTTAAATCAGCTTCTGTACCCAATGACTGCAAGATAGCTAATGTAATACCAATATTTAAAAAGGGCTCTAGAGGTGATCCCTGTAATTACAGTCTGATAAGTCTAACATCTGTACTGGGCAAATTAGTTCAAATGATAGTAAAGAATAAAATTGTCAGACTCAGAAGAACATAAATTGTTGGGCAAAAGTCAACATGGTTTCTGTAAAGGGAAATCATGTCTTCCTAATCTATTAGAATTCTTTAAAGGGGTCAACAGACATGTGGACAAGGGGCATCCAGTGGACATAGTGCACTTAGATTTTCAGAAGCCTTTGTCAAGGTCCCTCACCAAAGACTCTTATGTAAATTAAGTTCTCAAGAGGGAAGATCCTTTCATGGACTGAGAGCTGGTTAAAAGACAGGGAACAAAGGATAGGAGTAAATGGTAAATTTTCAGAATGGAGAGTGGTGTTCCCCAAGGGTCAGTCCTCAGACCAATGCTATTCATAATGATCTGGAGAAAGGAGTAAACAGTGAGGTGGAAAAGTTTGCAGATGATACTAAACTTCTCAAGCTAGTTAAGACCAAAGCAGACTGTGAAGAATTTCAAAAAGATCTCACAAAACTAAGTGATTGGGCAACAAAATGGCAAACAAAATGTAATGTGGATAAATGTAAAGTAACAGACATTGGAAAAAATAATCCCGACTATACATGCAATATGATAGGGGCTAATTTAGCTACAACTAATCAGGAAAAAGATCTTGAAGTCATCATGGATAGTTCTCTAAAGACATCCACGCAGTGTGCAATGGCAGTCAAGAAACCAAATAGGATGTTAGGCATCATTTAAAAAGGGATAGAGACTAGCAGGGACAGACGGACAGAGATAGTGCAGTGGTTTGAGCATTGGCCTGCTAAACTCAGGGCTGTGAGTTCAAACCTTGAAGGGGCCATTTAGGGATATGAGGCAAAAATAGGGATTGATCCTGCTGTGAGCGGAGAGTTGGACTAGATCTCCTGAGGTCCCTTCCAACTCTGAGATTATAAAATGGAGAATATTTTATTGCCCTTATATAAATCCATGGTGTGCCCACATCTTGAGTATTGTATACAGATGTAATCGCCTCATCTCAAAAAAGATATACTGGCATTAGAGAAGGGCAACTAAAATGATTAGGGGGTTGGAATAGGTCCCATATGAGGAGAGATTAAAGAGGCTAGGACTTTTCAGCTTGGAAAAAAGGAGACCAAAGGGGGGGATATGATAGAGGTATATAAAATCATGAGTGGTGTGGAGAAAGTGAATAAAGAAAAGTTATTTACTTGATCCCATAATAGGGGCCACCAAATGAAATTAATGGGCGGCAGCTTTAAAACAAATAAAAGGAAATTCTTCTTTACACAGTACACAGTCAACCTGTGGAACTCCTTGCCTAAGGTGGATGTGAAGGTTAGACTATAATAAGGTTTAAAAGAGAACTGGATTAATTCATGGAGGTTAAGTCTATTAATGACTATTAACGAGGATGGGTAAGACATGGTGTCCTTAACCTCTGTTTGTCAGAGGATGGTGCTGGATGGCAGGAGAGAGATCACTTGATCATTACCTGTTAGATTCACTCCCTCAGGGGCACCTGGCCTCTGTCCATTGATAGGATACTGGGATGGATGGACCTTTGGTCTCACCCAGTATGGCCATTCCTATATTTAACTTGCTGGCAAGAATAGTGTGGGAGACCGTATCAAAAGCTTTGCTAAAGTCAAGGAATAACACATCCACTGCTCTCCCCATATCCACAGAGCCAGTTATCTCATCATAAATGGTAACTAGGTTACTCAGGTATGACTTGCCCTTGGTGAATCCATTCTGACTGTTCCTAATCACTTTCCTCTCCTCAAAGTGCTTCAGAATTGATTCCTTGAGGACTTGCTCAATGATTTTTCCAGGAACTGAGGTGAGGCTGATCTGTAATCCCTGGATCCTCCTCCTTCCCTTTTTAAAAGATGGGCACTACATTAGCCATTCGCCATCATCGGCTGCAACAACACTCACACTCCTACATTTAATTAAAACAAAACACCACAAGATACCTTGACCCCTATCCTGTTTCTTGCCCACAGGAGAGGAAGAGATATATTGTTGTCATTCATATTGTTGGGAAGCACTAAGATATGAAGATGAGAGATGCCAATATAAGAACCTAAAGAGAGATGAAAGACACACAGATAGAGGCGCTCATTCAGCCTCTCATCTTATAAATGAAGTCTGGATGAAAGTTCATTCTAAGTCCAATTTGTACTAGCTCTAAAATGGTTAGTATAGTCACTGTTGAGCAAAACTAATGTCTCATCTACCAACATACTTAGGTCTAGATTTTTAAAGTCATTTAGGTCAGTCAGTGGGATTTAGACTGCTAGGTGCCTACCTCCCTTTTGAAAATGAGATTTAGTCTCCTAAATCAGTTATGCATTGCAAAGCTGACCACAGCAACACCTAAATATCATTCAAAAGCTGGGCGTAGGTGAATTGCTTTCACAATGCCTCCTAGCCCATAGACCTTAGGGATAAGATAGTTGGGGCCCATTCTGATCTCAAAAATGGTGTAAAGTCAGGAGTAACTTCAATAAAGTTAAACCCCAGTGTAAAACTGGTCTAAACAGAAACAGAATCAGATTTCCACATTTATACTGCAAAACATCAACTCTAAACCTTCAATGCAGTGAATACTCTGCATTAATAATGTTTACTCATGTCATATTTCAGACAGAAAAATACATTAAGAGGAAGGCCACGATTCCCAGTGTCTGTTTTCATTCCTGAAAGCTTATGATTGCATTCCAGTTTTTCCTTTGAAAATTTGATTTTGTAGCTTGACAGTGACAAAGCACTGGTTCTTTTGCTCAGTGGACCTTCCTGATAAAAGATATGCCTCCATAAGTGAGGGAATATTTCAGGTAAACCCATTCATATGGACTGAGCCTGCCCTTTACTGAAAAAGAGTTTGATCAAAGTGCCTGAATAACATCAAAGGAAAGAAACTCTTTAAATGGATTACCATGTAAATTTTAAATGGCTGAGAACACTTGAAAAACAATTTGAAAAAGTTTTATATATTGTAACTGCTCACTCATGGTGAGGGCCATCGACTATTAATAGACTGACTAATCCTTGCATATAATTAGGTCATTTCAAAATTTATTTTTCTGAGGAAGAAAACAAGGTTTTAAAATAAAATTCCTCTGTACCAGTTTTGTCCTAAAGGTTCCATCAGACATTATTTTGCCAGTTTCCTTTCTTACAACTTCTTCTAACCTTACAGCCCATCATATTAGCACATGATGTCATTGCCACTACCAGTTTAATAGCTGGGAAACTTCATTGGATCTGCAAGGAGCCAGACAACTTTAGAATAAAAGGGGAAGGTATACATTAATAGGTCCTCCTCTCCCTGGGTGATATGCTACCCGTTGGTCAGCCAGAGAGATGTGAGCCAATTATCTGCTGCTTCCCACAATCATTTATTTAAAACATGTACTGGGTTTCTCAGGCCTCTTGCCCTATATTTAGCATTTTTACCTGGGTCTGTCCTCATTCATGTGCATGTCCTGGTCAGTTCACTGCACATTCTCTGCCACGGAGTTTTCCAATTATTATAACTGCAATTAGGAAAACTAGCAAAAGATCACTCAAAAAGTCTCTTTAGGTACCTGTTTTCCCACAACCCCCATCCTTCAACTCAAACAGTAAAACAATTCTACAAAGCAGATCTAGTCTGTTACATTTAGAGTTGCCTTCTTTTAGACAGATTCACTTGCAACAAGCAGAAATGTTCTTGGAGGACAATATTATACATATAGAGAAGAAAAAAATAACAAATCATCTCTGTACTTGTTTAGCCATTTGTCATTATGCAAATTAAGATCTATGTATGACTTGCATGTAAAACAGGAGACACAAAAAAAGAAATATGCATTATTGTGATGGCATGAATAGGGGAGCTTTCGAAAAGAAAAGCAAGTGCCGCTAAAAAAACAGATTTCATGATCTATAGATATAAAAGCCTCCTTTCCACACACTAAATTTATTTCCCTCTACTTTCCACCAGTTTGTGTTTCTGGTGACAGAGCTCAGTCATTAAGAATCCCTCTTTTGGGGCTTCTTTCTTCCCCTGGAGACCACCATGTTGGAAAATGACTCTCTTGTCTAACTAGTCAAGATAGGAACATTTGCTGTGAACACCAGCTGCAGTTCTAACTTGGCTACTACACTGCAAATTGAAGCAGGGTCTTCAAGACCCAGTAAGCTCTTCTTGTTAGCCTTACTGCATTCACACAGGAACAAGATTTAATCAAAAAAGCATTCTTCTCCGTTTCTTTTGTGGCTGGATTCCCTTTACAATTTAGAAAATTAGAAGGTTTGCGTATTATAAAAATCCAGGCACTCAGTGGTGCCGTGTGCGTGGAGAGGCTATCTGTGCGTCTTTCCTTCATGATAAAGATACAGTCTATTCTAGTGAGACAATGAAAGGCTGAAAACTCCCATGCTGATAGTCTTAAATATTTTTGCTGCTACAGTGAGTCAAAGGTTAGCTCCTTCCCACCTGCATCTGACTTTGCATGTTCTAGTATACGCACAAATGTGCAGATAATAGGATTAGAAAACAGCTTGTTCATACAAGGCTCTCTCAAATGTGCAGTGTTCCCGTCTCAAATATCCCATGGTGCAGCACACTAACAAAGGAATAATAAAAATACACATTAATATGGGTTTTAAGTTTTTTGAACCTCACTTTGTGAATTTCAATGAATTTTACATTCACAGATGTCGTAAGTTAGCCATAAAATAAATAAAGAAAAGAAAACTAATATCATTAAAGTTCACCTTTCTTAATGGCAAGTTACAATAAATACAACTTCAAAATAGTTTTTTTCTCAGTGCTTTATAATTATTAATAAAGTAGAACAAAAGTCAAAATTTTTATCCAATAAGCCATAATTACTGGTTAGTATGATCAAATTTTCTCTGCTGTAGATATTAACGAGGGGCACAATGCAACAGCTTCTCAGGAAGGAACAAGAAGCTATCATTTTGGGAAGCAGACTGCTACTTAATAAGGATGTAGAAAATGGAGGAATAGGTACTAGCAACGGCTCACTTCAACACAGTTTACCATCTGGGCCACACACTCTGAAAATAATATATGGTGTATTTAAAAGTAGAGGATTTAAAAATTCAAATTTTTTATTTTCTTACACTGTGCACTTCAAAGTGTTGAACAAACAAGTGTTTTGAAGTTTCATTGCATTTATTAAAACAGAAACATTAATTGCTACTATCCACAATATCAGCAGTGATCACTCACAGAAAGCCTGAACCTGTAAGGTGCTGATTTCAATGGGAGCTGAGGGCACTCGAGTACCACACAAGGAAATAATTAGCAAGTCATAGGACCCAGGCTCATAGAGACTCGTTCAGCTCCCATTCAAGCCAATGGAAAGATACCTATTGACTTGAACAGGAGCTGGATCAAGCCCATAGTGAAGAGGATGAAGAGAAGCAAGATTAAAAGATTATACGCACTGATCACAAAGTTTGTTTACCTCATTGGTGAGTTAAAAATAAAGCAAGTGTCAAATAACTGGTAACATAGGGAAGAAAATGTTATCTAGAGTTTTTGAAAAACTCGGCAGCTTTATCAGTATCTCAATGGCAACAAATTAAACAAATTATTACTTAATAGAGAAAAGGACATTATATCTTCAAGATTCCAAGTTACACACCGGACTACTCTGATGTGCTCTATCTCCAGTGGCTCTCAGAGAAAAGACAATTAATCACAGAGAAAAAATGAATCATGTGGCCAAACAACTTAATACATAATTTTAAGGCTACTGTTTTAAGAACCCAGATTGTTATCAAAGTCTGGAAATTATTCAAATACTAGCTACGTTTAAGAGGTCTGCACTGGTAAAAACTTCCCAACCTAAACAAATGTCTCTACAAAGACTGCTGTTTTGTGGTGCAAGGGTGCTACCTACAGGCTTGAGTGGAGAATGACATTCAACATACAAAGAAGTGCAGCATTTACTTTATCTATAGACAAAATAAAAGTTTAGTTATTTGTAAGATAAGCAAAATTCATTACATGGAAAAAAGCATATTAAAATTCTTGGTGATATTTTCCACAGTTAGCCAGTTTTTGAGAATATCTAATTCCTACATCGATGCCAATATTTCTCTATCTATATGGAATTGTTTTCTATCGTTAACTTTTTCTGCTACCATAAAAGTAAATAACAGCTAAATCCTTCTGCTATATTTCAGAAATTGAATTATTTTAAATTATTTTGACATTCATAACTATTCAAAGGTCACAGTCATGGTTTTGGTCTCCCAAACCTCTAACTAGCATCTAGACAAGAAATATATGCATCATATTAAAAATTTCTTGAAACTATACCACCAGTATAAAATAAATGATAAAATTCAGTAGAGTATCATCATATGAGAAATTATTTATAAAAAGCTTAAAGATTGATCTTTTCCCAACAGTTTTGTTTAAGATTATTAAAAAATATTTAGAAATTGTAGTTTATTTAAAATATATATTTTAATTTCTATTTCCTATATCCTCTGTACGCTGCTAGCTTGTCTTATGAAGGCCTGATCCTGCAAACATTTACACGTGGGAGTAGCTTTATTTATAGAAAAAGTCCCATTAATTTTAACAGAATAAAGTGTATTTGCAGGATCAGGCTCTCAGATTATGAATTCTTCAGGACAAGAACACATCTTTCTACTTGTATGTGCTCATCATGCTGTAGACACTACAAGAATAAAAAAACCATAGTATTTTTTCATTAAATTAATTAATATTCAGACAATCCAGGGATTGTAATACAAGGATGTTGTTATTTTTTCAAAAGGCAACATGACTTTGTGACATTGGACTCCCCATTCACTTTTACCGTCGGCTACATTTTCCAAAGTAGTATAAAATGGACAAAAGTAGAGATATCTTTATGTCGCATAGTAATGACTGTGAATTTGTTTTTCCTTCTAAATATAGAATTCAGTACTTTTGCATTGAAGAATACATTTTTATATCCACAGTGACCAGAGCACATCAACTTGTCACAAGTACAATTAAATACATTTTAATACAATTAAAAGTATCATAATTAGGATTATCTGAAAATGAGTAACATTTTGCTTGTTTCTCCAAACTGGCGTATAACTCTTTAGGTACAAATATTAAGATACACCTTTGCTTAAATATATTAATTTCAAACTTCATAGCTATTTGCCCAGCAGAGTACAACTACCGGTAAACCCTTTACTTGAAATTTCCTGTAAGACTAAGCACACTGGTTAAACTGAATTTCTGAAATGAAGTTGGGATGAATTATTATTTATACTAACAATTATAAGCTACATTAGTTTGAACAAAATAAGAAATAATGTGTTAATTAGAGAAAAAAGTCAGTGCTGATGAAAACTAAGATATTAAAAGGAAATGCATAACTTTACTGCTTTAATTTTAGATGACTAAAGATCAATTCTATTGATATTACTGAATATTGTAACTAATTTTAAAATGTAATACTGAAACAATAGTTTGACAAAATTAAATCCTGCACTAGTCACAATTTTCTGATGAAAATAATCATCTGCTCACTAACTGAAAATTATCAAATAACTATTCTGTTCCCCCTTTTAAAACAAAAAAACAGCAATTGTTGATTTTTTTATGCGATTGAACTGTATATGATAATATAATTACATCACAATTAAATGAGCTCAATTCAATTTTAATTAAGGAGATAATGAATATTTTTATTAGAAATGTCTCACTATAATTAAACTGTTCAGAGAACATTTTAATAGATGTTAGAGAGAACCATATAAACTGTGAAAGTATGTTCATAACAAATAAGGCCTGAAATTAATATACGGTATAATTTCTTTAAAAATAGCTAATACTTCCTATACAGTAGTCTGTTAATTATTTTAAAGTTACCTTTCCTACCGATTGAACTTTTTCATATTTTATTAATTTAACCAAATTTGTAATGGCATCACAGTTAGTGCTTGTGGTTCTTGGGTTATTGCCTGTCTGATTAGGCAAATTAAATTTTAAATCGTATGTCCAAGTTTTATCGATTACTTGTGTGGAGCCAACAAACATTCAGATTTTGAACCTTATTTTAGAACATAAAAATAATAGAGATTTTTTTTTCTGATCAGATTTTATCAGCAAGACTGAATTTCCCTAAAAGGGTGAGTTGGGTAGCACACTTGTGTATCGCAGGTCTGGGGAAAGAATGGCAGATTTGTGTGGTCAAATCACACAAAACTTGCTAAAATAATGCTTCCAGTAAGAATTTTTTTAAAAAAAGCATAACTAGTTTTATCTGTAAATATTTATTCCTAATTCAGTGAAACATATGTAGAAAATGTATACATTTTAAAGATAAAACTATATTTCTCTAAATCTACTATTGCTTATTTAATTATTTTTTTTAATGTAGTGGGATTCCACTTATGCTTCCCCATCGTCCTGGCACTCAATGTGCACTGTGAGTAAAAATTATTTCTCGTATTGTACTGTTATAACATTATCTCCCACACATAGTTTCTCTTTCGCAGGAACAATAGTATCATTCTTTCTTTTGTTACATTTTCTGGAACATTCACAGATTTTTTTTAGAAAACTAACATAAAAAATAAATAAATAAAAGCATTTTCTTTATGAAAGCTCTATGACCTTTGGCATTATTCACTATTTAAAAACCCATAAAAGAATAGATAACAAATATATGACTCACAAATTATCAATTGTGAAAAATAATCTGGTGCAGAATTGCTGGACTAATGCAAAAAGATGGATTACTTGTCATAAACCAATAAAGCTTTCGTTTGTGAATTCAATATCTCATTTCTACTATTCGGGCTGGGTAACTTAAAATGATTTTTAAACCACATTATCTTAAAAAAATGCAACTGTTATAAAGGTGAACACTGAACTCTCTCCACCAACCCCCAACATAATCTGTCATTCTTGAAACAATTTATGGTTTGTATTCAACTATTAGCTCTAAAAAACAGAGATTACGTCACCAGAGGCTAGATTCATCATGAACAACCATACAGTACTGTACTTTAGAGATGGGCGGGGGTGTTTGTTCAACTAAACAGGCCTTAAAATGGTCTCAAGGATGTGCCAAGTCTGTCATTGCCAGACAACAGAATTTCATTCGTTCATAACTACATTTGAGAGCTCAGACAGCTTGTTTAAAAGCATTTCTGATCCTGGAGTTGGACGGAATGTTTCTTTCTTTCTTTAATTCTAGAAAGTAGAAGTGGAGAGGATGTCTGGGTAAAATGGTATGAATGCCAACCAGGGAGCCGCGCAGCATAATGTCACCAGCCTGCTGAGAGGATATCTGGGAAAGGATCTGACATCATATTCCCAACAAAGAGACTGACAGAACCTTCACCAACTGGCAAATGACAGTACCACCAAAGTAATGAATTTTTTTAAAAAAAAATCATCAGAAGATAGACCAAAATAAATGTATGGGATTTATTTGCACCCTGAAGTGCACAGAAATCCCTCACCCATTTCATGTACCCTTTTTGCCTTGTATGTGCATTGTAGTTCCACTCCTTGTAGCACAATGATATGAAAAGTATGTATATAGGAAAGTTATAGGAACATACCCTGGGTGTATGAAAAGCTGATACTGCACTTACTGTTAGTTGAATTTAGGATTGCTATCTCAGAAACAACCCTCTATCACTTCCCCCTTTACCCAACTCCGAGCTTTTGCTACTGATTTCGTTTGAATCTATCACCTTGAGTGACCCACATTATCTTAAGCCTTGGTCCCATCAAGTTTAGATATCTGATTTTAAATTAATATTTTCAGATATGATCTTAACTCTCTCTTGTGAGGAATCGTCCCGTATTTTCAAAACAAATTCCATTCGTCTTACAGATGGGGGATAAATGAAGATATAGTGGATACTTTGAATAAAGCACAGAAGGGCAGCTCAGTTATCTAGATATAGTGAGACATCTTAACTAAGTAACAGATTCAGGTTCAAATCCTGGGGTAAGATTCTTACTCCCTACTCTCAACTGGGATTGGGAGCATGCCTGTAGGTGATATGTTCTGCACTTAAGAGTGGCAAGAGGGACAGGGGATTAACCACACTGTCACTCAATAACGACAGCTGCTGGCTGATCAGGAACCACATTAACTAAGCTTTTAACTTTAAACTTTGTAAATTACTTAGGTCAAACTTGTGCAAATGGCTTGAACAAGTGAACATGGCCTATGGATTTCTTATTATCTAATCAGAATTCAAGGCACTGATCAACCACACAACCATAAAAAATGAGTTGTGCTGTGATAAAATACTGTGTTGACTGAAGTTGAGCAGCCTGTACAATGACTCAGGCACTGTTTTGCAAGTGCTGTACTTTTCCAAGAATAAAACAAGACAAAGCTTATGGACAACTAATATTATTTTATATCAATGGATTAACTAGAGCCAACCAATAAAGGTAAAACTTTACTTAAGCAATTTAACCATTTATTTATTATGCAAAAGCATAGACTATAAGAACAACCATGAACTTTATCCATTCACTGGGGAAAAGAAAAAAGTAACTAGGTGCATATCTAAGCTTAGCCTCATGAAGAATTACTTTAGTATGGTTTTTATTGTAATTCTTGACTGGCTAAGCTCTAAGTCAAAGACAACCTGCATATTTACTTTCAGGAAACTTGTAAGTTCACCATGTGCACAATTTAGACAAAAACCTTCCTTCTTCGATCTACTTTTAAGTTAAATTGAAAACAGGTGTTTAATGCTAAAGCTGTAACCAAAATATTTCCCCTTATAACCTATGACTCTGATAAGGCCTCCTTCGGAAATATAATGGTTACACATCCCTTTTATGGCTTTAACAAGCTCCTATTTTCTCTCTTCTATCCATACAATGTAGAGTCTATTTGCACCCATTCAGTACTAAATTACAGATAAAGTTACAGCAAATTTGTTTTCTCAAAAAAGCAGTGAGGCCTAATATCCCTTGAGTAATAACAGACTTGTCATTCATTCAGAAGTAGAACTGGCATAATTTTCTCTCAGAAACAAACTCTACTTCCTGTGACAATGGAGCTGTTCTTAAAACTCTGAATGGGATACAGCTCAATTTGCAGGTGTTCAGGTAGAAAGGCAAGAAGGCATTTGACCCGCAGTGGGCAATTGTTGCTGTGGTAGGTAACTTCATTCTGTTCAGTTATATCTTTCTATTAGACAGGGCTGCCAGGGTTTTCGGCTCTGAATTAGTGAAGTATGTTCAAGTGAATCAATAATTTATATAGCTATATCTCATTCATTCTGATGATATAAAGATACATACCAACAGCTAGCCACAGCTTTGGAATAAAGCAAGAGATGATGTAAGAGAGAAAAATAAACCATCCCTCTGTGTGAGCAGAACAATTACCTAATAATTATCTAATACCTTCTTAATTTCATTTTCCAACTTCTCTAATAGAGTGTGATGACAAATAGATCTTCTGTGTTTTACTGAACTTGTGTTATGCAATGTTAATACCTGTTTCACATGATGTAGGTACACAAGAGAAGCACCAAAAATAGGATAGGAATTTAGCAATGCGGTCACCCTTTTTAGCATATCCAGAAAAAGGCTTCCCAGCCAGCAAACCAGAACCTTTAGCCAGGGTTTTTTAAATATTAATCCAATAAGTAATAAGTAATGTACAATGAAATATGTTAACGTTTTAGTGCAACTTTGCTTCTATATTTTTAAAAGCCACTATTGAGATTGATCTACATTTTTAATTCTACTATATATAGAAACACAATAGAAAATATTTAAAATATACAATTTTGAAATCCAAAAACGTTACATTAATTAGCTGTATTTAAAAAAATTAAATTATCTAAAATATTTAAAATTTCTGGTGTAAAAGTACTTTGTAAAAGATGAAAATCAAAGACATTTAGGGACTGAATGCTAAGAGTGTTGTTAATATGGCCTTATGCTGTTAATCATTATCTTGGGAAAATTATATTGTGTTTCATATACTAATACTATGACATTTTTATTAACTCATAATCCCTTTGCTAACAGTGGTGCATTAAGCAAGTAATAATTAAGAGGGCAGAAAATATTAAAAATGCCTAATTTTAATCCTTCAGTCATCTTAAAGGGATACAGTTTCTTTAGCATTAGAGCTTCTTTAAGGACAAACAGATAAACCTAATATATCTCAAGCAGAAACCGATAATATATAATTTACCGAGGAGGCTTAAATAATAATTACCAGTATGCATTATACCATCCTTTACATCTGTTAAGGGAATTGCTTATTTTAAATTACAATAAATGTGTCTTCCCTTGCGATTTAAAGGTTTGTGGTTCTTGGAAATGGGGTTCAAAATGGGTAAGCCTCTGTCTTCTGGTTTGTGACTGATGCTCATGCTGATGTTCTATACTGTTGTGGGAAACATTTCATTTGGTGTTCGTTCCACTGGGTTTTAGGGACAGCAAATGGAAGAGCACAAACAATAAGGGCTTCAGAAGTGGACTTAATGATGAGGGATGGTAGAATGGGAGCTGCTCAACTTCCTTAGAAGAGAGAGAGAGAGAGAGAGAGAGAGAAAATGAAGTTTATAGAATGCTGCTACCTAACCTATCCTGTAACCTGTTAGAGGTAAGGAGGAGAGCGCCACTGAACAAACCTTATGGAAAGTGAAAGAGTGAGAAAGAAGAGATTCTCCATCCCTTATAAAGGTCAGTACACATGAAAGAGTGGAGCCCCCAAGAGAGAGGAGACAGATATGTCAACACAAGCTGATATTAAGAGGAGAATAACATTGATGTGAGCATCTCATAGCAGAAGAAGGTAGAAGATATGTTTCATATGAATATAAATGTGTGGCATGACAAGAACTATTAAGAAAGAAGCCCAGGCTCATTCAATGCTACTGTTGTTACACTACAAATTGGCCTTCAGCTTTACACTTTTACCTCTGAAGTTCTGATGAGCCTTCAAAAGAAGTTTATTGCATGTGGAGGATCAGAGTGGTATATGTTAACAGTGACTCAAAAGCATTTCCTCAACATGCTATATCATTTGTCGTAGTGACAGATGCAAAAAATATATGCAGTGTAAACACATATAATTGGTTTCATTCACTTTTGAATTTTTTCTTGGATATTTTTTTAATGGAGTAAGGAAGTGTCTATGTCTGCCATTAATGAACAGTGTCTAGTTAAAAAGGCTAGTCAATTAGAATCAGAAAACCGACATGCCTAATCATGACTGCTATATGGTTATGGAGAGAAAATCATGTCTACTATACAGTCAGTGCTCTGTACTAATTACCCAAGAAGTTCCAAGTGCATAATACCAGTTAACACCACTTAACTTTGTAGAGATAATGATAGATTTTGGGGGGGGGATGGAGTGTTTATCTTATATAACCAAGACTAAATTTTTACTTTTGCAGAATAATTAATAAACTTTAGTGTGCCTATTTCTAGGAAAGCAGTTCACATCCTGTAACTTTAGCATTGCTGTAATTCTGATGTTATTCATGGAAATATACAAGTTTAAAAATATGTAAAGCAAAAGAAAAATCTAAGAAGAAAATCCAGTCTGTATCACATGCCGTAACTGGCCTTACACTTATTAATCCTTCAATGGATGCAACCCCATTGCTCAGAGCATCTCTAACCTCTGACAGGTTTAAGAATAGCAGCTGTATTAGCATCCGATGAAGTGGGCTATAGCCCATGAAAGCTTATGCTGAAATAAACTAGTTAGTCTCTAAGGTGCTACAAGTATTCCTCATTTTCTAACCTCTGAGTGTCAGAAGTCTATCCATTCCCTCTGAAGCATCTGTCAGAAGACAGGATACTGGGCTAGATGGACCATGTATGATATGACTCAGTAAAGCCATTCTTATGTTCTTTAGCTAAAATCACATTACTGATCACTAAACAGAGTAATCTCCACTGCATTATTGATAATTTTTCCAGAACTAATGTTAGTCAAAATAAGAAAAACCTAAAAATGGACTAGAAATAAATTGTATATTCCTAGTTCCAAACAGAAACTGTAGTACCGTATCAGACAGATGTCAAAATAGTTCTCGATGTAACGCTCTTCTCATTTTAATTTAAAATCTAAAAGAATTAAATAAACTAATGAAATTATTTCTTGTAAGACTTGTAACCACTTGCTGAATATAGCCATTTTACTTCAAAGTCAGTTGTAATTTTTTGCTCTTATGGAAGGTGAATCACTTAAGCTTGACACTCAGTACATATTCAACACACCTGTAGCTGTCTAACACTACTAGTTCCATGTGTTGAAAAACTGTATAGGTGATGTTGTTTGCTCTAATCCTGCTAAACAAAAAGGAGTTTAAAGCACTCTTTATTGCTCTTTACAAGGCTGTAACCAGTATATGATGTTAGTCTAAGACTGGGCACAGCATGTCCTCAGCCTTCTCCACTGACTACAGACAGGGGACACAAAGTTCATGTTAGCACTTTCCTGTATGATTTTGCCAGACCACCAGTTTGGCTTGTAATTAAGGAATTTAAGCAAATACCCTGCCCTCAGACTGAAATCTGTTTAATGGACCCTTGTCAAGAAGAATTGCAGCTGTTGTCTGGGGTCCATACAAGGCAGCCCTTGAAGATCTGAAAAGAAAAGGTTTGGGGGGGGGGGGGAAGGGGGAGAAACAATGTGGATGAATAGCTCAGAGATGCATCAAGGTAAACGTTTTCCTTATGAAAGAGGCGTAATCTTACTCCCTTAAATATGGAAAACAACCTGCTCTTAAAAAAACAACAAAAAAGTCCCATTTTAACATTACTAAAATGTACAATAAGGATTATAGTAGTAATATGTCAGCAAAAGTCTGCTTACATTTTAAAAATGAAATGAAACTGATATGCATAAACTTTAATCTAGCAGAAACAGGTATAAGAAGATCCAATGGTTGGAAACTGAAGCTAGATAAACTCAGTCTAGAGAAAAGCAGCACATTTTTAACAGTGAGGGTAATTAAGTATTGGAGCAATTTACCAGGGTTGTGGTAGATTTTATTGCTGGTAATTTTTTTAAATCAAGATTGGATGTTTTTCCTCAAATATGTTACAGTTCAAACAACAAAATATAGTTCAAGTGTTATAGTTCTAACAGGAATTAATTCAGGGAAGTTTCATGGCCTGTGTTATACAGGAAGTCAGAATAGATGATCACAGTGGCCCCTTCGGGCTTTATGATCTATAAATTTCTCAGGTGTTCCCTAGCTTTCCTATACAAGAATTGTTATCTTGTCCATATGATACTAAAATGAGCCTTTGTAATACTCTTAACACATCAATATTATATCTATCTATCTTACAGTAATCAAAGGAACTTTCCTATATTAGTGTTTTCCTTTTATAAGAAAGTCCCTCTGATTAAAATAAACAAATGGAGCAATATTTTTCTAGCTGTAGAAAACTTGGCATGCTGATACATAAAATTTTCTTAAACTGCATAAAGCAATTTTATTTTGAGCTTATTCCAATTGAAATAAATATTAAACTTTTAATGATAGAAGGTCCGTCTTACGCAGAAGAAAGCAAAGTTATCAAAAGATAAGGGGAAGCTTGTCAAACAGAGAGAACCAGCTATCTCTAGGGTAGAACAAGCCACCCACAGCCTATCATCTAACTGAACTGTTTTTTGGGGTGGGGGATGGGAGTGAGAACCACTCTCTAAATCAAAGTGTCGAAAAAATATTTTTCTACAAATTATTTCCTTCCAATTTTGCAGATTTCTATACACAGATTTAGCAATGTGATTTGAGTTATTTACATAATAGGCCCTCAAAAATTGGATTGATAATGGAAACATCACCTGACCATTAAATAGTCACAAAACTCTTATTATGTATTTGCAAAGCCAAAACAAGAGAGAAATACTTAAGATAATTCACACACGCATGCTTCTACTGATGTAGCAACCATTTCTCTTCCTAAATATAAAACTCCTTTTCAAAAAGGATATTGAAAAATGCATATTGAAAATGCTGTAGTGGGCATTTTGAGGGGCGGGGAAACAAAATGTGTCATGCCAGTTGAGATAACGTAGTACAGTTATTTCTAATTTCTTATTCCCTGTTTTAAAGCCTATCTTCTTGGTCTGTCTTCTTTTCTGTTAAATAGCATTATAACATCACTACTTCATTGACTAAGTCTGAGAGGACTAACATTTCATGAAGGGCCTGCGTCTCTCAGGGCCTGCTCCTTATGCCATTTACACACACCAATTGTGTGATATTGGAATAAAAAGGAAGGGTGAAATAGATCTGAACAATGACCTAAATTGAAAGTAACATTTAATCACAGTTAAAAAGTTCAAGAAAGAACAATTCCCCTTGTCTGACATATACAAAGGTATTCGGAGTCAGAATAGGAAGAGGAGGATAAGTGCATAGAAAACCCTCCTGTGCACTGGAAAATGGAGGTGATCATGGAATCATAGAAATGTAGAACTGGAAGGGACCTTGAGAGACTGAGGCAGGACTAAGTATACCTTAGACCATCCCTGACGTGTGCGTCTAACTTGTTCTTAAAAATCCTCCAATGACAAGGACTCCACAGCCTCCCTTGGAAGTCTGTTCCAGTGCTTAACTGTCCTTATAGTTAGAAAAAGCTTTATAATATCTAACCTAAATCTCTCTTGCTGCAGATCAAGCCCATTACTTCTGGTCCTATTTTCAGTGGCCATGCAGAACTTTATAATAGCCCTTAACATATCTGAAGACTTATCAGGTCTCACACTGTCTTCTTTTCTCAAGACAAATCATGCTCAGTTTTTTTTTTTAACCTTTCCTCATATGTCAGATTTTCTAAAAGGTTATCATTTTTGTTGCTCTCCTCTGGACTCTCCAGATTTGTCTACATCTTTCTTAGGGTGACGGTAGCACTAGTCTTCCAAATGAGAAAGGAAACAAGACTATTTTATGAGTAAGAGTAAAAAACATTCAAACTGGCAATTAAAGTACTTTATTCAGGCCATTCTGGGACACCAAATACTTAGAGGATCAGATATTCCACAATATTTCATGTTCAATGTCCCTGTAAGCATAATATGTGGCTCCCTTTAGTTATTCTGTTATGAATTTTACTTTAAAGGCAAGGGGACATTTTTGATAATGCATATCTTAAACTTTTCATTAAACTACCAAATTTAAATTCTACCTTTTTGTGCACTCTGACATTTTTGTCTGGCATTTTCATTAATTTTGCGACATACATAAACGTAGCTGAAATGTTAACTGATCAATACTTTGTCTCTCTCATGTAGCACTAGAGCTCAGTTCCCAAAGGACCACATAGCAGTACAGAAATTAAATGTGTAAAATATCAAATGTTAATGTTAAACACAGCAGCACTTACTGCATAACGACTGAAAAGGCTAAAACAATTCAAAATGGACAGATGGTAGCACAAATTATCTACAATCACATTTAAAGATTAAAGTTTGTCCTGTAAAATAATTCATTGACTCATGCTGAAGTGTGTCCTTTTACTGATAGCTCAGTTGTCCAATTATTTTTGTGCTCATTACAGTGAGAAATGACAGTACTGGAAAGAGACAGTGTACACTCTCCTTCCTCCCTTCCCCCGACAATATTGTACCCACTGACATCCACAAGAACACAAATGTCTGGTCAAGAGGCTGATGGAAATTAGGCCCAATTTAGTAGACATTTCATTGCCTACAGTAGATTACTCCAAAGAAAAACCTTGCCACTTTTGCATAGTATATGACTGTAGTACAATTCTTATGCATAAAACATAAACATGTTAATTACCAAGCTTAAGAAATCTGTTGAAATAATGCTAAAGGTCTGTCTTAAATATAGAAAAGCTAGGAAATTTAAAGTGAAGGCTCCAACTCTGTATTCTCATCACTTCCTTTTCCTGGGTGTTATAGAAGAACAAGTGCAGAAAGAGATCATTCATTCTAGGTCCAATACCTATGCACAATAGGCTATTTTAGAATGGTAACATTAATTTGACATTTTTGTGTTTTGTCTTTAACAGTTGGAAAAGAACAAATATTGGTATGAGAGCGGGAGAACTTTGTTAATTTGAAATCTACTGATATTTCAGATCCAGAGGCATATCATTATATCCAGACAAAAAATGGTTACTAACCTTCTGTAACTGTTGTTCTTCAAGTTGTGTTGCTTATGTCCATTCCATGTTAGGTGACTCACAGGCAGTATGCCAGGGAGTGGGCTAAGAGTATAAGGACAATATTGCTCTTCCGAACCTGAGCTCATCTCAAACCTGTTGAGCGATGGCATATTGGGAAGCAAAGGTACGCAGCAATGACCAAGTTACTGCCCTGCAGATGTCTGGGACTGGGACTTGTTAGAGGCCTGCCACTGAAGAAGCCTGAGCTCTCGTAGAGTACGCAGTTAGGATGATCAGAGTCTTGACATTCGCCTGCTCACACCAAGCCCAAATACAGGTGGTTATCCAGGATGAGATCCTCTGGGCTGATACTGGAAGCCCTTTCATCCTTTTTGCTATGGTTACAAAGAGTTGTGTGAATTTGTGAAAGGATTTAGTCCTCTCAATATGAAAGGCAAGGGCACATCTAACGTGTAATGAGTGAACACACCGCTCTTCAGAGTTCTTGTGAGGCTTTGAGAAGAAGACATGCAGGAAAATAGCCTGGTTGCTATGGAATTTTGGAACCACCATTGGCAGGAAAGCCGGGTGGGGGCACAATTGGACCCTGTCCTTGAAGAACACAGTGTATGGTGGTTCTAACATACAGGTCCTGATTTTAGAGACCCTTCTGGCTGAGGTGACCACCACCACAGCCTTCCAAGAGATAAGTGGCATAAGGCATGATGCTAGTGGAGGACTCATTAACCTTGACAGGACCAGATTTAAATCTCATGGAGGGATAAGCTCACAGATCTGCAGGTCAAGCCTCTCCAGACCCTTGTGAAATCAGATCAATTCATGGGAGAATACTGACCTGCCATTCACTAGGGGGTGGAAGAACAAGATCGCTGCTAAGTGCAGCTTGATAGATACAAGGGCCGGACCTTGCTGCTTTAGATGAAGCAAGTAGTCCAAGGTAGTCTGCTGGGAGGAACGAACTGGAGAGAGCCCTCGCTGGGCTGCCCACATCGAGAAGCATTTCCATTTGGCAAGATAGGTAGCCCTAGTGGACAGTTTCCTACTGCCTAGCAAGACCCAATGAACTTGCTCTGCACAGGCCTGCTCTTCCAGGTTTAGCCATATAGCATCCATGCAATTAGGTGAAGGGAGGCAAGGTTCAGGTGGAGCAGCTGAGATCAGATCCGGATAGAGTGGGAGCAGAAGAAGGGGTGCTACTGAAAGGTCCAGCAGCGTGCTGAACCAGCTTTGCCGCAGCAATGTCGGGGCTATAAGAATAACTCTTGCCTTGTCCTGCTTGTTATTCAGGAAGACGTTGTGAACCAGAGAGATGGGGGGAAAGCAGAAAGCCTCTGCAGGAAGGCATCTGAGAGGGAGCCTGGACTGTGCCCATGTAGCGAGCAAAACTGATGGCAGTTCTGGTTTCGCTTGGTTGCAAACAGGTCTACGTTGGAAAACCCCCAACTTTGGAAGATCATAGAATGTCAGGGTTGGAAGAGACCTCAGGAGATCATCTAGTTCTACCCCCTGCTCAGAGCAGGCCCAAACCCCAATTAAATCATCTAACCAATTTTTGCTCCATATCCCTAAATAGCCCCCCTCAAGGATTGAACTCACAACCGTGGGTTTAGCAGGCTAATGCTCAAACCACTGAGGTATCCCTCGCTATTCTCCAAGTAAAGAGACCACTCGTGGTGAGAGGAAAAGGAACTGCTGAGGTAATCCACCAGTGTGTTAAGGGCTCCTGGAAAATGTGACACCTCCAGGTGGATGGAATGCTCCACGTAGAATTTCCAAAAAGGATGGCCCCCCAAGACAGAGCCAAGGATAAAGCATCTCCCTATTTGTTGATATAGAACATGGCTGTATATTGTCTGTCAGAACTTGCACTACCTTGCCTGTGACCTAGGGGAAGAATGCTTGGCAAGTTACAGCCTGATTTCCCTGACATTTATGTGCAGGGAGAGTTCTTTTTGGGACCACAGGCTCTGAAGCAGTTGAGGTGGGCTCCCCAACCTAGGTCAGACGCACCTGAAACTAGGAACAGTGAAAGTTGAGGGGCAACAAAGGGCATCCCCATTGTTACCAATTTCTGGTCCATCCATGAGTCCATGGAAGTGAGGACCAGGGGAAGAACAGTGAGCACAGAGTCTAAGTGGTGTCTGTGAGTAAACCGACACCAGCCACATCTGTAGTGGCCTGAGAGTCAGCCTTGAATGCTGGACCACAAAAGTACATGCAGTCATGTGCCCCAGCAGCTTGAGGCAAACTTGGGATGTTGTAACTGGGTGTACCATGACCTTGGATATAAGGTCTGACCGTCTGAAACTGGGCCTCCAGAACAGGGGCTCTGGCCTGGATTGAGTAAAACATTGCCCCCAATAAATCTATTCTCTGAACTGGGACAAAAGTCAACTTTTGTGTGTTTATCAGCGGACTCTGTGCTTAGAAAGTGAGTTTGACAATGCTGATGCTGGCCCGCATGCAAGTCTCTGACTGACCTTTTATCAGCCAGTCGTCAAATTATGGGTATGCCTGGATGCCTTGCCATCTGAGGAAGACCTCTACTACTGCCACACATTTTGTGAAAACTTGTGAGACTGCTGACAGGCCAAACGGGAGAGCAGTGAATTGCTAGTGGCATTGGTTCACAATAAATCTGAGAAATCTTCTGTGGCCACTGAAGACAAATGTGAAAGTATGCATATTTTAAGTGGAAGGCAGCACACCAGTCCCTTGGATCCAGGGAGGGAATGATGGAGGTCAGGGAGATCATGTGGAACCTCAGTTTCTTAGATATCTGTTGAAGCAACCCAGGTCCATAATGGGCCAGAGACCCCATTTGGCCTTTGGGATTGGGAGTAAAATCCCTTCCCTCTCAAGTCTTGTGGAACCTCCTCCACAGCCCTCATTCATAGGAGGGACTGCACCTCCTGGATGAGGAATTGCTCATGGGAAGGGTCTGTGAAGAGTGGTGGGGGTGGGGTGGATAAAGACTGAAGGGTATAACTGTCATCATACTGAGCACCCAACTGTCTAATGTTATGCAGACCATGCTAGGCTGAAATGGGACAGACAGTCCAAAAATAAAGGAAAAGTCAGATCTGAAGTAGTGACTGGTATAGTGCCCTAGGGCACACCTTTAAAAGACCCGCTTTGGGCCCCCCCAGAGTATCTCTGAGATTCTGGCTGGGAGACAGGAGTGGATGGTACCACTTATAACCTCTCCCTTTTATTTTATAGGGATCCTCTCTTGGAGGCACCAAGCAACGAGGAGGCTTTTGGGGCCTGAAGTGCTTCCTGGAAGCTGACGGAGCATAACGGCCCAAGGATCGGAGTGGGGCCCTTGAGTCCTTTAAACCATGAAGTCTTTTGTCCCCCTGCTACAAGAATAAAGAGGAGCCTTTAAAGGAGAGGTTCTGGATGGATTGTTGGACCTCGTGAGGAAGTCCAGAGGACTGAAGCCAGGAATAATCCCTCATGATGACAGTGAAGGCTATTGTCCTGGCTACCAAGTCAGAAGCATACATGTGAATCTTGAGCAGAGATTTAGTCTCAAACTACAGTCCCATCTCTCCACAAATCTTGCTGGTTAGACATACGTAGTCAAAGGCTATTTGTTGAATAAACCTTTCTTCCAAAAAGGTTCAGTTTCTTGGAATGTCTGCTTGGTGGCTAGCTCTTAACTGGTCTTGCATGTCCCTCTCATTACTCCTGCCACAACCAGGGACTCTGGAGGGTGGTGTGAGTATAGGTATTTGAATCTACTCACTGGCACATAATACTTCTTTTCTGCCCTCTTTGAGGTGGGGGGAGGGGGAGGAGAGAAGAAGGAATTTGCCACAGAGCCTTGATCAGTCATATCACAGTTGCATTGATGGATAAGACCACCTTGAAGGGAACTGCTGCAACCAGAATATCAATAAGGCCATGTGATTTCTTTAAGCACCAGGTTTACCTGATGGGCCCTGAAGTCATCCTGCAGAAGCAGGCTACTGGGTCCTGCTATACCCTTGTCTGGAAGGAGGAGGTGGTGGCTTATAGTAGAGGAGGGGCTCCTTCCTCTTCCTCAACGCTGTCCACAGGAGCCATATCCGTAATATCAGTACTGGGGTCAGTCGCGGAGTCAGGGTCCAGTGCCGAGCAAGAAGTAGCTTGCTTCTTGGAAACCACTGGGTAAGAGTGATGAGAGGAAGATCCAGTACTGGGAGAAACCCCAGGGGTTCCAATAAAGCTACTGTATTGGCCAGTGACCTGCTGGTCAGTGACTGTGGGGGGACCGGCACCAAAATCCCGTGGCACATATGATGAGTACTGGTGGTGACCCTTAGGTTGCGCATAGGATTCCCCTTCAGACTCAGAAGAGGAGTTCTCTTCTTGGAGACCAAAGCGGAGCAATACCCACATCTGCTTCTATGTGGTGCCAGTGGTCTGGGGACTGGCAGCAGACTGGATATGGTCAGGATGATGCGATCAGGGCCTGCTTGCCTCTCAAAGGTACCAGGAAGGAACTCACAGTCCTTGTTTCTTCCGGTTTCTGGTCATCAGAGCTGGCATTAGAGCTGAGGTGGGGCGGGAGGAAATCAGGAGATAGAGTAAGTCCCTGGATGCTTGAAAAGGCTTGGGGTCAACGGGATAGTCAGCCTGCTGATGCTGCTTTCCCCCAGCTTGTCCTTTCGGTGCACCAGCGAGCACACTCTGTTGATGCGCTGCTTTTTGTGTTTCTTCCTCAGCACCAGAGATGGTGAAGAGTTTCCAGAAGAGCACGGTGCTGGAGGAGCACTTTACACTGGTGCCAAAGTGCTTGATGCCAAATCGGAGCAGCTCTGCTTATGTTGGGCCTGATGGTGACTTCCATGAGAATAGGCTTCAACCTGATGTCTCGGTCTTTTTTAGTGTGAGGTCTAAAGTCCAGACAGATCTGGCACTTTTCCCTCATCTGAACACTTCTAGAAGCTAGTGTGTGTCGCAGACTAGATTTGCCAGAATAGGCATAAATTTTGAAGCCCAGAGACTAAGGCATGCTTTCACCCTGGGGCGAAGACGTTCCTTGACGATAGGAACTATCTATTTACACTAAATATGTATACAAATTCTAATTACAATAACAATATAAACTAAACTATGATAAACTAAGAGTTAAAGTCCAAAAAGCCGAAGAAAGAAGGGTCATTCCAGCAACCATAGCAGACGGTAAGACGGAACTGATGGGGTATGTGGATGGCAGCTCCCCAGTGTGCAAGCATGCAGCTCCAGAAGAAAAATCGCTGGCAACAGTGCACTTGGCACACTCACACCTAGTGAGCAATGGACTTGAGCAAGCATTCAAAGAAGAAATTTATTTTTTATGAGTTGCTTATACAGAAATGGGATAGTCAGAGGCACTACCTTAATAATTTAAATGCTATATTTTTTTAACAAGATCTTGTATATTATTGTCTGTTCAAAAATAAAGTGTTCCTCCAATACTGTTATATTTATTATGACATATTGATGCCTGGCTAAAAAAGAAAGTGATCTGATGCTGTGAACTCCCATTGAAAAGAATGGTACTCAAATGTGCAACAGAGACCTGGAAAATATTTAGTATAGGTGATGCATGATCCAGAATGCCTCAATCTTGATTTTCAGATCCCAGACTGAACTTGTAAAACTGGGAGTTAGATAAAATGTATTCTTAGTTACAAACTGACCAACTATTATTGGAAATTCTTGAGGGAAAAAAACACCAAATTCCATTATGACAATTTTACTGTCTTTTTCATAGTATCATTACATCTGTAAGCAGAGTCAGGATGAGCTCTATCCTGACATCTGGTGGTGAGTTGTGGAAAAGAACTTCAGGGGATGATCTCATTTGCATAGGCACACCCACTCTGCCTAGTATGAGCCCACAGCAGCCCAAATGGTCACTTTGGCTGCTGTGGGATCTCCAGTTTCTGGGGGCAGGAAGAATAAAGTGTTGTTACGCTGATTATGTGAATCAAGGACAGTGGAACTGTTTTATGACGGAGGAACTTGCCATCAACTAAGTAGCACTCACTAGGCAAGGGACATGAGTTCCAAAACCCAGTGAATTGAGAGAGGCTGGGGACAGGTATTTGTACCTGGTGGTAAGGACCCCCTATTGAAGGGCTTGAACTGGTTTTTCATTGTGTTGTTGGAACGGAACTCCTAGATACTGAACCCGGCCCATATTGCTGCCAGCGCTGACTGGCAGGAGGGTTATACATTCTAAAGTTCAACAAGCAATTCTGTTCTGGAGCATAAGCAATCAGCAAGCATCCACTGAAAACTTTTGAACTCTCTGAGATGAGCATTCTGGCTGATAAAATTTTAAGTGTGTACTAGTAAACCTACTGACTTTGAAACGTGCCCCCAGTGAATACTTCAATGTGCAGAAAGCCCAGAGTGAATAGTTGTAGCTTATTATAGCATCACAATATTAATTAAGGGTCTGCATGTGTTTCCATTCTAAAGTCTATTTCTCAGTGGTGTACCTTTAACTTCATAAAGTTCTGACTCCATCTCTAATTTGTGAAAGCTAAACTTGTCTTCTGCAAGAGAGAGTGTGAGTTTTTTGGGGAAAGACAAGGAGGAAGTGGAGGGAATGGGTATTTGTGATTTTTAAAAAACTTTTGGTTATTTAGACAAGATGTTTGTGGATTATGATGTGAAAAATCATACCTACAGTATTTCACTTTTGTAAAAATTTTCTGAATCTTTATTTTAACACAGCTTGGTCCAGAAACTTCATGTTGGGTTTTTGCTGTTGTCTTCTACAAGGATTGGTATTGTTTTTTTGGGAAGGCTGAATGTTAATTTAAAACTTTTATTATACAACGTTATTTTCTTTTCTGCTGGGAACCTGGAAACCCCTATTTTAAATCCCTGTTGTGATACTGACTCATTCTAATGGTCTTCAGAAGTCCTCTAAAGGCTATGATTTGTAAAGGACTTTGGAGTTGAAAAGTGATATATATGAGGTAAGATTCATTATAAAATTGATTTCCAAAAGGAGTGAAGAATTCTGGCAAAACCTTAGCACAAGACGGAACAATACCACCAACTGAAATAAGTCATGCTTTCACAAGGCTGTGCAAGATTTTGCAAGGACCCAAAGAAGCTGTGACAATCCCAGCCACCATCTTGAAATGAGAACTCCACAGCCTTGCAATTCCTTTTTGAAGTTCTTATAGATTTGGCTTTAATAACAAATGTCTATTTTATGATAGGCAACATTACAAATGCTTTTTTAAACCAAGGGAGAAAAAAATCTTTAAATACTTCACAAATACCCTTTGGGACTTGCTCCTCAGAAAGAGAGACTCCAAAATAGCAGCCATAGCTGATCCCCTCTTCTGCAGGGCGGGACCACCACACATTTCAAGTCACAACACTGAAATTGGTACAGCTTATCAACATCTGTTCCTAAAATCAATCTAATTATGAACCAATTCGCTTCTGTGCAGAACAAAAGAGTTGTGTTGGTGAACAATAAAGAAAGTATATGCTGGGTTTTTACTGCAATGTACAATTGCCAGTGTTAAAAAGTATATTTATTATGGCACTAAAATTAAACACCTGTGTTTATCTATTCTCAGCTGCTTGTTAAGATTGCTTATGGTCATACAGAATTTGTTCTGTTAAGATTTAATGGTGACATCTTTCTTGATGGTGACAGCTGTGCACCATGAGAAAGACTGGCAAGTGAAGGAGAATCTACCAATGACACACAAAGCAGAATATCACTCCACTTTCCTGTCTTCTACTGATATTAAAAGGGAGTTCCATGTCAAAAGGAGAACTGAACAGATGTGTATGTATTAATCCTAATAGCAATACATCTAGTATAAAATGCTGCAGCATGTCTCCTCTGCAACACAAGCTACTGTGTGCATATCAAACCTTTCCTCCATTCTCTACACTGGCTTTCCATAAAATTGCTAATCAATTTCAAAGTCTCGGTCCTTATCTTAAAATACTCCATTTCCTGTGCCGAGGGTACCTAACAGACTGTATAAAGGACAAAGACAGTAGTCAACAACTTCACTTCTGTGGCACAGTGGAACTCTCAACAGTAGGAGTAAAGCTTGTCTGTGCAGGAGACAGAACCTCAGACCAGAGGTGGTCCAAGACTGCGTAATGAACAACCCCAGGAACTAAGGATCATCACAAACCCACTTTTGCTCCAAGTCCAGGGCACATTTCTTTGACCTTGACTTCTCTAATGTAAACATATAGCAACGGGTATACTTATTTAATAAATAAATGAACGAACAACAACAAAACCTTTTATCAAAACATGACACTCCTCTGCACAAACCTTTCCCTTTGAGGAGAGGATGAAAGAACAACCAACATGTGACAGATGTGTTCATGATACTTAATGAACTACTGGAGAGGGCTCAGGTACTGTGACAAAAAGTGTGGTATAAGAACTTATATAGGATAAGACAGAGCCTTATGGAGAAATGTGCATTATTCTAATAAAGTTTTATCATTTTGAACTCTGAAACAATGAAGTACTAAAAATGATATTTCATTTATTTTAGATTGCAGTATAAGCCAAACACAGCTAAGGAGTTCAAAGTCAGACTGACTATTTGTGCTACAATCACATCTTGGGGCACAGCTGAAGCCCCATCCAGCCCTAGTGGAATCTGCAACCAAGGAAGAATTCATCTTCCAGTGACAGTGGTACTGCTGCTGTCCTCTGTCAGGGAATAACTTTAGTTTTTAGCCATCATATGAAAGGAGCCGTTCTAGGAGATGCTCCCTGGAAGATAAATTAATTCAGTCATCTCCAAGATGCAACTTTGTGAGTTACAACACACGACTCCAATGCCCTCAAAAAGGTACGTGTTCATTCCCACACGTCTATTGCTACAACTAGTCTTCTCCCCAGCTGAACCCAATCAGTGAATCTGGCCACCTACTGGTAGCTCACGTACTGTAAAATAAAAACAAACAAAAAAGGCACATAAATTGTGTCCCCCTAGTAAATGCTGAATTTTAACTTTGTATTTTCCAGTTTTGACAAGCATAAGCAAGTCTCATGGGATCACTAGATGCAGAACTGTGGCCAGACTTTGGTATTTGGTGATTTTTAAAAATTGCAATTTAACTGGCAGATTACATTTAATCTAAATAGGTGCTATTGGTGATGCTCACTTTAAAAAAAAAACAATTTTAAAAAGTATAATTTTTTGTTACATGAAGGAGCTGATCCCATTAGTAACATATATTTCATATTGATGATATATACTAAAAATTATTATGAAAGCTTTGCCACCTCACTGCTTGATCCATTTTTATTTCAAAGTACCAAAAGCATTAAAAACAGTTTATAGACTAATTGTGCCATATTCAGCAAATTGAACAAACTGAAGTCAATGGAGCTATTTGTGAGGGTAAGACAACTAGGGTCCAATCCACAGTTTACCAAACTGTGTTTTTGTTACATCACAAACTAGTTTTATTTAGATAAGTACAAGTTTGAGTATAGACTATGTAAGCTTTTTCTTCTTTGCACCCATGCAATTTTAAAATTAATTGTTTTTGAAATGTAAATTTAAAAAAATGTTCTGAGACAGACACCTGGGTACAACAGGTCCAATTTTAGCCAGGATTAAATGCGTACAGCCATTCTGAGGACTGGAGTTTAACATGGCATCTTTGACATTAACTTTAACTGTGGCTACAGAAACACACAACTATGATTACAGAAGGTAATTAATAATCGTATGAAGTGTTACAAGATGATCATACCACAAAAGCAGCCAGACTCCTTTGGGGAGAATCCCAGTCAAAGCAACTGTTAACATAGTAGGCAGCATTTATGAGCACCATGACACAACGCTTCATGCGGATAAAGTTCCTTAACAGTAGCTGTGGGAAAGATGAAAATATATTCAGAAAAAACAAGACTTCAAACTATCAAGAGAGATTACAACATCTGCAAGCTCATTCTTATTACAGCAAGTTAGTAAAGTTGAGAAGAATATGTTGTTTAGTTTACGGATCTAGAATTAATATCAGTATTTACTGAAGAATGGGAAGGGGAAATAAATCTAGACAGTTATACAAGTCAATTTATCACCTGTTGAACTTAATTCTAATGCTTATTATTTTGAATGACATATAAATGTCTGTGTTTCTTCTAGGTATTTCAAATATTGTGTTTAAAAATATAACAAACAAGAACATGAAACATCATTTGCAAAAATTCGAGCATTATTTGGTCAATGAAATTTGGGAGTTCTATTAAATATCTTGACAACATTTTTCAAAATTAGGTACCTAAAATTAGGTTTTTCAGTCTATATTTAGGCACCCAAATATGAACTCCCAATGAGTTCAAGGTTTTGAAAATCTTGGCTTTTGTTTTAAAATTTGTGTTATGGGCCATTGTGCACAACCTGTGCAGAATTATAGCTCTAATCAAACAGATCACCTATATTCAGTACATTTTTTCCCCCATTTTTCACCTTTGGTTTAGAATATCTTGCTATAGTTGCTTTTGTAGTCATCATGCATTTTATAGCATTTATCACTGTAATCTAAACCATAAGAGGTTTTATTCTTATCTGCTAGAAACTAGTTATAAGGAGATACAGGTTTCAATTCTGGGAGAAAACTCTTTAAATTACCTAAAATGATAATGAGATATAATTTATAAGAGATCTGGATGTAGTAATGCATCATTTAATTAAAGTTTTGGATCAACACATTAAATTCATCTGTGAAAGTAAAATCTCACTGATCATCAGGAAATTTAGACATTTTAAAATGCTGTATCTACCATTAATTCAAGATCTCCCTTTTTGAATAGTCCTTTTCTTTTATATGATGTATTATATTATAAGCTAATATCCTAAAACTAAAAGAGGGTATTTAAAGTTTATTGCCAACTACAAGCAAGTACAATAACCATCATTTTCTGTTATGAAAGTGGGGAGAACAGCGAATCCTGAATAAAAGGCCTTCTTGTTTGTTTGCTGTAATAATGGGGGAAAAATGCAGCTCTAACATGCTTTCCTTACAATAGTGAAGAAAGACAGTATTTTGCCCTTTACAATCTCTTCAGTGAAATACAATGGACAATGTGTATATAATTCATATGGCAGATATCGCAAATCATATTAATGTTTGTAAAGACTCATTAGTACTCAAATAGACTAGAGTCTGACAAAATGAAATTGTTTAAAACCTTCCCCTTTCCCATCACAACCAAAAAAAAAATCTCTACTCCTTACAGCCCAACCAAATACCCAACTCCCCATAACTAAAATATAGTACAGTGGAAAGTAAAAAAGAGTTACATCAAATATAATTTAGGACAAAAGCACAAGATGTGCCTTTAAAATAAATTATTACCAGAAAATATTGTAATCATATGCGGCAAAAATATTTGAAAAGGAAAAGGGGAAACAGTTTTCCCAGTCAGTTAGCCCTTAAAAGTTATAGATTATTTTATTTTGGTAGTCTCATTTAAGTTTCTAACAGAACACAACACTTAAAACCTAGCTAAGAGAATGTTAGTACACTCCTTAATCCCCAACAAAATGGAGTTCTTTTCAGATCAAGATTAACAGCATACATTTATGCTAGACTTAGTTTACATCCACCTGTGCTATAACCTGATACGTGTGGAGACACTGATGATTTCAATTGTGTTCTCACATACACATTTCATGGAAATCAAATTGCAATTTACAATAAACTGATATAATAAAAATTATATCTTTGTTTTTTTCTCTTCTTGAATCTCATAATTTAGTTTTGTAAGATGATAATGGAAATGTAATTCTTCTCCCCCGCAGAAGTTTGTCATGAGGTGTCTAGAACTTTACACCTGATATTAGGTCTTTGCAAAAGGATTAGTCTTTTCTAATGCTTTACCTGTTTAGACAGTCTGTTTTCCTCTTCAATGTACTTCTGTTCTTTGGGCATTAACGTTCGTATGCTGGCTTTCACCTATACATCAAAATGTGTGTCAATGATATGGGCTTACTTAATACTCACTGATAATACAGACTTCAATTTGCAATAATTATTAAGTTTCAAAGTCATGGCTGCCAAGTCCATAAAATATAAATGTATAGACAGGCAGGGGTTTCTGTTTCTTACATTAGCAGCAAAAGCAGCAGCAGCAGCGTAACAAAAAGAGTGGGTGTGCCAGCCAGTGGCAGAAGAATATTCTGTAGTATACATCAAGGTTTAGAGAAAATGAGGAATGACAGAAATTCTCTACAAATCAGGAACAAAAGCTTTCATGAAACTGAACTCTTTAGCAGTACAAAAAAGCCAAAGTTAAGACTTACAGCATTAAAAATCACATCTATTTCAAGATAGATGACCCCCTTTGTTGGCCCTGTCAGCTGCTTGTTTTTCAAGACGTAGGCTTTCTGTTCACCATTTTGAATCTGCGGGAAAAGGACATGACAGCCGTCTGTCTCGCGGTCTCCACTGAATACACTTCCTCAGTAACCTTTGACCCCCAGCTGCTGAAACTGACAGAGAACCCAAAACAACTGTGGCAATTCTGACAAGTACCTGTTCATTACCAGGACCAAGTCTGTCAGGAAAAATTAACTATCATGGGATTCAACATGGCCGTGAATTGAGTATGTTAAAAATGTTAGTGTTCTTATTACAGACCTTGGTTGAGAAATGACAGACAGAGCTGAGATTTTTTATGTTTTCCTTGAGCAAAAGAAATACAGAGCAATATGTCAGGTGAATGAAACTTACAGACAGCAACGGTATAGCAACTTTGCCCAGAAAGTCAGCACTCCGATCTCTATCTTCGTCATAAACTGTCACTTCAAGAACTGAGTGGATATCTTTAATATTGCTATCAGGAAAAAATACACACCGGGGTTGGTGGGGGGAGGGGGGGTGGGGAAGGAAGGAGAAAATGTCACCAACATCAATAGTTACCAAGGACAAAAACATAATAAAGCTAGCAAAAAGCAAGTAATACGTATATTTTTAAAAAACATTCAGGGAACAAAACTTGGGTAAATAAAAATCCCCTGAATGCAGGAAAACCACAGTTTTGGTCACTTCATAGGCAGCATGGCAGTTCTTCTATTTGCACAACCTTACATGAGAGACACGATTCTTTAAATCTTCTACCTGGTTTGTGCACTGCAAGAGTTACAATGAAAGACAGTGCTAAGTAGCACTAAGGGATTTACAGATGCAGACAGCAGATCTGATAGGCATAAAAAGACTATCCCTTAAAATGTTACTGTCCTTGAGATAATTTCAAATGGCAACTTTTTTGATAGCTGTAGCTCTCTAAATGAAAACAAACAATAATGAACTAGCTGAGCAGATCTTTGGGCTCAGAATGAGCCCTCTACTTCCAAATTCCAGTTTAATCCAAATAATTCTATACCCACACTAAAAAGAAATTTTGAAAGATTATACAAAGCATATAACATTATTCAGCATTTTATAGTATTTCAGATACTAGATATTAAATAGTCCATTACCATGCATAGCAGATGGCACTCTATGCTGTAAAATCTTATGCGATTACTCAGATTTTTGGTTTGGAAAAAGAAACAGAAGTTGTTTGATAGCACTTGTTCTTTGATCAAATTGCTTACCCAGAAAAAATGAATTAAAGGAAAATAATTCAACTTGAGTAACATATATGCAGGAAATTTTTCTAAAGGCAAAATCAATCAGCAAATTTGAGAATATCCCAAACAATGGATACAATTATACATATTACAGAAGATCCTGTGATGATCCTCCTTGATGACTATGAGTTTTTCTATTTAATTTCTGACCAGTCTTTTGTCCTTTACAAAAAGTCTGATTCCTCATTCAGAGAACACAGTCAGGCAGTGGAGGTTGATTAGTCACCTTAGCATTAATTAAAAAAATAATAAGGAATTTAGCATGTTTTTACAGATCCATAAATTAGAACTTGTGAGAAAGCTACTGAAGTACAATTGTTGTGAGATTTTTCTTTTGTTCTGTGTTCATTACTTAGGCCCCATCACAGAGGAAGGGGAGCAGTGATCTATAGATCCTGTAGCATAGCTTGTAAAGAGATGACTGACACATTTTAAGAACAATGGGGAAATTAAATTAGAGGTTGTTTTGGGATCAAGAGCAATATATCATATTCTCCTTTATGCCAAACACACAAGAAGCTAAAGTTTCTACTGGGTTTTAGAGTGGATTGTTTGCAGATTTCAGTTTTCTGATCAGTTTTCTCCTCATTGGTGCTACACTCAGGGAGAAACAAAGTATTATAAAAAGAAAGAAACAAGGTGACACTTCATTTTTGAAGAAAAATTCTGCTTTGAATTTGTCAAAACTTTTTATTGTTTTCAAAACCATAGAGAAATAAAAACAATGTGCACCACTTCCTCCT
Organism: Sternotherus odoratus; assembly: GCA_032164245.1. NCBI lineage: Eukaryota > Metazoa > Chordata > Testudines > Kinosternidae > Sternotherus > Sternotherus odoratus. The sequence goes on along the minus strand of JAVMKO010000007.1, from coordinate 58,561,220 downwards.
CAAAATGAATGTTTCTGATACTATTTTATCCAATAGCAGCACTGCATGAGTATAATATAGGATACTATTGTGACACGGTCATTTGACAAAATGAGAAGAAAATAATCAGTAAGATCTTGCAGAAAAATGTGTGTTTTAAATTTCTTCCCACAGTAAGCTAGTGTTTTATAGGTTTAAGATTATCAGCTGTGTTAGTCTGTATCCGTAAATAACACGAGGAAGACTTGTGGCACCTTAGAGACTAACCAGTTTATTTCAGCATAAACTTTCGTGGGCTATAGTCCACTTTATCAGATGCATAGAATGGAACAGAAGTAAGATGTATTTATATACACAGAAAGCAAAAAAAAAAAGTTGTATATTGGCATACCAATTCTAAGAGGCTGTTTAATTTGGACAGGCCATTATCAGCAGGAGAAAAAAAACCTTTTGAAGTGAATCTCTGTCTGATAGGAGATAAAAACTATTGAAGGTAAATTAACTAGGGAAATGCAATCAATTAGTGTAATGAGAAAGCCATCCACAATCCATTTTTAGCCCTGGGTTTATAGTGTTCAATTTGAAAATTAATTCCAGTTCCTCGGTTTCTCATTGGAGTACAATTATATTTGATAAAGTTCATAAGCATCAACCTATTTCCTCATTTCCAAACTCTAGTCCTGTGACATCAACTGTCACTAAAACTAGTGGGAATTTAGAATGCTCAGCACTTCACACTTAGCATCTCATAGGAATGGGACTTCATTTCTTACCATCAAAGTGAACTAGTCTTCATTTCTTTGAAAACATTTTTTGTTATCCTCAACTGAATTTCTTTTCAATGAATTATTTGGTTTAAAAAATAACAGTGTTCTAACTGTATCACCCTAGTTTAGCACTAGGTAGCTCTGATTTTAAAAACTTACAATGTGAAGACTTTGTTCCATTCAGGGTTGAGATTCTTGTAGACTGTATGTGTCAGCAGTCTGTCATTGTTCAACTCAACTACACAAAATGGGTCACTTTTACCTAGAGAGAGAGAGACAAAACATGGAACAAACTCCATGAATATTCTGCACCTAAAGCTCACAGAACCTTCTCTCAACTTGGATAAAAAAAGCAGTGAATGTAAAGATAAATTCATATATACTGCTTTTCTGATCACAGACTGCATGATCCTTCAAGATCCTGAGCACAACCACAAAATGTCCCAGCACCCTGCATGATCAACCGTAGAGTTAGCTATACTGATCAAATAATTAAACTATACTGACACAGAAGAAACTAAGAAAGAGGCATAACGTGAAACAAATTATTCAGCTGATACTTCCCCCTCAAATAACAACAAACATTCATGGGGAGAGGAAGGGAAAAAATAGTGTTTGTCGGCTCTACATTTATTTTTATATCC